>CM046453.1:29105175-29416690 GCA_025506515.1 Flaveria trinervia | reverse complement strand
ACAACAGCTGAAGAAGACCTGATCAGCTGTTCTACAAAGTCTGAAGAATACAACTGCTGAAGTACGTCTGAAGTACTGAAGACAAAGACTGAGACAACAGCTGAAGATCTAAAGTCTGAAGACTTCAACAAGTACTGAAGACATCAGCTGATGTTAACAGCTGATGACACAGCTGAAGAGGGCTTCTTCAGTTGTTGTGATGGTTTTTCTTCTTCAGTAGTTTTCTTTTCCTTTCAGTAGTTTGTTTACTTTTCTTTTCAGTACTTGTAAACAACTGAAGAGGTTGTTCTTCAGTTGTTGTAGTGTCAGTAGTATTATGTTTTTCAGTAGTTGTAAATAAGATGTTTAACACTTAGGAACATTTGTAAGAAGATGTCAGTTGTTGACATCTTCAGTAGTTGTTAAACATCAGTAGTTATAAAACGGTTACATGTCACTTTCAGGTGACATCAGCCTACGTCATTCTTTCCTTTATAAGGAAGATGACTCACCTGTAATCGTGCCTTTGAGGCCGACAATCTTAATGCAATATTCCTTTTGTCGGATATTTCTCTCTCTATAACAAAATTCTTTTATCGTTTTATATCGAATGTTCTTGTTTGAATTTGTCTAATTCTGAGCTATTCCGCTGCTATATCTGTTCAAATCGATTAAACCAAGAGGCTGAGATCCTAACACTATAATCCTGCCTGACACCGTAAGATGTTTCTTGACGCTTTAGAACTTGGTGTAGGCATCCCTCTTCGGTGCAGCATGTTGGGCTCTAACTTCTTTAAAACATTTAGCCCACTCAGCCTTTCGAATGTCTACGTCATCATTTGAGGCTTGGGCTATCCTTCGGTCTTTCCTGTTTCCTGCTACATCTTGTCTAGTACCTCAAACATATCACTGGCTAGGGACTCACCCAGATTGGGGACCACATTACCCTCTTTGTCAGCGTACTGAGGGTACTCTTCTGTAGCAATATCTTCAACCTCAACTTCATCAACATCATTTAGTTCTTCGTCACTGGTTGAATCAACTGTTGGAGCATCCTTGACAATTTCATCAGGATTGAGTCTGAACATCTCTGCCAGTTGCTCATTAGATAGGTCGTGAATTATTTCACCTTCTTCAAGGGTATAACTCACTGACCTTCTGACAATCCCTTGTAGATCAAGAATCATTGTGAGTTGAGACTTGACCTGTTGAAGGGGAGCAATATCAAACTCATCTCTGTTGTACTTTGGATCTGTTTGATTTACACATTTCACACTCAAATCATTAGTAATTTATCAAACAAAATGCATTAACTTAATATAAACATTTAGTACATGGCTTTTTCAATACAGAATACAAAAGTAAATAAATACATAAACATCTACTATTTACTTTTATCCTGAATACTCGACTCTTCACGTGAAGGTGCAGAAGCAGAAGCTGACTGATCTTGTCTGTTCTTTGTTCTTTTCTCTTGCCCTGGAGCTGAGACAGATTCAGCTGCTTCTCCTCCGTCAGTGTCTTCATCTTCACACCATTCTTCGGTTTTCTCTTCATCAGTATCACTCTCATTATCATCATCGTCTTCATCATCTTCATTATCTCTGTCTCCATCCCTTATCTTTAAAGGTTCCTCCTTTGATCCTTTCAATTTTAGAAAAATGGTCTTCTTAGCCTTTTCCAACTCCTCTATTTGCTTACTTGCTGTGACACTTTGAGCTTGGAGTTGGTTCATCTGGGTGCTCTGAGCAGCCAATTACTGGGCCTGCTCCTCAATTACTCGATCTTGCTCTGCAATTTTATGCGATTGTGCAGCAGTCAGGTTAGTAAGCTGGCGGATCTGAGTTGTCTTTTCCTCATCAGCCGCCAGCAATCGCAACACCATTCTGTTTAACGCCGAACTGTTCCTCTACCCCGATTGGAGGTAGAGGAGATCTATAGGTGTGTGAGGGATAGGCTGAGGGCTCGGTTTGGTGTGAAGTGGTGGTGGAAGTGGCGGTAGTGAAAATAGGTCTGTATAGTGGTGGAGGTGATGAGGGAGTGAAGAATGTGGTGGTGGAGGGAAGCGTTGCTGTTGTGGAAGTATGGTGGTGGATGGTGGGTGTCTGAAGAGGTGGTAGTGGTGGAAGGTATGGTATGTGGTGGAAGGTATGGTGGGGGCTGTGATAGATGTGGTGGATGTGGTGGATGTGGTAGTGATAAAGGTTACCCTACGCTTCTTCTTTTTCTGGCCATGGGGTTTGGCCATTCTCTTCCTCCTTGATCCAGTTGAGGAGGAAGCTCCCCCTACAATCCCGCCTGAGGACCCCGAAGCATAAGTTGGGTCAATTCTGTATCTCCGGAGCCTCTCGGTTGTTCACCAACAACCCTTAACCCAGTTCTGTGGGAACAACTTTCCTTCCCACAGTTCGGGTAAGTGGCTCCTCATCCGATTCAGCCTCATCCTCCTCGTTAAGAACAAAATCTTGATGAAATCCCGCTGACTCAGTTACTTCAGCAGATGTGACAGACACAGGAGGTACAGAATCAGACACAGTGCCTCTGAGTGGAATAGCATCATCCCCACTGTCATCCTCATCTGAGTCAAGAGTGGGTAGGGCTATCTGTTCCACATCAGAGTCACTGTCCTCGTGATGCCACTTTCTCTTTTCCGGCACTACTAGTCTTCTCTGGCAAGATGACCAACAACCTCCTGACCGAGGCTTCACTTGATTTCCCCGGTATACTTTCATCCTTCCCAGGGTGGTGTCATCCATTACCTCCAATACCACCGAATCCTCCTGTTCTTTTGGCAGGGAAGGAAGCTTCTGATCTATTATCATTTGCATAACCGTGGGTACATACAAAAGGCTTCCTTTCCTTTCCCCTTGATGTTCTCCACCAGATAGGTGAAGATCATCTTAGAGAAGCTGAACGGACGATTCAGCACCAACGCAACGTATGCGTTTTGCATCTGATCCGACAGCTCATCAAACCCACCTTTTCTTGAAGCCATGCACTTGAGCAGCACGTGTGCAAGGTATTTAACTGAGGACAGAGGTTACTCTTGTTGAGTACCCCTGAATGATGTCCCCAGAGTATTTGGCTCTGAGAAAACATCCTCTGACAGTGAGGGGGTGTAGACGGGTTGGACAGTCACCGTCATCCCCCAATTGAAGTACAATCCTTAGATCCTCCTCAGAAACGGTAATATCCTCGCCAAATATGGTACTTCTTATGCAGTGAGGTTCAGATGATCTATCAACTGTAGCGCCTTCCCAGAAGGCTTGTTGAATGGATCGATATGGGGTGCAAGGGGTAGAGATGGCATGTGCAATCCGTGATCTCAATAGAAACGTGATAATGCCAGAGAATTCTAGAGCATTTCTGGATGTTAAGTCCAGATGGGCACATATATTATGCTTTGTGCTCATAGTCCATCTACGCCATCTGTTACACAAAGATAGTAAACATTAGTACCATTTACTAAGAAAGTCATGAACTCATTAAGCTTGAAGAACATCTTTCTGTCATGCGATTGAAATTGTGCGACTGAGTTCAACAGTGCGATTGAACCGTGCTAAAGGGGTTCAATCGTACGATTGAATGGTACGAATGGGGTTCAGTCGTGCGATTGACCCCATACGTATCTCAGAGTGTGCGATTGGGCTCCTACGCATATACCTTCATGCGGTTACCTCAGTCATGCGACTGAACTTCATACGCATGGTTCAGCAATGCGTATGGGCAGTTTGAGCCCTTCAGTCGTGCGACTGAAGTTCATCTGGCTGTCCATTCGCATGAAGACCAACTGTGCGATTCACATTTTCAGTTTCACCAATTTTTGTTTTACACCTCTATATCTAGTTCATTGGACTCGCCATCTCGTCACTAATGACCTATTAAACTTAATTTTAACATTTAGCTTAGTTTATGTAGGTTATTAGGGCATTTTTCACTCCGATCAATGTTTCATTCGAATAACCCAAATTGGACTCAAAATCTTCTGATTTCTACAAGATTGAACTGCAATGTACCTTATTCTTGTCAATCGAAAGTCAGAAGATGAATTGCAATGTGAACAACTATCTCTAGAGATTTTGGCAGAGTAACGGGAAAGAAAGCGATTTGGGGTGCGATTGGGAGTGATGAGTGAGATGCGATCGACTGAGGCCCTTTAATACTGACCCTAATTTCAATCGGCCGACTGGCCTCATTCGCTCAGTCATTTGGGCGACTGAGGTTCAGTCGTGCGATTGTCCAAGTGGTCGCTTTCAGTCGGCCGACTGAGTCTCAGTCGGTCACTGACTCATTCGGTCACCTTTATTCGCATCTCAATTAACCGACTAAGTCTCAGTCGGTTGACTGACTCATCGCACCCTGTCATCGGTCGAAGGATCATTCTTAAACGCCATTCGGTTGAATGACTCAATTTTATGTCCAGTCGTGCGAATGGGATCCATTCGCATGGTTGGTCCATATTCATGGTCCAATCGTGCGAATGGGATCCATTCGCATGGTTGTCCATATTCATGGTCCAATCGTGTGAATGGGTCACACTTGGTAGATTTTTTGCCATTTTTTGAACATTTTAACCTTTTAAATAGACATTATAAGCTCTTAACCAATTCAGTCACTTCAGATGTGACCTTTTAAAATTTGAAAAACTGTGGCCATCTCAGACATGACCCTTTTAGGTAAGTTAATTCCCTCTGATTTCCCTGATGTAGTCGACAGATGCACAATTAAAAGATTAACATAAAACTTAAACTAACTACACAAAAACGTTTATTTTTTTGATTTTTTTGCGAGAGATAAAACCCTAATGGAAATCTAAGGGATTGGTTTGGGAGTAGACAGCTTCTACTTAGATTGATCATATCTGGACCAATTCAATTTTGGAATCATACAGGAACATCAAATCATTTGGGATTTGTTATTAAAACTTTTTGATGCTTAAATTCTCGGTGTCATCCAGAGTCGTTAGCAACTTAAGGAAATCCCTGAAACTCTTTGATTTTCACATTGATTTGAACTCTGATAATGTAGCCACTAAGATTGTCATATGTTTGTCCACTTAAATCCATACACAGACTTTTGACGCAGACTGGTGACTGATTTAGGTTTAATTATTTCAGCTAACATTTGTGGATCCCACACTTATATGGTAATCAACATTCCTCAGAGGTTTTTGAGCGTCTACGGGTATTATTACAAAAGAGACTATTCTTAGAGCTTTCAAAGAGAACCTGTCCTCAGGTCAGTGCCATCGCACAGCAGAGAGGCACAACCTATCTCCTTTTAGAGCAGCTTATTTTATTTGTACAACAATATGCACCAACAACATAAGTCATTAGCTTTATTGCATTTGTCTTTCATTTTTTTTTTTTTCTTGCTTTGCTCTAATTATGGTCATCCGCACACATTTGTGGCATTTAAATGCTCATTACCCCTTATTGGAATATATTTGATTGTGTTAACCAGTGATAAGATGGAAGCCCACAGTCAGTTGAACAACTTAGTTTGATCTTGAGATCACCAATCAGGTCTAATTGTCTATGTGTTGAATCTACCAACATATCATTTGTGGTCTAGCAGCCTCTAAGTCTACTTTCTTTGTGTCACCTTAGGAGTTGCCAGTTTTCTATCATCTTCCCTTTTATATTGCTTAGACTACACAGACTTATACTTTGAACTTTTGCATATTTTTAAAAACTTAAATTTTTAAAATCCCTCTTGATTTGTTCCTGTGTACTATCATATTCCAAAGGTATTGAATCGGTATCACAGACACAATCTACCTTATTTCAGCTAGTTACCCTTCTCCCTCATTTTTTTAATGTTAACTTGCTGACATATTCTCCCCTAAAATACTAAAATCATTTCGGATTTAATTATTTTTGGATTTTAATAAACAGCAAAATAACATGAGTTTAAATATAACAGACAAAAAGAAAAAAACAAATAACATAAAATAAATAAACTTTAACGAAACTACATCGGACTAGACATTATTCTCATCAGGAATTACCTCACTTTTCTTTTTAACGCTGTTGACCTCTAGCAAATATTGAAAACGTGGTTTATCAAAGGCTTTAGTATAGAGGTCAGCACGTTGAAAATCAGTATTAATTTTAACCACATCAATTAAGTTCTTTTCAAAACAGTCTCTTATGAAGTGGTATTTACTACCGATGGTTTGGTCTTAGGATGTTGAACCGGATTTTTAGTTACTGTAATTGCAGCAGAGTTATCAACAAAATAGGAGGAGTAGATGAGAATTTTAAACCGTAATCCCGCATTTGCTGTTGAATCCAAATGATTTGTGAACAGCAACTGCAGCAGCAACTTGCAGCAGCAACATATTCGGCTTCACAGGTTGACAATGCAACCGATGTGCTGCTTCTTACACTGCCATGTAACTAATCTTCTCCCAAAGAATTGACACCCCACTGATGTAGACTTGTAGTTCATTTTGCAGCCTCCGTCCGAGTCACTATACAACGTGAGCTCAAAATCATCATCATGAGGATACCACAACCCCAGTGGGGTGTACCCTTTAGATAGCGAAAAATCCTTTTGACCCCGATCAGATGATTGACCTTAGGTTTAGCCTGATATCTGGAACATAAACATGTCGCATACATGATATCAGGTCTTGAGGCAGTGAGATACATGAGGGATCCAATCATTCCTCGGTACATAGTGGCATCTTCAAGATCTCCATTCTCATCAGGTGCTATATCATGATTCGTAGCAAGTGGAGTCCCAGCAGTAGAAGCATTCTCCATGTCAAAGCGACTGAGAATGTCTCCTACATACTTGGTCTGATGTAGAAAGATCCCATTAGGTGTTTGATCCACCTGTAACCCGAGAAAGAACTTCATCTCCCCCATAGCACTCATCTCAAACTCTTTCTTCATCACTGCTTCAAACTCTTTGCATAACTCTTCGTTCTTTGACCCGAAGATTATGTCATCAACATATATCTGTACGAGCAGTAGGTCGCCATCCTTTTCTTTAATAAACAGTGTACAGTCAATGACTCCCCTGCGAAAGCCGTGTTTCACAAGATGAGTCGAGAGTTTCTCATACCAAGCTCGAGGAGCTTGATGAAGCCCATATAAAGCTTTGTCGAGCTTGTAAACTCTATCCCGATGATAAGGGTCTTCAAATCCCTCGGTTGACTTACATAGACTGTTTCCCTGATTTCCCCATGAAGGAATGCACTCTTCACATCTAATTGGTAGAATTTAATCTTCATGTACGATGCATAGGCAAGGAAGATACGAATAGCTTCCATCCTTGCCACGGGTGCAAACACCTCATTATAGTCAATTCCCTCGACTTGGCGAAAACCTTGAACCACCAGTCGAGCTTTGTTCCTGATAATGACTCCTTGGTCATCCTTCTTGCATTTTAGTACCCATTTGGTGCCAATGACTTTAGCACCTTTAGGTCTATCAACCAGAGTCCATACACCTAACTTCTTAAACTGCAGAAGTTCTTCTTGCATGGCACTCACCCATGCCTCGTCATTTAGTGCTTCACTGACATATTTTGGCTCAACCTGTGACACAAAACATCGATAAGCACCATCATGAATGTAACCTTTCTCCATAACTGAGGCGTAATCAGCTGAGTATAGCTGATTTCGGGTTTGTACTCCTGATCGGACATCTCCAATAACATTGTCAAGGGGATGATAGACGTTTAGTTGTGATCCTGGAGTAGTCGGCACAGTCACCTCCGAACCAAGATTGTGAACATTGTGTTCTGCATCTGAGGAAGGTGGAGTTTGAGGTTCCGAAGTCGAGGGTGCATCACTTATGGATGCTTGTGGACTTTCAGGAACTGGAACCTGTTCCTCCTGACTGTTCAGGTCATCTGCTTCAGTTTCATCTTCAGAGGAGGAGTCACTGTCATCGACTACCCCTTCTGACTGAGTAGATGATTCTCCCTGTGTGCTAGATGGTATATTAGAATATCATACATCATCCTAGTAGCTAACTCATCATCCGAGGGAGAGAGAGGGATGTTGAAGGATTTGAAGAATCCATCATAATGAAGAAGTATGCAGGTCCTTTGCCTGTAGGTGGTGTGGTATATCTCTGAACGTCGACATTACACCACACTTCTACAAGACCCGTTGAGTTATTGTAAACTCGCTTGTTCGGTATGTTGTATCCTAGAAAAATTCCTTCAACTGCCTTCTCGCTGAATTTTCCTTCTTGTGTCTTCTTCAGAAGTGTACACGGTGCGCCAAAAGGTTCAAGATACTCCAAATTCGGTTTGCGTCTTTGTAGTAGCTCATAACATGTCTTTCCGTGGCGCTTGACTATTAGGACTCGATTCAGTGTATAACACGCATTTGCCACTGCCTCATTCCAGAATTGGATAGGCAGTTTCGAGTCTGCCAGCATAGTCCGTGCTGTCTCTATCAAACTCCTGTTCTTTCTCTCAGCAACGCCATTCATCTGAGGTGTGTAAGCAGAAGTGAGTTGATGCACAATTCCCTTTTCCTTGCAGTATGCCTCCATCCTTGATTCTTGAATTCTGTCCCGTTGTCTGAGCGTATTTGTCGAACTTTTAACTTGTAGAGGGATTCCAGTGTGGTTACTAATTCCTTGAATGTCTCCAAAGTTTTTGATTTGGATTTCAGAAACATTACCCAAGTGAACCTTGAGTAGTCATGACCACAAAACAGTAACGTCGCCTGCAATGCTCCTTGTACTAACTGGACCAAACAGATCCATGTGAAGAAGCTCAAGAGGAAGTTCTATTGAATGAACTTTCTTTTCCTTATGAGACTTCTTTGTCTGTTTGCCTTTCTTGCAAGCTACACAAAAGTCAGGAAGTTGGAAGTTCTTGACATTCACTCCTCTCACTAAATCCTTCTGAATCAAATGATTCATCTTCTTTGACTAATGTGTCCCATTCTCCGATGCCAGGAGATTGAATCCTTCTCAGTAGTTTTAGATAAGAAACAATGAACCTCATGATCCGTTTGTAGCAGCTGTTGACAGATCCAAGACATAAAGGTCTTTATATCTTGAAGCAGTCATCAGAACTTGGTTCTCTGGGATCATATATTCTTTCTTCAGCATGTAACACTTCTGGTTATCGAAGATGACTTTAAATCCTTTATCACAGATTTGGGAAACAGAAAGTAAGTTGTTCTGAAGTTGTTGAACGTAGTTCACCTTATCAAACGTAACTTTCTGACTTCCCACTTCTCCCTGAGCTGTGATATAGCCTCCTTTGTTTCCTGCAAAGGAAACATGCCCTCCTTTTATTTGTTTGACGTTAGATAAAAGGTCTCTATTTCCTGTCATGTGCCTGGATGCTCCGCTGTCTATAATCCACGTGTTAGTCTCATCACTGTATCGAACACCCTGCACATACAAAGTAAATGAATTAGTTTAGGTTAGGAACCCAAGCTTTTACTGTCTTGGGTTTCCCAGAGGCATCACACATCATAAACTCCACCCATTGACCCTTAGAGGGTGAGGGTAGCTCAGGTTCCTTCTTGTCATCAGTATTAGACACGTAGGTGGACTTTTCTTTCCATAAGCCAGATTTGTGCAATGCCTGTTTATGATAAACAGTCGTCTGGCTTACAGGTTGGACTTTAGGTTCACTAGCTCTTCTAGGTGGAGTTAGAGAACTCCGCTTAGAAGACCTAGGTCTAGAGTCCTGAAGATCAATCTTCTTCCTAGGTGTCTGATAGAAATGACAATAGGAAGCAATGTGTCCACATTCTCCACAGTTGTAGCATGACCTGCTATCAACTTTATGAGTAGACTTTCTTTATGGAGAAGTGCGTGACACTCTAGTCACATCAATCACTTTAGTTTTTGACTCTTGTATGTTTGATGTTTTCTCTGATTTAACAAAATTTACTGTTTTAACCTGTTTCACTTTTTGGTTAACTGGTTTCTGACTTGAAGCATGTGAAAAAGTAGCATTTGAAGTCCTTTTAGGTTCTGATTTGACTCTGTTTGACCCTGACTTTAAGTTAACTTTTTCAAATTCATTTTCCAGTTTAACACAAGGCAATTTACCCTTTGCCTTTGAAGTGGCCTCCTTTTGTTTCTGGCCAGATTCAGTAGATGAACATGAGGTGTCTGGATCAGTAACAAGAGGAGTAGTCACCACATGATCCTTGATGGGGTTATTATTTACTGGTCTAGACTTAGTGTTCATCAAGGTCTCAGGTGGTGGTGGAACCACTTTGTAGCCTAATCCTTCCCCGTTGTTCCTTTCTTTTACTAAGTGTTGGACTATATGCGACGAACTAGTCCAACTATGCAGTTTCTGTTTTAGTGAATTGACTTCTACTTCTAGAACTGCCTTTTGTTTCTTGTGTCTTCTAGGGAGTTTAGATAGTACCTAATGTCATTTTCTTGGTTAAAAGCCACTACTTCGGTTCCCTAAGTTGTTTAGTCAATAGGTCTATTTTTTCTTTATAACTATGCTCATTTTGTTTTAGTACTCTATTAGCCTTAGTGCACAGACGTAAATCTTTTACTAGGTTATCATTATGATCTAATAACCTAGCGAATTTTTCATCTATGCTATTCCTAAAAGTGTCACAATCAGAACAAGCATGATTATTAAAAATTTGGTCAGTGGTACTTACCTGAGTTGGTTCAGAAGAGTTAGCCATTAGTGCAGCATCAGATGTTTCTGGTTCTGGTGATTCTGACTTTTCTGTCTCTGACGTGGAAACTTCCTCAATTGGTTTGTAACTGACCTCGGCTGCAGTTGTTTCTTCACTATGTGACATTGCTATCTCAACTGCTATATCACCTTCACTCGTAGAATCATCATCAATATCCTCAACACTGGCAATGTTAGATTCTCCCGGTGAGACAAACCTAAAACTCCAATCCTGTCCTTCATCATCATGAGCAGTTAAGGCTCTTGGATCCTTGTTTGATGAAGTAGAACTAGAGGCTTGCTTGTCTTGGCGAGTAAAGGATGAGAACGGGTTCCCATTCCCCGTCTTCTTTGGCTTGACACATTCTCTTTTGAAGTGCCCCTTCTCACCACAGTTAAAGCAGGTCACTTTACTCTTGTCGAAGCTAAAGGTGGTATCCTTAGTAGCAACCAAGTTCTGTCTAGTCTTTTTCACAAACTTCTTCGCCCTCCGGACAACACTTGCTAAGGCCCACATTATATCCATTCTCTCAAGCTCCATCTCATCCACCTGCTCGTAGTCCTCATCTGCCAGATGGCAGTTTCCAATCTTCCCGGCAAAAAGTCCATCATATGAATGAACCACTACGGCTAAAAGATCCATATGCTCTCGAGCTACTTCCACGGTCACATTACCGAGGTTCTCGATCTTCAGTTTGGTAGCGCTTGCTTCTGATCCAATATAATGGGTACATGATGACCCAGATGTGTCTGATCCAGAAGGAGAAGCATGTGAAGGACCTGACGAGCTAGACACAAAAGCAGTCTGGAGTGGTGCTCCAGATGTCTTAGCTTGAGGCGTGGCGTTGTATAAAGCTGGATTTTGTGTGTACGAAGACTTCTGAGCTCTATACTTCATCCTTAGTGCTTCTTCTCGCAACTTAAGAATGAAGTCATTTATATCCAGCTTTACAAGTATTCCATTCTGTCTCAGGTTAGACACGAATGTAGCCCACTTATCAGGCAATCCGTCTGCGAAGTTGCTTACTTTCTCTTCCATGGTAGTAGCCACTCCATGTGTATGCAATTCGCTCATCAAGTGGTAGAATCTGTCTATGACTTCGTCCAAACTTTCATTACCAATTGATGAGAAGTTATCGAATTCCTTCTTTAACTTCTTTGCCTTGATTGCCTTCAATGATGCATTCCCATCATATCTCTTCTCTAGCTCGTCCCATAGTTTCTTGGACTGCTTGTTCTCTGAATACTGGTGGAATATGTCTTTGGGGATAGACTGAGTGATCAATGCATAAACTCTTTTCTCTGCATTGTACTTTACTTTCTGTGCGTCTGTCATCCTGCTTAATGTTAGCTTAACTCCATCAGCTCCCACCGGTGTACTATAACCAATCTCAATGGCTTCCCACAGATTAGGATCTACTCCATTAAGGTAGATCTCAAAATGTTGTTTACAGTGGGGAAACTCATCTAAAGTCAAAAGCTTTGGTGGTTTATTGTGATTCCCCACCTCACTTTCAAGCAACAGCAGGTTCTGTATCCTTGAGTCCTTCCCAGCAGTAAAGGCTGACATCTGATCTTCCATGACTAATAAACTTATAATCTAATCAAACAAACTTTCACTGATGCGACTGAAGGATGCGAATGAGCTAATCGTGCGTATAAGCTCTGCGATTGGTTCAATCGTGCGGCTGAACTGGGCGATTGGTTCAGTCGTGCGAATGAATCTGGTGCGTATGAGCTATGCGAACGAACGGTTCAGTCGGCCGAATGAGGGTGCGACTATGTCCAATCGTGCGTATGAGCAATGCGAATGGAGTCCAGTCGTGCGAATGAGTCACTCGTGCGACTGAAGCTGCTGTTTTGCGAAAATTTCTAGGTTTGACGGGTTTCAGCCGTAAAGATTCGAAATTTCACAAGTTCTAATCGCCTAAGTCCGTAGAAACCAAACTTTGATGAGCAGGGAACTTCCAAGATCACTTTTGATGCCAAAGATTGCGTTTTTAGTGCAAAAACATAAACTTTTATGCAATCTTGATTGAATCAACACGTAATCAAGAGCCAATAGCTCTGATACCACTTGTTAGGACCTAGTATTTGATCGAAATACCTGGTGATTAACGTGTAAACTAGATCAAATAGTGCGGAATCCTATTTGATTGGCGATCCAATCAGTGAGAACACACAAAGAATCAATCAAGGATTGAAACTAACATTAGAAATCGATTGGGAATCGATCTAGTGTGTTCTATGAACTTGGAGAACGATTTAGGAGGCTTCTGGACGGCTAGGGTTCGTCTGGAATCGTAATTGATCGAGAGTCTCTGTTTTTCACGAATTGAGTTGTATTTATAGGTTGGTATTATTCAATCGTGCGACTGAACCATTAGTCTGGTTCAGTCGTGCGATTGAACCATGCGGTTGATTCATTCGTACGACTGAGTGTTCAGTCGTGCGACTGAGCCAATCTTATATTACAATCGTGCGACTGATCCAGTCTCCTGGTTCAGTCGCGCGACTGAGTCAATCGTGTGAAGTTATTCATGCGTATGATTCATTCGCATGAGCCATTCGCATGAGAACTTCATTAAGTTAAGTTTGAATGTTTTAATTAATATAACTTAATGTGCAACCATTCAAATAATCATAAACCAAATCAATTCAGTCACGACTCATTAATGAACTATTAAACATTATAACTAACAGACTATCAATATCATTTCATTAATCATACCAAACAAGATCTATTACATCACATATCATGATCTAGGGACAAACATGTATCAACAAGATACATAAGAGACCCAATCATAGCCCTGTATAAGTGCTCATCTACACACTCCCCCTCAAGATTAGGTACAAGGGAGTGGTTCTAGCTATGGGTGTCTTAGCAATCTTACAGTCAATCATGTTGAACCTCTTGAGTATGTCCTGAACATACTTTGACTGACTAATGAAGATGCCATCTTCAAATTGCTTCACTTGAATTCCCAGAAAGAAATTGAGTTCCCCTATATCACTCATTTCAAATATGTCTTCTTTGCAGAGCTTTGGATTAGTTGAACCAAAAATGATGTCATCCACATATACTTGGACTAGCAATATGTCATTTTCCTATCCTTTGATGAATAGAGTTCCATCTATAATACCTCTCATGTATCCATATTTGCAAAGATACTCAGATAGTGTCTCAAACCACTTCCTGGGTGCCTGATGCAGCCCATAAGAGCTTTGTCAAGATTGCAGATATAATCAGATGACCAGGATCTACAAAACCAGGTGGCTGGTTGACATACACCTCCTCATCAATCACTCCATAAAGAAAAGAACACTTCACATCAAGTTGAAAGAATTTGAAGTTCTTGGATGCAGCAAATGCCAGGAATATCCTAACAGCTTCCAGTCTTGCTATAGGAGCAAAGACATCAGTGTAGTCAATCCCTTCTTCTTGTGTGTACCCTTGAATAACTAGTCTAGCTTTGTTCTTGATGATAATGCCTCTATTATCCTTCTTGTTCCTAAACACCCATTTGGTTCCAATGGTAGTCTTCCATAAGGAAGAAGACAAAGGTTCCAAACTTTCTGCCTTTTGAATTGAAGCAGCTCCTGTTGCATAGCTTCAACCCAACTACCATCCTTTAGAGCCTCATCAACTTTCTTTGGCTCTATCTGGGATAAGAAACAAGAGTGAAGTACTCTTTTCATCACAGAGTGCATCAAGGATTTGGTTATTGAATTCAGTTCCCTGATCACATCTTATGATTTTGACCTTGTGATCAGATTGATTCTCAATCTTCAAGATGAAACTTTTTAGAATCTCAGGAGTCTCATCCTTAGTCCTAAGGAAGAAGACCCAAGTGAATATTGTAAAGTCATCTGTGATCACTAAACAGTAAGAGGTCCTTCCTAAACTCATTACACGGGTGGGGCCAAAGAGATCCATATGTAACAAGTGTAGGGGTGCAGTGATGGAGTTCCTTTCCTTAGGCTTGTAAGATACCTTATGTTGCTTCCCTTTCAGGCATGCAACATAGTGATCATCAGTTGTAAACTCTTTCTTTGGCATTCTAGTTACCAAATCATTCTTAATCAGTTTATTCATGTTTTTAAACTTTACATGGCACATTCTTTTATGCCATAGGAAAGACTCATCACTATTGGCTTTAGACAAAAAGCATGAAACTTCTCCAGAGGGAGATGTTTCTTGCAAATCCATCTTATACATGTTCCCTTTCCTGGGGGCTCTAAGCAGAATATCTCATGAGGAATGACCACCCCGGGCTTTAGAACAATGCACTCATGCTCAGTAAAGAGCATGTTATGACTCTGATCACAAAATTAGGAAATACTCCTTGATAAAGTTTACCTTTTCAATGCTGAGCTTACCATTTGTGACCTTGCCCCTTCCTAAAATGTAACCACTTTTATCTCCTCCAAAGGTAACTGGCCCTCCATCAATCCTTTCAAAGTTCTGGAGTAGTGACCTATTGCCTGTCATGTGCCTGGAACAACCGCTATCAATGATCCGGACATTTTTGTTTGTCTTCAGCTGTCCCTGCACAAAGAAAATGATTAGTTACATTTGGAAACCCAAGCCTTTCTTGTCTTGGGCTCAATAAAAGAAACAAAAGGTAATGCAACAGTAATAGATCCTATGGTTGTGCTAGGAGGATCTTGAGCTGTTGTTGATGTAGAATTCTTAGTCACTTGATCTTTCTTAGACTTCCACACCACCTTTGGAGTCTTGGACTTGACCTTCAATACTTTAGAAGCTTTTGATACTTCAGAAGTTTTGATGACTGAGCCTTCAGAAGAACAAGCAGACACTGCAACAGACTTCAGTGCTTCGGAAGTATTCCTTCCTTTCGAGACCAACTTTTCTTCCAAAGGCAATTTTGCACTTGCCTTCTTCTTAGATTTGGAGCTTCCGAAGGAAACAAAATTTCCTTCCGAAGCTTGAATTGTCTTGGAACTTTTGGAAGTCTTTGTCTTGGTCATGTGAAGAGTACCTTTAGGATTGTATGGACAATCCTTTGCAAGATGAGCAGTACTTTCACACATGACACACTCAATTTTCTTCTTCCCAAGAGCTTTCTGCTAGGAACAAGACTGACTTTGGTCACATTCCCTCTCCACCTTCACCTTTGCAGATGCTGAGACAGTCTTTTTGGACTGGGAACTATTCTTGGAGTTTGATGGTCCAGGCTATGCAGCAGTGGTACACAACAATCAGTCTTCTTCTTAGTATTGAGATGATTTGAACAATAACCAGAACTCTTAGCAGAAGAGTTTAGGTTGATGTCTTCAGTCTTTACTACTTCAAATCCTACAGAGATAAACACTTGTTTCTGCTTGGAATCAAAAGTAGCCTTGATCTCTTGAGCCTTTCTTGCTTTCCTCTTGCTCTTCCTGATCAAGTTCTTTCTCATTGACTTGGTCATCACAATCTTCTTCTTCTCTTCAGAAAGATAGTGGCCCTTCTTAGAATCCTTCTCTTCACTCTTCTCAGAGGAATTCTTCACTGTCACTTCTTCATCCTCTTCACTCAAAGGATCTATGAGAGGAAGCTCATCTTCACAAGTTCCATACCTAGGTTATCTTACAGACAAGATTGTGTGTGGAGGAGGTATCTCATTTGATCTTAGTCCTTGCTTGTTTTGATAGCACACTTTGTTGTGTAGGGATGAGGATATCATGTTCTTGAAGGTCTCTTCTTCAAGAACACATTTGTCTACCCTGGCTTTACTGATCACAAGCTTAGCCTGGCACTCAGTTAGCTTGGTTATGAGATCCTTAATCTGTGTCCTAAAATCTATGTGCTCATGTTTCAGAACTGAAATGGTTTTCTTTAAGTCCTCAATCTTTAGTTTATAATCATTTTCAGAATTTCTAAATCAGCTTTTAAAATGTTTAAGGACTCAAGATCAGATCTCATTTCTAAGTTATAGGACCTGTATCTATTAACTTTAGCAATGCATTCAGGGGTACACAAATGTTCCAATACCTTGGCTTCATCATGATCCGCCATCAGTGCTTGGTTTGGAGAGGCATCTTCCACCTGAAAGCTCCAGTCAAAGCCTCCTTCTTCAATAGCAACAACAGCCTGCTGCTTTGGCTTTTCATTATGGGGGGCTTTGTCAATGTAGTTGGGTCTGGACTATGTTTTGCCACCATTTGTTCTAGGTGCCTTATACTCCCTGGCAAAGTGGCCCATCAAGTTACAGTTGTAACACTTGACTTTACCTTTGTCCAGACCAAACTTTCCACTGGTTGCATTGTTTAGAAACTTCCTTCCAGTCCTCTTGTAGAACTTCTTGGCTCTGTGAATGAGAAGAGCCATCTGCTGGACTAACTCCATGTACTCCAGATCATCTTGATGGATACGGTCTAGGTCTTCGAGGGGGAACAGGAAGCTACCACAACTTTCATCAGAAGACACAAATGCTTGAGAAGAACTTGTCTCTTGGAATGGGCTTCCTTGGGTGTAGTTCTGTCTAGATGTCTCTGGGAAGGTGATGAAAGGACCCTTAGGTGAGTTGTCAGGGTAGCATATGAGTTAATGTTGGGGGTTCTATGCTATCCCTTTCAACCACATGTAGGGCTGAATCCAGTTGATTGTTGGAGTTACCAGATGAACCTTCCATGTTCATCTCTATCTGGTAGCCACTGAGAATCCCATATAACTCTGTCAAAGTAAGAGATTTTAGATTCTCAGTCCTCTTGATCACCACACAGTATGAACACTACAAACAGTGAACTAGATTAACCACAATAGGACACTACAAACACAAGTAATGTAAGAGACAGAACACAAGAGCACAAGTATATGGTTTTCAAGAATGCAGTATATTTCTTTCTCTATGTTCTATTACAAGTGTTACAAAGCATATCCATAAAGTTACAAGAATATGAGATACTTATACTACATCCTATAGCCGACCATACTATGAAAGTCAGCTGGATACAATTGACTAGACTCAAAACAAAATCAGTTATAGAGTCAAAAAGGTAGATTGCCTTTTTGACTTTGTGACTATGACATGCCATAGCTCACATCCTTATCTATTACAAAAAGGATAAAGTACTTGAATTAGAAAGTTTATAGACTCAAGACCTCAATGTACAGTTACCAAAAGCATGGACCTTTTCACCAACTCATGCAAGTTGGTGACTTTACTGAGATGCAACGGAAAGGTGTCTAGCTTTATGGAATAGTACATCAGATAAAGCATGTTACTAAAAGTCTTTGAAAGAAATTTGTCTTCAAGAGTTGAGGCTTCGGAAGACTTTGTCTCTGAAGCTTCGAGAGACTTAATCTTTGGCTTCGGAAGATATTGGTCTTGGCTTTGGAAGATTTCACACTTAGAATATTTCTGTTGCATGTGTGAAACTTCCGAAGCATTCTTCTTCAGTACTTGTGCAACATGCATGCAGAAAGTTGTTGGTTGCTTCAGCCTCTATGCATATTCTCTACAATAACATCTAAGCATTACTTTTATCCTGAATCATGTGCTCTTCTGCAGGCGGGGCTGAGGTCGAGGCACCTTGATCCTGAGTCTTCTTGGTGTGCCTCTCTTGCTTGTGTGGCCCCTGATGCCGCTGCATCATATCCTTCCTCATCATCTCCTCCCTCTCCTGCACCATCATCCACTCCTTCTTTTGTCTCTTCCTAATCATCATCCTCCTCAACATCATCTTCATCATCATCATGATCATCACCATTGTCATCACCATCCCTTTCTCTTATCTTTAGAGGCTCATCCTTTGTTCCTTTGAGCTTGAGCAGGATAGTCTTTTTGGCAGCCTCCAACTCCTCTATCTTCTTTGCTGATAGGACTTTATGCTCCTGGAGTTGGGCAATCTCCTCACCCTGTGCAGCCATCTGCTGAGCTTGGTACTTAATTAGCTGGGCCTGCTGTGCTTGGGCAGCAGTTTGCTCCACAAGCTGACGTATTTGGTCAGCTCTCTTTTCATCAGCAGCCCATAGCTTCAGCACCATTTTGTTTAGTGCTGACAGCTGATCCTCTACCCCAATGGAAGGTAAGGATGATCCTATAATGAATATCGGATGGGATGATGGTCCGGGTTGGTGGCTAGTGGTGGTGGTGGTGGCAGTGGTGAATATGGGTGGTGGTATATGAGTAGGTGGTGATGGGTTGGCTGTAGTGGTGGTGGAAGTAGTGTAGATGGGTGGTGGAGTGGCTGTAGTAGTGATGGTGGGTGAAGTGGTAGTAGTGGTGGTTGTAGCTGTGGTGGTGGGTGAGTGAGTGGTGGTAGATGGGAGTGTGGTAGTGGTAGGTGGTGTAGTAGTGGTAGGTGGTGTAGTAGTGGTGGTGGTAGCAGTAGTGGATGAGGTGGTGGCTGTGACAGTAGTAGAGGTCAATGTAAACTTTAGCCTCTTCCCCTTCTTGCCATAGGGGTGAGCCATTCTCTTCCTCCTCGTGCCTTTAGGCACTATGGCTCCCCCTTGGCTGCTGGGTGGGTTCGGGGTGTATGATGGATCTGTATCAGCAGCAACAGCATCCCCGGACTCCCCTTGGCATCCACCAACCGCCCTTATACCTCTCTCTGTGGCTACAACCCGGCTCCCCACCATTCACACCAGAGACTCTTCATCAGACTCCTCCTCTTCCATCTGAAAGTCAGGGTGAATATGTGCTGGTTCGGTTCCACCCTGACCATCTCCTCCCTGATCAGCATCATGATCATCACCATCGGAGTCATCGGAGGGTAGAGCAATCTGAGGGTAGAGCAATCTGCTCAACATGTGAGTCACTATCCTCGTGACGCCACTTTCACTGAGCTGGCGCCACGTAGTCTTCTCTAGCCAAGTGCCCAAATAGCCTCTTTACAGGGGGCTTTACCTGCTTGTCCCCGTATACCTTCATTCTTCCAAGAGTGGTGTCATCCATGATCTCAAGGGAGACAACATCATGACTCTCCTTAGGCAGCGAAGGAAGCTTCTCATCAATGATCATCTGCAGAAATCTCGGGTACATGCAGAAGCCTTCCTTGTTTTTGGCCTCTAGATTCTCGATCAAGTAGGAGAAAATCATGTTGGAGAAGCTAAAGGGGTGATTCAGCACCAATGCCATGTAGGCATTCTGGATTTGGTCCGATAAATCATCAAATCCATCCCTTCATGAAGCAATGCACTTCAGAATGACATGAGCTAGGTACTTGAACTGGGGACACAGGTTGCTTTTATTGAGCACACCTGCATTGATGTCCCCAGTGTACCTCATCCATTGAAAGCATCCCCTTACGGTAAGAGGATGTAGCCTGGTTGGGTAGGCAGCATCATCTCCTAAATCCAGTACTCGTCTCAGATCGGCTGCTGTGACCTCAATCTCCTGGCCAAAGATGGTGCTACGTATACTGTAGGGCTCAGTCGATCGGTCAACAGATGCACCTTCCCAGAAGGCGTGTTGTATAGACCTATAGGGTGTGCAGGGTGCAGATATCACTTGATATATCCTCGATCTACTTAGAAATGCAATAATACCAACAAACTTGGCAGCATTCTGAGTGGTGGCATCCAAGTGAGCATAAATATTGTGCTTGGTGTTGATGATCCACCTATCTTCCATGATTCTGTAACAAAAGACATATACATATTAGATCAGCACATAACAGAAGCTATTTCACTTTAATCTGTTTGAGATCAGTCTGGTTCAATCGTGCGATTGAATCATATGACTGAGTTCAGTCGGTTGATTTGGTATGCGACTGAATTCAATCGGGATACTTAGCATGCGACTGAGTTCATCGGGCGACTGAGCCTGCGACTGAGTTCAGTCAGGTGACTGAGCTCATACGCCTCGTTCATTCGGCCGACTGAGTCATTCGCTCAGTCAATCGTGCGATTGAAGTTCATTCGGAGTGACCAATCGCATACTTCTCTGTTCGACACATTTATCCTTAATCCAAGTCAATACTTGCAATTCAACGTTGTGTTTAGGTTCTTTAGACTCGCAGGATTGTGAATGGTTGTTGTATGCCTTTCATTTTACCCATTTTTGTCATTTATTTGGTCTGTATGAAAGTTAACTCTATTTTCTTGATTTAATTTGACTTAGCCCAGTTAGGGTTTATTTTCACCATGCATTTACTGTGATTTGGGTCGCAAATTACCTGCAGATGAAGTACAAACTCGTCAGTAACTAAGTGGTGAGGAGTAATCGATCTAATCAGATTTGGGTAGAGTAATGGTACTATCGGGCGATTTTAGGGCGATTGAGGAGTGATGAACATATGTGACCGACTTTAGCCCTATATATACTGTATTTGGTTTCAATCGGGTGACTGGATCCATTCACTTATTTTAATCGTGCGATTGGATCTTAGTCGTGCGATTAGCTCAGTCGGTCACATTTAGTCAGCAGACTGGGTTTTAGTCGGGCGACTAACTCATTCGGTCAAACCCATTCAGGCGATTGGCTCATTCTTGTATGCCAGTCATGTGAATGGTTCTTACTCATGCTCCATTCGGTTGACTAGTTCATAAGTATGGTCCAATCGTACGACTGGTCCATACTCATGGTCAAGTCGTGCGAATGGCTCCTACTTATGATTTTGACTTTATGACCATTCATTCATTTATTCCTTTTTCTTATTGATACAATATTTTGACCATTCAATCATCACAGACATGACCATTTTAACTTCGAAAACTTTTGGTCACCTCAGACGTGATCCTTTTAACATTAGAAAACCCGTTTGGTCACCTCAGACGTAACCCTTTTTAGTGATTAAATTCCAGACAGAATTCCAATGCATAGTCCGACGTTTAACAACTAAACTGACAGAATTAAACAAAAGAAACAACTTGAACTAAAAGACAAAATTAAAACATATTTTTGTAATTTTTGTGTGAGGTGGAAATCCTAAGATAGATATCTAACAGATTTATTTCTCGAACAGGCAGCTTCAAGTTATTTTGACCATAAGTGGAACAATTCATTATGGAATCATACATGTAAATCAAATCATTCGGGACATGTTACCCAAACCTTTTGATGCTAGATTCTTGTTTTCATCGAGAGTCATTAGCAAGTCTAGGAAATCATACTAGTGCCACAAGATGCACACAGTGGTGTTGACTTTCAAGAGTTGCAGCCACTATGATTGTCAGTATACTTGTTCTCTTAAATCCATACACAGACTTTTGACATAGATTGGTGATGATTTAAGGTTTAATTATTTCAACACGCATTTGTGGATCCCATGCTTATATGGTAATCAACATTCCTCAGAAGATTTTTGAGCGATGTACGGGTAGTATTCAAGAAGAAACTATTCTAGAGGTTTCAAAGAGATGCTAAGCCTCAGGTCAGTGTCATCGCACAGCAGAGAGGCGCAAAAAACAATGAATTCTAGAATATTTAGGTTATGCTTATCCTCAGGTCAGTGCCACCGCACAACAAAGAGGCACACAACCTATCTTCTTGTTTGAGCAATTTTATTCTTTTTGCACATATCGCACCAACAACATAGGTTATTAGCTTGATTGCTTTTTGCATTTTTCATCATGTGCTTTGCTCATTTTATGGTCATCGGCACACATTTGTGGCATTTAGTTTGCTCGTCACCCCTTATTGGAACTTTGTTGATTGTGTTAACCAGGGATAATATGATAACCCACAGCTTGTTGAACAACTTAGTTTGAACTTGAAGTCACCAACGAGGTCTACTTATCTATTGTGTTGAATCTACCGACACATCATCTAATAGTCTAGCAACCTTTAGGTCTACTTTCTCCGTGTTACCTTAGTAGTAGCTAGTTTTACTATCATTTTTCCTTTTATTGTTGCTTAGACTTCTCAGACTTATACTTTGAATTTCGCATTTTAAACAAATTCTTCTTTTAAAGTCCCAAACTATTTGTTCCTGTGTACTATCATTTTCCATAATCATTGAATCATTATCACAGATACGATCTCATTTCTCTCAGCTTGCCTGTCCTCCTCCCTTGTTTTTTTATGTACTGAAATTAGAGCAACTAAATTTAATTCTAACTTAACCTATTCTCCCCCTAAAATTCTAAAACCGAAAAAGTTTTGCGTTTAGAATTTTAATAGGCGAAGAAATAAAATAAAATAAAATAAAATAAAACATAAAAGTAATAATTAATTCTACTTGTCTGAATAAGTACTGTTATCGTCAGAAATCACATCACTTTTCTTTTTAACGTCGTTGACCTCTAACAGATATAGAAAATGTGGTTTATCAAAGGCTTTTATGTAGAGGTCAGCGCGTTGAAAATCCGTATTAATTTTAACAACATCGATTAAATTCTTTTCAAAACAATCACGTATAAAGTGATATTTAATGCCGATGTGTTTGGTCTTAGGATGTTGGACTGGATTTTTAGTTACAACTATAGCAGCAGAATTATCAACAAAAATAGGAGTGTTAGAGAATTTCAAACCGTAGTCCCGCATTTGCTGTTGAATCCAGATGATTTGAGAACAGCAGCTTACCGCAATAACATATTCAGCTTCACAAGTTGACAGTGCAACTGATGTCTGCTTCTTACACTACCATGTGACTAATCTTCTCCCAAAGAATTGACATCCCGCTGATGTTGACTTGTAGTTCATTTGCAACCGCCTGTAAGCTCGAAATCATCATCATGAGGCTAGACGGGGATGTTCATACAAGGAATTTGTGGCTTGTAAACCAAGAGAGTTTGATGGCAAAGGTGGAGCCATAGCCCTGACGAGATGGCTTGAAAAGATGGAGGCCGTGATCCACATCAGCGAATGCCTCGACAGTCAAAGGATTAAGTATGCCACGTGCTCACTACAGGGCAAGGCACTAACGTGGTGGAACACTCAGATTCAGGCTAGGGGAAGAGAATCGGCGATGCAAATGTCGTGGGATGAGTTCAAAGCCCTAATCACCAAGGAGTACTATCCTCTAAACGAGATGCAAAAACTTGAGCATGAGTTCTGGAATCATGCTATGGTGGGGGCTGGGCACGCAGCTTACACCGATCGTTCTCATGAGCTAGCAAGGTTGGTTCCGCATCTGGTCACCCCGGAATCAAAAAGGATAGAGAGGTATATTTGGGGACTTGCACCTCAAATCCGGGCAATAGTAACCGCTACTACTCCTCTTACTATTCAGAGCGCAATTCTTAAGGCTGGCGCTCTAACTGATGAGATGGTGAGAACAGGGGTATTGGGCAGGGGAACAGAGAAAAGGAAAGAAGCTAGAGAAACGAGCCGGTCGAGTTCCGGGAAATTCGAGAAAATGGCCAAGACAACCAGAAATTTTGTGGCCGTGACCCAGGGCAGGCGAGAATATGTGGGTCGGCACCCCAGATGCGATAGGTGCAACTTTCATCATCCTCCAGCTATGCCGTGCCAGGTATGCGCGAACTGTAGACGCCCGGGGCATTTAGCAAGAGACTGCAGAACAGCGCCGAATATGGTCGTACCAGTCAACGCGGTTAACCCCGCCGGGAATGCTAGGGGCTGTTATGAGTGTGGAAGCCCTAATCACTACCGAAACATGTGCCCCAAACTGAATCGGGCACCGGGCCAACAAGGGAACAACCAGCATCAGACGATGGCCATAGCTGGAAATCAAGGCCCGGGAAATCAAGGGAATACGGCTCGGGGACGCGCTTTTGTCATTGGAGCCAGTGATGCCCGTCAGGACCCAAATGTTGTCACGGGTACGCACTTACTCAATAATCACTTTGAATCTATATTGTTTGATACTGGGGCAGACAATATCTTTATCTTATGAGTTTGTGCAATTGCTTGATTTAAGTCCTAGTAGGCTAGAAACTAGCTACTCTGTAGAAATGGCCAATGGTAGGGTTGTTTAGGCCGACGAGATTATTAGGAAGTGCTCATTGATATTGGAGGGCCATGCCTTCGATATAGACTTGATACCCATTGAGTTAGGAAGTTTCGACGTGATTGTGGGAATGGATTGGTTGTCGAAACACGGAGCTGAGATTGTCTGTCGGGACAAAGTAGTATGAATCCCCATGCCAGACGGGGAGGTACTCAGAATTCAAGGAGAAAGACCGGGGAGAAACTTAAAGCTTACGAAAACAGTGCTACGCTTTCCTGGCTCATGTGGTAGAAAAGAAGGAAGAGGAGCGTAATTGGTAGATATCCCTGTGGTACGGGATTACTCAGATGTATTTCCTCATGACTTGTCTGGTTTGCCTCCTCCACGTCAGGTGGAATATTGTATTGAGTTGATTCCTGGAGCTACACCGGTAGCAAAGACACCGTATCGATTGGCACCATCTGAAATGCAAGAGTTATCTAGCCAGTTACAGGAACTACTGGAGAAGGTTTTATTCGGCCGAGCCACTCACCTTGGGGAGCACCGGTGTTATTTGTCAAGAAGAAGGATGGGTCGTTCCGTATGTGCATCGACTACCGTGAATTGAACAAATTAACTGTGAAGAATCGGTATCCTCTCCCCAGGATTGACGACCTGTTTGATCAGTTACAAGGAGCTTCGTATTTTTCCAAGATCGACCTTCGATCTGGATATCACCAACTAAGGGTTTCCGAGGAGGACGTACCGAAGACAGTGTTTAGAACTCGTTATGGGCACTATGAGTTCTTGGTCATGCCGTTCGGGTGTGCAAACCTTACTTGGATAAGTTTGTGATCGTATTCATAGACGACATACTTATCTACTCTTGATCGAAAGAGGATCATGAAGAACACCTTCGGGAAATACTGGAACTGTTAAGGGAAGAGAAAGTTTTCGCCAAGTTCTCGAAGTGTGAATTTTGGCTGCGAGAGATGAAATTTTTGGGTCATGTGGTTAACAAGGACGGGATTCATATAGATCCCGGCAAGATCAAAGCGGTAAAGAGATGGGATACACCCCAGACACCTTCAGAGATACGTCAGTTCTTAGGATTAGCCGGATAATATCGTCGTTTCATTGCAAACTTTTCAAAGATCGCTTAACCGTTGACATTGTTGACTCAGAAAGACAAGAAGTTTGATTGGGGACATGCACAAGAACGGGCATTCCAAACGCTGAAAGATAAGCTGTGCAATGCACCGATATGTCCCTCCCAGACAGAACTGATGATTTTGTGGTATACTGTGATGCTTCGCATCAAGGGTTGGGATGTGTACTAATGCAGAAAGATAAGGTGATTGCCTACGCTTCGCGACAACTTAAGGTGCACGAGGAGAACTACACCACTCATGATCTTGAGTTGGGCGCTGTAGTATTCGCACTTAAAATATGGAGGCATTACCTGTATGGAACCAATGCATCATCTACACAGATCATAAAAGCCTTCAACATATTCTGGATCAGAAGGAACTCAATATGCGACAGCAACGCTGGGTAGAGCTTCTTAGTGACTACGATTGTGAAATCCGGTATCATCCGGGGAAAGCTAATGTGGTGGCTGATGCTCTAAGCCGCAAAGAACGCGTGAAACCACTACGTGCTTGAGCTTTGGGATTGACCATTCAAACAAATTTGAAAGCCCAGATCCAAATTGCACAAAGTGAGGCGTTGAAAGAAGAAAACCTTGCGGGAGAAGAATTCTGAGGGTTGGATAAACAACTGATGTGCAAGGACGATGGTGTACAGTACTTCGTGGACCGTATATGGGTACCCAAGTTGGAAGGTGTACGTACCTTGGTCATGGATGAAGCACATAAGATGCGATATTCTATTCATCCTGGCGCAGACAAGATGTACCACGATCTCAAAGATCTGTACTGGTGGCCAGGCCTGAAGAAAGACATTGCCACGTACGTCAATAGATGCTTGACATGCTCGAAAGTTAAAGCTGAACATCAGAAACCATCGGGACTGCTACAGCAACCTAAGATTCCCGAATGGAATGGGAGAACATAGCCATGGATTTCATTACCAAACTCCCTCGAGCGAGCAACGGGCATGACTCGATATGGGTCGTAGTGGATCGAATGACGAAATCAGCACACTTCTTGCCAATCCGAGAAGACTACAAAATGGACAAGTTGGTGAGATTGTACATAAAAGAGGTCGTGACAAGACACGGAGTACCGGTGTCAATCATCTCCGACCGTGACGGCCGATTCACTTCATGATTTTGGCAGACACTACAGAAAGCGATGGGCACTCGATTAGACATGAGTACCGCCTATCACCTTCAAACAGATGGCCAAAGTGAATGAACCATACAAACACTAGAAGACATGCTGAGAGCGTGTGTAATCAACTTTGGTGGTAGTTGGGATACTCATTTGCCGTTGATTGAGTTCTCTTACAATAACAGCTACCATACCAGCATTGGGTGTGCTCCGTTCGAAGCGTTATACGGAAGGAAGTGTAGATCACCCGTTTGTTGGGCTGAGATTGGTGAAAGTCAGTTAACAGGCCCAGAGATCATTCAGGAAACACCGACAAGATCTTCCAAATCAAAGATAGACTGAAAGCCACTAGAGATCGCCAAAAGAGCTATGCCGACAATTGTCAGAAGCCTCTAAATTTCAACGTTGGGGACCAAGTGTTACTCAAAGTCTCTCCCTGGAAAGGAGTCGTTCAGTTTGGAAAGAAAGGGAGTTAGCCCTAAGATACGTTGGACCATTCGAGATTACTGAAAGAATTGGTCCAGTGGCTTACCGGTTAAGGTTACCACAAGAACTTAACGGTGTGCATGATACTTTCCATGTGTCGAACCTCAAGAAGTGTTTGGCCAACGAATCACTTCACATACCCATTAAGGATATCAAAATCGACGAAAAGCTTCATTTTATTGAGGAACCCATTGAGGTCATGGATCGTAAGGTCAAACAGTTGAAGCGTAGTAGAATACCAATTGTTCGCTTAAGGTGGAATTCAAAGCGAGGGCGAGAGTTTACATGGGAAAGGGAAGATCAAATGAAACTCAAATACCCACACCTATTCGTGGATGACACTCTTGGACCTAACTCCAGCTGAATTTCGAGACGAAATTCTCTCAACTGGGGGATACTGTGACATCCGTCACCTTAAGGTTCGTCGAACGACATAATTAAGCATATAATTAGTTTAATTATTCTCCTCTTCTTCATGAACTCCTGCTTTAAGGAATCATGTCTGCTTTATTACCCTTGTACCTGTACTTCCTCCGTGAACTTGTGCTAAGCATAAACCCTTTTTATAAATTTCATCACCATTATCACCAAATGTATCATTTTAATTATAACCATTCTCATTAATAAAACCATTTTAAGCTATCAATTACCATTAAGCACACTTTTAACCTTATACAACAAACATTTTAAAGTCGTTTTCAACTAAAGCAAATTCTAGGGAACTCGGGGGTTAAGTGCAGGGACTAAACTTGCCATTTTGCAAACTTGGGCTGGGTATATAAACCCATATTCCAGCCCTTAATCTTATTTCATCTTCATCCTCTCACCTTCTTCTTCACATCTTCTTCATTCTAACACCAAATCCAACCCGCTTGGTCTTGTTCTTGTCGTCTAGACTCCATCTACAGCCTAGTCTACTCTATTGTAGTAGGTAGACGACCTTGGTTGTCCCTTTTCTTGCTTATTCATGGCTGCCGAACTAGGGTTTCGGGTGTTCGGGTTCAACCCGAACACATGAGGTCGTGTGGGTGCGTGTGAGGTCTTTCTGCTTGTGTTTCATGTTTGTGTATGTGTGTAGTGTGTTTCTGGAGGTCCTTGTTGTGTAAAACCCATGCTCGGAGTAGCCGAAGGCTGCTCTGCACTTCTGCAGTCGCGAACCTGCAGTTCAGGCGACATTTGAGCTTAAGTTGGTCCGAAATCTAGAAAGATGGGATGAGGACATGATTACTTTATTTGGAGTTTTTGAGCTAAAGCTATTACATCCGAGCTATATCTTATTTTTGTCTGTACAAAAATTTGAGAAAGTATCTCCTGAAATAGCAGAGCAAGATAAGAAATATTTCATTTCCAATATTAATGTGATGAATGCTGCCATGGAAAGAATATCTCTGAGAAAGGCTCTTGCTTATGCCAACATAGTCAAGAAAGATATTAAAGATATTGAATACATGAGAATATCAAGGAAAGGAGTGTTAGAAGTATACTAAAAGGAAGTAACAAGCCTGTTGAGTTATACGCTAATATTGATATTTCATGTCTTTCAAAAGACACGTTGGAGATTAAAACGAATGAAGCTAAAGGCATTCTTGCAAGTAAATTCAAGTCTGCAATATCAAAAGCTTGAAAGATGTAGAGATATACAAACAGAAGCCAATGTTTAAAGTTAAAGAAGAACTAGAAGATTACTTTGAATGATGAAGTCAAAGGTTGAAGATAAAGTTGAAGATGGAAAAGTAGACAAAGCTTGAAGTTTTCAAAGACAGAAGACCATCTCAATCTTAGGGGGAGTATTGTTAAGTGCTCTAAGAAAGGTTAACATATTGTCTTTATTTGTCGATTAATAGTTTGTAATAGTATAGGGACTATTCATGTAATTTGTTAGTTCCTTTACTTTTTGTTTTTTAGTATAAATAGCTTAGACTTGCAGGTAGATAGAGAGAGATTCGAACCTGCTTTCATACTTGTAATTGTCTTAGCTTGATATTAATGAAAACATGAATTTTGTTGATATCTTGTTTTGATTTGATTACTTTGTGTGAATTTCTTTGAATTGTGTACATAAATCATCACAGATTGATTCATTTGATCCTATCATATCATTATCAACGTTTTCAAACAAAATCAGCACCGAGAAGTCAACAGTAGAAAGATATTCAAATTGAAACTTTCTGAATCTGATGAGAAAAATTATTTCTCATAAGCTCCCCCTATTATTTGCTCCCCCTTTTCGAGTGCAAGCTTTGCAAGGATATTGGAACAACTTTCCCAAATCTCTAATCTTGAGTGCTTTAGAAGATGTAGGAGGAGGATTCCTAGCTTGGTATCTTCTGCAAACTTGAGGAAAAGGTTCCCTGATCAGGTACACTACTCAACTAATGATCGGCCATCACTTAAAGCAAAAATCTGAAACACATTCTCAAACACAATCTCGACATTTCTAATTAGATCATCTCATTTTAACAAATAAACACGTGTTTATCTGTGTGTGAAAAACAAGCGAACCCGTGTTCGTTGTGCGCAATTTCTGTGAAATACATGAAAAATGATAAAATTGTAACAACATAATATGGAAGACCTAAAAAAGTTTGAAATGAAAATTTATTATAATTTTTTTAACTTTATATATCACTTTTTTTATTTGTTTTTTTAAAACAAGAACTGAATCGATCATGAGATCACATCCTCAAGATATACTTTAGCACAAAGATGAATTTAAACATTGACAAGCAATGAGATCACACTGATAACTGAATCTAATCACAGTCTTTGAATGAATTTGAAATTCTAAAATAGGTCAATGACGATTGTTGATATGTTCGTCCACTTAAACCCATGCCCTATCTTTTTCAACAACCAGCAGATGATTCGTTAAGGTTCGATTAAATACTTTAGAATGCTAGGACCCCATAATCATTTGGCAGAAACCCTCACCCAACTCAGGATTTTTGAATTTTGTAACGATCTTTACAGAGCAAGGCTTGTGCATTAGTGTGCAAGTGATTATTAACAGAATATTGCATTCTGTGATGAATTCATCATTTAGATGATTGACACAACTTAGACCAAAATGGTGAGAGCTCCAGGTCTATACTCACGTATAACAAAGGAGATGACCATTTAATCATGTGACGATGAGAGCTCCAGGTCAGTACTATCGTACAACAAAGGAGATCATCACTCCAGGTCAGTACTACCGTACAACAGAGGAGATTAGCACAAACACAAGACACATAAATACACCAATCATGGCTCAAAGATATGGCTTATATGATTTTGTATCATGGTGGGTGAAAGATCAATTCTCAATCCAATTGTTGTCGGGACTCAGTTTTCGTGCAGGCCAAAATGATCGCGTAAATCCAGACATCCTTAAGCATATATTTTAATTTAAATCATGATGCTGCTGTCTACTTTATTCTTCAGGCTGAGTCTACCAAGCATATCAATAAAGCATCTGTTTGTTTTTCTATTATTTTCACTTAAAAATAAGATGTCAATTAGATGACAGCACAGTTACTATCATTTTTCATTTTAAAAACGCAAGTTATGCAAAAAACAAGAATTTCAAGAAGATATACAATCATTTCTCAATCATCTCAAATCAAGTTCCCAGTTCTCTTTTCATTTTTATTTACTTATACTCTCCCCCTAATTTTATTTTTGCAAACTTTTTTTATTTTTCTTATATTTTTTATTATTTTTATTATTTTTATTTTTTTATTTTTTTAAAAACTGTACAAAAATAAAAATTATCAAAGAAGGTCTTCCAAACTACACTGATATGAAGATAAGAAATTGAATTCTCAAGAAATATACAGTGATTATAAAGTGAGAACTGTGATTGTGTAGATAAAAATCCAGATTATGGATAAAATACCATGACCTTAACCTGTTTGTTCCGCCTCAATTTGAATTATGAACAATTCTTGTCAGTAAACCGGATTACTAATAGTCCACCTGAATTGTTCCTACACTCATTAACAGATTAGTTTGAAAGGGGAACCCAGGCCATCGTAGTCCTGGAAGTTCCTTTTTCATCAATATAAGAAACCTGCTTCTACACACAACCATTTAAATAATCGGGAATATCTGTATCCTTCTTTTTAATTTGCCAAATTTGTTTTGGTTCAATTAATTTGGATTTGAATGAATTAAATTTGGAAATCATTTTCTATTTAATACCGGAAGAAAAGAATTTGGTTTTAAACCTTTGGTCATTTTCATCTTGAATCATGTGAAACCGCCTTCGCATGAAAGGTTTAGATGGAGGGTTTTTCATCCAACCATTCAAAGATGTGTGCTTTTTACCTCTTGATCTAGAGAAGCAACCCGTGTTGCCTTTACCGTCTAGAACATTCTTTATAGACTTACATTTGGAGAAGCAATTCATTTTGCCTTTACCATTAGAAGCAAGTCTTTGAGGGCACTTATTTACCACATGACCTTCTTTTCCACACTCAAAACAAGCCTTGAAAGGCTTTTGATGCTTGACTGAACCGTGCGATGCAGGTGGGGATGAGGATTGCTTTGAGCTTGTAACAGATTCTTGCTTGTTTTGGCATTTCCTATGCTGAACAGGGAATGAGATCTTCACTGATTGACTGGATTGTTTTGCAATTGGAGAAGAGATCCGTATTGGTCTTGATTCCGCTTTTGGAAGCTTTTGATACTTGACAATGTCCGGAGATATCTTGATTGTGAGGAACCAACACACTCCTCTGTGTTTGATACATCATCTGAGCTTATCCAGTCTCGTATACACAGATCTGCTTCCAAAGGATCTTGATTGACACCTCCTATTGTGTTGGCTTCGGTTATAGGATTTTGATTACCTGACGATTCAACAATTGTTCCTTCTTTGACAAACCTGACAGGAACAAATGAAGGAATGTTACTTGCTTTAAATTTGTTGAAGAAAGTTAGAAAAGTAACTGATATGGTGATGGGGCATCAGAAGTGGAATCATCATTAATCTTCTTATCAGGCTCCTACCTGAGGAATCCCAAACCTACAGGAAAATCCTGCACATCTCTAACCTTTTTAAGATTAACGCTGCTTAAACCTACATTTAAACTATTAGTTTCAGCAGCTTCAATCAAATCATTTGTTGAATGAGGTCTGGGGATTGGTGAATAACATAAAGTAGAAGGAGGTGGAACTGAATTAAATACAGTTTCACCATCAGATTTATATCCAATCCTATGTTTTACCCGTGCCCCTTGTTGTTTAGCAATAAGCTCATCCTTTTTCATGTGTGAGAGGGTCCATTTATCAAGTTTCGTTTGAAGCTGAGTTGTTTCAAATTGAGCTAAAACAGCCCTTTCTTTTAAAATATTAATTTCAACGTTACGCTCCAAAATAGTTCTTCTTAAAAGGTCATTTTCGGCCAATGCTTCATTAAGTTTCCTTGAAAAAGCAATTTCATTTTTCTTTAATTCCTGATTGATTGTTTTTAATTCTTTTTCATTTGCCAATAACAATCTGTTTGCCTTATAAATCCCTAATAAACGGATTTTGCAAGATGAAGAACACATATCCTGAACAGTCTCATAAGGAAGACCCATGATAGTTTGTTTTGCAGCTAAGCTCTTTTCACATTTGCAAACCCTTGTGATTTTTTGTTGTTCCTCTTCTGTTACCTTCAGCATCTCCTCAACCTCATATTCTTTCTCTCTTTTATCAGCTTTTACAACCATATCATCATCGGTTCTTATAGACTCCAGTTTACTGTCATTGTCGACTCTTAAAGCTTCACAATTTTCTTCGATTTTAACAGTGGAATCCAAATCAGTTCTCAATAATTTCATCTTTTCAATCAGCTCGGCTTTGTAATCAAGTATGCTTGTTACAGAAGAAACAAGTTCAGTATTAAGCGTGTTGGTTTGATATGGGAACATGGCTTGCTGAAATTCTTTTCTTTGGATATCCAGCTCGAGAGATTTTAGCCTGTTGATCATATCCATAAGTTTGTGTCGACATAACCTCTTTCTTGCTTTAACATTTTAACTTGATGATTCCATGCAGATGGAAGAGAGTCGAGAAGCTTTTGAGTTTGTTCATGATTACTGAGATCAGGCACATGCTTCTTTAGATTATTTGCTACTTTAAAAAATCGATTAATTAAATCTGACAATTTTCTTTCTTTGTACCTGTAAAAGAGTCAAATCGGCTTTGTGCCTTTGTGAGATTATATGATTTAAAGTCTTTCAGAAGATGACATGATTGTAAAAATTTTGAACAATTAAACGCCCCAAATTTTTTTTTCAAAAATTATAAAATAATTCTCCACCGGGAAAAATATATTCTTAAATGTCACACTAGACAATCTTAGTAACTGGGGTCAAGCTGTTAGGTCCGCTTGTTTTTTTTATTATAAATCTTGCAAAATCGACGAAAATTTCTTTATCGGGATGAACTCAATTAATCCCAACTAGGGGAAAAAGTCATCTATAACATTCAAATTTCGCTGAAAAAAGGATAGTTTCGCTGAAATTATAGTTTTGCAGAGCTAGTTTCGCTGTGAACTCTTGTTTCGCTGAGCCGACAGTAGTTTCGCTGGAAATTTCGATAGTAGTTTCGCTAGCCAAATGCCAAAAACAACTTAGTTTCGCCGACAAGTTCGCACAAAACAAGCTTGAACTTTCGTTCAATGATACTTTCGGTAGCAATTTCGCTTGTAAATCACCCACAAGCACTGTTGAACTTTCGTTCAATGAAACTAGTTTCGCAGAGATGCTGAAATTAACTACAAGGTGTAAAACACTTGTAGTTTCGCTGAAAGAACAGGCAGTTTCGCTAGATGAATCTGTAATTTCGCTGGACAAAGCTAAAAAGCTTTTTCAACACGAAATCAATCTGAAATCATCAAAAACTCAATGGATTTGAGATCTGATGATACCAACTTGTAAGGCCCCGTTCTCGGAGACCTCACAGTTGGTCATTCAAGCATTAAATACCTTAAAACATTATAAAATACAAACTTATGCAGCGGAATCATTTTAACAAAAACCATTCATTGCATTAAAAGATTGTTGTTAAGCAATACACTATTGTTTAATCGATTACAAAAGAAATGTTAATTGCATTACAAAACAACAACAATATGAAATACGAATGGATGTCAGTCTTTCCCTGCCGAGTAGCTTCACCCTCGTGCCATCCTCGACAATAATTACCTGTCAACTGAAAATGTATAAAAGTTAGTGTTGCTGAGTGAGTTCTAGTTTTTTAAAAGTAATAAATACTTTCGGTATGTTGTATATGAAAAATACTCTTTCTGTGAAATACAACTCTTTACTTTGTATGCAAGCACGCATTAACTATATGAACAAATACTGTTTGTTCTCTTTACTGTATGCATGTTTACTCTGTATTCTGTTATCTTTTATCTTTCACTATCTGTATGGACCAATGAGCAATACCCTAAACTGTATGCGCGATGAAAACTGGTGATGAGCCATCTATATCCTCAAGAGGGTTCTGTTTACTGTATACAAGGCCGACCCAACCACCTAGGGTACGCTACAGAGGTCCTGCCAATCTCAATGACTGGCCTTGTGTGCATAATAGGGTAGCTAACCCACAGCACAGTTGAGCTAACGACAACATGGTCGTGTACCTCCTGTAAGCTTTCAAGACTTGTTAACATTTTATTATTGTTCCTCTTCTCTTCTTTATTGCTCTTTCTCTTTATTATTACAATATACTTTATGTTACGATAATAAACATACCACATAAAGTCACACACTATAAGTAATAATAATAAAAATAGCAATATTAATAAGGAACAATCATAAGACAATCATAATCATGCATGAAACCCATCATTAATAAGCCCTAGTCAAACCTCGGTCAAAACCCTAAGAGCACAAACTCCCAAGAATTCTGTAATAAATTCTAAGTGTTGGGCGCTTAGACACTATTTGGGCGCATGAGCCCTATTTGGGCGTTCATTACTATGTAGGCGCATCAGTCAACATTTAACAACTTTAACTCTTAGGCGCATGAACAATTCAGGCGCATGGACACTATTCGGGGCATGGGCCTACAATTGGTCGTCCGACTAATATTTCTAGGCGCATGGACTACTGTTCAGGCGCATGAGATACACTTATTATTTCTAAGGGAAGTTTTAGGCGCATGGGCTACTGTTCAGGCGCATGGGTTACACTTAAATTCTTCTATGGCATTCCCAAGCGCATGAGCCTTATCTAGGCGCATGAACCTTCTGTGTAACATGTTTCTAGGATGATTTCGAACCCATTCATCATATCTGTTCTAAGCTTACCAGGGCTATTCTAAACATGAACAACCTATAAGCATCCAAGAACATCATCCAACATGCATAATACATACGGGTATACATATATAAACATTGTAAAATCATTTTAATACATTTTCAGCCCCAAAGAGAGTTTAAAACAAGTAAAAACTAAGGTCTACAACTCACCTGGTGAAACCTGGGTGTTTCTTCCTTCTAGCCCGCTTGCAAATGAGTTCAAACACCTAAAAACACACCAACACACACACACACGGACACACACGGACACACACATAAGCATATAAGCACATAAGCATGTAACCGAGATAAAACCCATCATAAACACTTAAAAACCTTGAATTCAATTTCTCTTCTCTTCTTTTCTTCAGCCGAGAGTTCTGCTCTCTTCCTTTCTCTCTCTTTCTCTAAAACGAAGAAAAGTAGTGATGGGAAGTGAGGGTGGGCGGCCATGCCCACCTTTACACCAACTTTTGTGTACTTTTGTCCTTTTTACAATTTTAACCCCTCAACTTGGGTTTATTGCTTTTCTTTCTTTTATTCTTCATTTCTTGTCTTTGTTTTTAAAATAACAAAGTGTACATAACAGAGCTTCCCCAACCAAAAACAAACAAATTCAAGCAAATTCCATATCAAATACACTCGAATTTAATCTAAAATTGATGAAAACTTGATATTGAACAAAAACACCCAAAACCTCAACTTCTCTCTCTAAAAATCTTCAAATCTTCGGTGAATTTGATCCAAAATGGCTCTGATACCAAATTGTAACTCCAGGATGAACATACTTGAATCAAATCATGAAGATTATAGATCAAAATATGATAATCACAATTAAAACCCCTTTGATCATCAATTAGATTGCAAAATATGTTTACAAGTATCCCTCAATCTATTGGTCATTCAACCATTTACCAACACTAATGACAATTAACCTATTTATAGTCTAGACTAATATTCACTAATTGCATTTAACCCCTAGACTTAGGCTAATTAATACAAAATTACATATTAAGCATAAAAATGACTAAAATCAAGATAAAATATATTTTGTTCCCATAAAACATATTTATTACAATAAAACTCCTAGTCATCTAAACCTTCAACGTCTTGTCTCGGTTCTTCGTCTCGAACGTGTTGGGTTTGACTTTTGTTGACTTTGACTGTGTTGATAATATAGACTATCTTGTACAGCTCCAACATGTGGAGACACCAACACCACAACTGTCTGATGTCCCGGTTGTGTGTGACTTTCCAGGCGTGTTCCCAGACGACTTACCAGGAGTGCCACCTGACCGAGAGAGATCGAGTTCCAGATTGACTTGATACTGGGTACCCAACTTGTTGCCAAGGCACCGTATCGTTTGGCTCCGACTGAGATGAAAGAGTTGACAGAGCAGTTGCCAGAGCTGCTTGATAAGGGGTTTATTAGATAAAGTATCTCTCCTTGGGGTGCTCCGGTCTTATTCATGAAGAAGAAAGACGGTAGTATGAGGATATGTATTGACTACCGTGAGCTGAATAAGTTGACGATAAAGAACCGATATCCCTTACCGAGAATTGATGATTTGTTTGATTAGCTTCAAGGTGCTAGTTGGTTTTCAAGAATAGATCTTCGATCTGGTTACCATCAGCTGAAGGTGAAAGAGCAGGATGTCCCTAAAACAGCTTTTCGCATGCGTTATGGTCATTATGAGTTTCTTGTCATGTCTTTTAGGTTGACCAATGCGCCAGCTGCTTTTATGGATCTAATCAATCGAGTGTGTCGGCCAATGTTGGATAGATCAGTGATTGTGTTCATTAACGATATTCTGATTTATTTGAAGAGCGAGATTGAGCATTCCGGTAACATTCGAGAGGTTTTGGAGACATTGAGAAGGGAGAAGTTGTATGCTAAGTTCTCCAAGTGTGCATTTTGGTTGCGCGAGGTTCAATTCTTGGTTCATGTGGAGAATCCTGATGGGATTATGGTGGACCCGACAAACGTGGAGGCGGTGATGCAATGGAAGTCTCCACAGACGCCATCCAAGATTCTTAGTTTCTTGGGTTTCGCGGGCTACTACAGAAGATTCATCCAATACTTTTCTAAGATCGCCTCTCCACTAAGTAAGTTGATCTGAAAAGATGTGAAGTTTGTATGGGGTCAAGCTCAAGAGAAGGCGTTCAAGGAATTGAATGCGAGATTGACTCAAGCTCCTGTTCTGTCATTACCTGATGGAAGTGAAGATTTGGTGGTTTATTCTGATGCTTCTTACTCGGGGTTGGGGTGTGTGTTAATGTAGAGAGGGAAGGTTATAGCCTATGCATCCTGATAGTTGAAGGCTCACGAGGTCAATTATCCTACTCATGACTTGGAGCTAGCAGCCATGGTCTTTGCATTAAAGATTTGGAGGCACTACCTTTACCAGACAAAGTGCACCATATTCACCGACCACAAGAGCCTGAAGTACTTCTTTGATCAGAAGGACATGAACATGAGACAGAGATGATGGTTGGAGCTCATAAAGGACTATGATTGCGAGATTAATTACCATCCGGACAAAGCTAACGTGGTGGCGGATGCCCTTAGTTGAAAAGAGAGGCCTGAGCCGATTCGGGTGAAAGCGTACCAATTAATCATGACCTCTGATGTGATGAAGCAAGTTAAAGAGTTTCAAGATGAGGCATTGCAAGAAGATCATCTTAACTCTGAAAGAATTAGAGGTCTGGTTGTAGAATTGGGTGAAAACACGCTTGGTGTTAGAACTCGATTCGGGAGGATGCGGATTCCTCGTTTTGGGGATCTACGGGCGAAGATTTTGGATGAAGCTCATAAGACTGATACTCCATTCATCTTGGTGCCACAAAGATGTATCAAGGCATGAAGAAATATTATTGGTGGTCGGGTATGAAACACGATGTGGTGGAGTATTTGAGTAAATGCCTCACTTGTCTACAGGTGAAGGCCGAGCACCAAAAGCCATATGGGAAGATCCAACCTTTGGATATACCGGAATGGAAGTGGGAGCACATCACCATGGATTTCATTACGAAGCTTCCGCGTACCCCGAAAGGGTATGATGCCATATGGGTGATAGTTGATCGTCTGACGAAGAGTACTCACTTTCTACCGATTCGCGAGACATATTCATCGAGAGGTTGGAGGATCTTTTCATTAATGAGATTGTAACTTGTCACGGTGTGCCGGTGTCTATTGTGTCGGATCGTGACACCCGGTTTACATCTAAATTTTGGAAGAAATTCCATGATGCTATGGGGACGAGGTTACACATCAGCACGGCTTATCATCCCCAGACTAATGGTCAGTCAGAGAGGACCATTCAGACATTAGAGGACATGCTTCGGGCATGTGTTATCGATTTTGGAGGAAGTTGGGATGACCACATACCGTTAGCTGAGTTCTCATATAACAACAGTTATCATGCCAGCATTGGTGTGCCACCTTATGAGATGCTATATGGTAGGAGATGCAAGATACCCGTGTGTTGGGGTGATATTAGTCAGAAAAAATTAGGGAGTGTCGAGATAATTGAGGCTACGACTGAAAAGCTTGAAAGGATTAAAGCCTTCATGAAGGCAACCAAAGATAGACAAAAGTCGTATGCTGATAATCGACACAGACCGATTGAGTTTAAGGTGGGTGACCGGGTTATGTTGAAGGTCTCACCTTGGAAGGGTATCATTCGTTTCAAGAAGCGGGCCAAGTTGAGCCCAAGGTATATAGGGCCTTTCTATATTGTTGCTCGAGTAGGAAAGGTGGCCTATAGACTGGAATTACCCGATGAGTTAAGTGGAATTCACCCGACATTCCATGTATCTCATCTGAGTAAGTGTTTAGCGGATGAAAAGATGATTGTTCCACTGGGGGATCTGAGTCTACGTGGAAGCATAGGAAGGGATCCGAGTCTACGTGGGAGACTGAAGAAGAGATGAGACAACATTACCCATGTCTGTTCGAGGAATAACAGGTTCGGGGACAAAACCTATATAAGGGGGGTGGACTTGTAACACCCGGTTATTATAAAGACACAGAAAGAAAGAATAAAGCAAAGAAAAAGACGGAAAAGGAATTAAAACCCAAGTCTAGGGGTTAAAAGTGTCAAAAGGACAAAATGTTTAAAAGTGGTGATAAAGGTGGTATGGCCGCCCATATGTCACACACATCACAAAATTTTCGGATTTTTAGATAGAGAGAGTAGCAAGAAGCAGAGAACTCTCGGTTTTGAAGAGAAACAAGAAGAAAAGTGAGAATTCAAGGTAAGAATTCATGTTTTATGGTGTTCTTAACCAGTTATGTCCTCGGGTTGTGCTTATGTGTGTTTGCTTGTGTTCGGGTAGGTTTTTAGTGGGTTTCTAGGCAGTTGAACTCAATTGCAAACGAGTTTGGGAAAAGCCATATTTAAGAGCTACGAAGGTGAGTTCTAGGACCCCTATTTTACTTGTTTTAACTAATTTTGGGGCTAGAAATGCATGAATGTATGTTTTTATAAAACTGGGTATTCACCCGTATGTTTGATTGTGTGTATGTTGATGTTATGATGTGATGTGTGGCTATATTCATGCTTGATGATGTATGATGGTGTTTCTAAGGCTTAGAAGGCAAGACTTTAGCTTAGAACATGATAGATAGTGCTTGGGAACTGATATCTGATGTTTAGAGCTCGTATGTTTAAGTTTTAGCATTTGCCTAAGTATGCAGAAGAAATGCGGATGAACATAGAAAGTCAATGCGGATGAGCATTAGTTGCCAAGGAAAGTCAATGCGGACAAACATAGAAAGTCAATGCGGATGGGCATTAACTGCCAAGGAAAGTCAATGCGGATGAACATAGAAAGTCAACGCGAATGAACAGTCAATGCAGATGGACATTTTCCACTAAGTAGGAGAAATGCGGATGAGTAGTGGGAAATGCAGATGAAGTAAAAGAAATGCGGATGAAGGAAAGGGAATGCGGATGAGCTATAGCAAATGCGGATGAACTGTAACAAATGCAGATGAACAAAAACACAAATGCGGATGAACACTTAGAATGTTTTCTGACTTTCTGGGGAAAAAGATGAATGTAGGCCTTGACTTGGGATGTTCCCGGGGGTTCTTGTAAGTTGACTTTTGAGGTTATAGATGATATGTTGGGCATGTTATGATGTATGTTTGATTCTTATGCATGATGGTATGTATGATGCATGCTATGTATGTATGATGGCCTATATGATGATGATGAATATGTATGATGATGTTCCTTATTATATATGTTTATTTTCCCGTGGCTTTATGTTGACTGTTAATGAACAAAACGGAAAGTATTAAGTAATGTAAAGTGGAAGATAATGAAAAGAGGAACATAATGAAAGAATGCATGCATTAATGAATGAACGAATGTAAGAAAGTCTTGCAAGAAAATGTATGGAGGTTCACACTCAATAAAGAGTGTTAGCTCAACCGTGCGCGGGTTAGCTACACCATAAGGATGCACACTGGGGCTTGATTCGTGTGATCAAGCATATGTATGGAGGTTCACACCCAATGAGGGGTTGTCAGCTCAACTGTGTGCGGGTTAAATACCCTATGAGGATGCACATAGGGGTTCAAACTTTGTGATTGACCAGATGTATGGGGTCCTGTCGCTTAACCCTAGATGAATTGCTTGGTGCTCTAGAGGGGGGTTAAGCACATGATAGGACCTAGATGAAAACGAAAGATAATAAAAGTAAGAAATGAATGATGATGAAGATAATTAAGATATTATATGTGTACGTATGATGTGTGATCACATGCAAAAGTAAAGATTGGTTTAATGAATCTAAAGTATGTTTTATTATAAAACTAGAACTCACTCAGCCACGCTGACTTTTTATGCATTTTCCAGTTGGCAAGTGAACATTGCTGAAGATGGCACGGGGCAGCTACTTGGCATTTTGGATGGCATTCTTTTGTTAATGTTTTGGCATTGTAATGTGAACAAATGAAAATGTGTAATGGATATTTGTATTAATTCGCAAAAGCATTCTTTATGAAATGAAAAGTTGTTTTGACGTTCCACTACGATGTTTTATGAAATATAAATGTAATTATATGTTTTATGAGTAATGATTGGCCAGCTGTAAGTGTCCCGGGGACGGGGCCTTACACAACACAATCAAAGGCCCTATTACGATCTATCTAACCTAAAATTGAGAGAGGGTTTTTACTCTTCACGTATGTCCACCTGAAGCTTAGACAAGCATCAATTGAATCAATAGCACAAATGTTATCACGATCAAACTCTTCTTTGGTCGCAACTGCTCTATCTTCCTCATCGTCAATCTGGTTCAAAAACTGGTAATTAAACACACACACACACACTCGATTACACTTAGGGAATAAAAGCCCTAAGGTTAATTCGATTAACATACTCGAATCGTTGTTCAATTTGATGAAATCCAAAACTAGGGTTCATGGGATTTGGGGGTTTCTTGTAATTAATGATTTTCTCAATTGCAACCCAGCTCTTAACAAGCATAGGCGCCCCATCTTACCAGTTAAGAGCACTCCGTATCATCTTTGAGGCCCCAGGTTCGAACCCGGGCACCCATATATATTTTTTAAACCTCTTTCTTTAATATATTAAATTATAGAAAAATCATAAATATTATAAAAATCATTTTTATTAACTAAAATTATTTTTAAAGTTGCCAATTATTTTTTGTAAATTTTCAAATTAAATAATAATATGTTTTCTTAATAAACATTATAACGAAAATTATCTTTAAATTATGATCTCATAAAATGGATTTCAAGTCAAATAATTTATTTAACGATAGTTAAATTATTAAATTATTATTGGACAAAGATGTTATTATTCATTTATTTGTTTAATCATGTTACCTAAACTTATATATTGTCTTTCATACTTTATATTTTTAATCAATCATTATAAATAATTTAATCATTCTTAAATTAAATACTTAACGGATTATTTCATTTTTCATTAAATCAAAATATAAGTGTCCCATTGTTTTACTTAATTTATTTATCAAAACCCCAAATTCCAATGCAACTCTAGTACACATTTGATCGTTAATCACATCTTTATTTAATCTTGGAACTTATACGTTTAGGTACCCTGTAAAAAAGAATCATTGAAGCACCACTTAATTTTTTTATTATTATTTTAAGAATAATCTTATATTATCATGTGAGTTTTTCATGTCCCTTTTACCTTATTTCACACCTTTTTGGGGCGAAACATGTTAATGTTATAAACTTACACTTGTAAACATCTTGATACCTGTAAATGCACTAGCAATTTGTATTTAATCTTGTCATGGTTATTTGTAATATTGTGAGCCTTATATGATAGACATTTTATGTAAACAATCATTAACTATTTCTAGCCTAGCGACGTCATAGATCTATGGGCCTGGCAAGCCTATTTGGTGCTAAAGCCAAGGTTATTGCCGGCTCTTAATGATGTATGCTTGTTCATCATGGGAACCAAGTACATTTAGTTAATTGTTATAACTTATTGTGGCCATCTTTGTTAAGGTTTTATTGTATCATTGTGTTATCTATACCCTTTCATTATTCATAACCTATGACATGACTTGCAACTTTTAAACTTTTATATGTATGTATGTATAACCCATGGACACTCACCAACATTAAATTGTTGACTTCATTTTTAACATGTATCAGGAAATGCCCAAGGTTGATGCTTGATTTTGAAGTATGGACACATCTAGGATTAGACCTAGAAAATAAAAAACATGTTTTAAATCTTGGAAATTATTGAATTTATGTTATGTTTTGGTTTGTTTGAGACTTATTGGTTGTAACTTTCCTTTAAAACTTATGCTTAGTTATATTTACATTTATTGATAGTGTTATGTGGCTTTGAACAATCTTAACTCTCAAATCTCAAAGTTTCCGCCATTAAAATTGGGGTGTGACAATTCTCACATTCAACCAAACAAGATAATAAGATGTAATGATTCATTTCTGTAAGGCCCTGTCCCCGTGACGCTCACAGTTGGTCAATAATTGCACATAAAACATAAAATATACCTTAAATTTAGTAAAACATTGCAGCGGAATAACTTAAAACCATTCACATATATATATAATTGCTTTTGCAAAATAATACAACATTGTTAACATTTACAAAATAACATTTTTCGCATTACAATGCAAAAACATCATTGTTATACAAAATGGATGCCATCCAAAACAAGTCAAGTAGCTGCCACGTGCCATCATTAGCAACATTTACCTACCAACTGTAAACACATAAAAGTCAGCGTTGACGAGTGAGTTCTAGTTTTATATAAAATACTTTACTTTCGTTTAAAGCCTTCCTTTACTTTCATACGTGATCATACATCTTACGTACAAATAGATAGTAAGTATTATTATCTTTCATTATCGTTTATTAACATTCATTTAATGTACGTCATCATTATCATTCATTCATTCTTTGTCTTCCTTACTTATCTTTTGTACATTCATCATTATCTTCCTTACTTACATTCTGGACAAATGCCATGTGCTATACCCCGAACATTGTGCATGGAGCTGGTTACTAGGCCTGAGGTCTATCATAGACCCCAGACATTGTTCACGAAGCTGACTCCAGTACCTAGGGCAAGTGACAAGGGTCCCATACATATGGTCAATCATAAGGATTAGACCCCAGTGTGCATCCTTCTGGGGTATCTACCCACACACCGTTGAGCTAACACCTTTCATTGGATGTGAACCTCCTTACAGTGCTTGCAAGACTTTTCATATGTTCGTTCTTACTTTCATGCATGCATTCATTCTTTCTTTACGTTTCACTTTTCATTACATAATACTTTACGTTTATTGATATTAACACCAGGCAAAGCCACGGAAATAAATATAATAAGGAACATAAAGGAAGATACATAACATGCATAACATCATCATAAACATCACATACAACATCATACAACATCATACAACATCATAAAGCCATCTTACATCACCCCCGGGAATATCCCATGTTAAAGCCTAACACTTCACTTTTTTCCAGAATGTTAGAAAATAATCTAAGTCTTTAGGCGCATGAGCACTATGCAGGCACATAGCCATTCAGGAACATATGAACACTTAGGTGCATGGAAACTCTTGGGCACATGGGCACTATTTAGGTGTATGACCCAACACTTAGGCTTCTGGGTAAATTTGTAGGCGCATGTGCACTATGTAGGCACATGAGTGCCCGGGCGCATAGACACTTAGTCAATTTCAGTCTAATCCTAGGTGCATGGGAACTATTTGGGCGCATGGGAACTATTTGGGCGCATGGGTTTTGGGCGTTTGGGGAAAATACTTAGGCAATTCAATCGCTGGGCGTATGGGTCAATTTCAAACACATGGGCAACCAACCTAGTCTAAACAACTTCATTCAGTTCCCAATTCATATCCGAATATGTTCAAGCCTAGTTCTATCATACCAAAAAACATTTAACATGCTCATAACATAAACGTAACATTATAATACACCCAAATCATATGCCACCCACATACACACACATGAACATATGGGTAAAATTACCCACTTAGTAAAAACATTCACACATGCATTTTCAGCCTCAAAATTAGTTTAACATGCAAAAAGGGGGTTCTAGAACTCACCTTATGCAACTTGAGTATGACTTCCTTCAAACCCATATGCAAATGAGTCCAACACCTAAAACCCACCAAAACACACACACAACCGAACACAAAAACACATATAAGCACAAACCCGAGGTTTAGACCGGCCAAGAACACTTCAAAACATGAATTCTTACCTTGAATTCAACCTTTTTCTTGTCCTTCTCTCTAGAACTGAAGCTTCCCTGCTTTCTTTCTCTAAAAAACTCCAGTTGAAATGAAAGGTGCATGAAGGTGTGGACGGCCATAACCTTTTTGTACATAAATTTAATAATATTTTGTCTTTTGCACACTTTTAACCCCTCTACATGGGTTTTATTACATTTCTTTCTTTTCTACAATTCTATTCATCATTCTACATCTTTTAAAATTTCCAGGTGTTACAAGTCCACCCCCCTTATATTGGTTTCGTCCTCGAAACCTGTTATTACTCAAACAGATGTGGGTAATGCAACCTCTTTTCTTCTTTAGTCTTCCACGTAGACTCGGATCCCTTTTGGTGTTTCCACTGCACATGCACCAAGGTGACCACTTTATTTTGCAACCTTTTCTCCTTCCGATCAATAATTGCCACTGGTTGCTCCTCATAATTGAGTCATTCATCTACTTCAATATCTTCCAGTGGTACGACCATATCTTCATCGGCTAGACACTTCCGCAGATGAGATACATGGAATGTCAAGTGAATTCCACTTAACTCATCGGGTAACTCCAACCTATAGGCCACCTCTCCTAGTTGAGCAATGATTCGTAAAGGCCCTATGCACCTTGGGCTTAACTTGCCCCCGCTTTCTAAACCGAATCATACCCTTCCAAGGTGAGACCTTCAATATAACTCTATCACCCACCTTGAACTCAATCGGTCTATGCCTCTTATCAGCATATGACTTTTGTTTATCTTTATCTGCATTTATAAAGGCTTTGATCTTTTCTAGGTTCTCAGTCATAGCCTCGATCACCTTGATACTTCCCAACTACTTCTAACCGATGTCACCCCAACAAACGGGCGTTCTACATCTCCTATCGTATAGCTTCTCATATGGGGGCATACCAATGCTGGCATGATAATTATTATTGTATGAGAATTCAGCTAGCGGTAAGTGGTCATCCTAACTTCCTCCAAAATCAATAACACATGCCCAAAGCATATCTTCAAGCGTCTGAATGGTTCTTTCCGACTGACCATCCATCTAAGGATGATACCCGTGCTAATATGTAGCCTCGTCCCTATCACATCATGAACTCTTTACCAAAACTTGGATGTAAACCGGGTGCCACAATCCGACACAATAGATACCGGCACACTATGACAAGTTACAATCTCCTTGATAAATAGATCCGCTAATCTCTCAAATGAATATGTTTCACGGATTGGTAGGGAGTGAGCACTTTTCATCAAACGGTCCACTATCACCCATATGGCATCATACCCTCTCGCGGTATGTGGTAGCTTTGTATGAAGTCCATGGTGATATGTTCTTACTTCCACTCAGGTATATCCAAAGGTTGGATCTTCTTGTATGGCTTCTGATGCTCTGCCTTCACTTGCAAGCAAGTAAGGTACTTACTCACATACTCTGCTACATGTTGATACATATGTTCCTAGTCTATGTGCTTAAATGTAAAAGTCTTTGATGTCTTACATATGTGTAATGTGATAATGTAATGAAGTATGATATATGCTTTGATGTTTATTTATCTTTAATTCTTATGTATCAACTTTTTATATAGCTTTGAGGTTGTTGTACGCAATTCAAAGTCAATAATGATTGAGTAATGTGTTCAACCTAGTCGAGTGATTATTCATGCTAATGGACCATACTTATGGGCCATACACATGAATATATCATGCTTATGGACCAGTCACATGACTGAACCAGGAGACTGGATCAGTCGTATGATTGAGACATAAGATTGACTCAGTCGCACGACTGAACCTTCAATCGTGCGTATGAATCAATTGCATGATTCAGTCGTACGAATGAAAACTACTAACCTATAAATACCACTTAAATCATGGAAAAACAAAACACTTTGAGAGATACTTCGAATACACATAAACCCTAGCCAATCCAACTTCATACTTTGATCTTGATCGATTCCTACTCGTTCTTAGTTTAGTTCATTGTTATATCGATCGAGTTATCATTCCCACTGGTTGGATCACCAATCAAATAGGATTCTGCACTATTTGATCTGGTTTAACGCATCCCAGTCGCACGAATGAAGTATGCGTATGGGTTCAGTCACACGACTGAAATTTAAAACAGTATAAATAAAGGGGTCAGTCGGTCGTAACCCTTACCACCCCTTCAAAACTCCCTAAAACCGCTCATATGACGACACTCTACTCAAATTTTGTATTACTGATATTACTGCTTGATTGTGATCCTAACGTATTTCCTACTCATCTACAAGTACTTTGCAACTGAAATCAGGTAAAATGAAAGGGTAAATCGAACCCTAAATGACCTAAACTTTTAAGACCAATAACCGGGACAATACCCTAAAAATAGACCACTCAAATGGACATAAAAGTCAATTTAACGGACATTAAGTGCTAATTTGAGTCCCTGCGAATCTAATGAGTCTGAACACGAAGTCTAATAAAAGGTTTTGACAATGATTCAAATTCATGGTGTTCAACAGTGAAGGATGTGAATGGACATATTAATGAACTTCAGTCGCACGATTGAGCTGGGCGTATGACTCAATCTCACGAATGAATCATGCGTATGGGTTCAGTCGCATGACTGATGGCATAACATACCGACTAAGCTCAAACGCAGGCTCAATCGTACGACTAAAACTCAATCGCATGCTTCAATCACACGAGTGAACCAGTTTGATCAAAACAGTTTAAGTTACAACTGTCATCTCTTATGCACAAATCTAATGTATATGTTTCTTGTGTTACAGCAACATGGCTGATGATGGACAATCAGCACGAAGCACAACATCTATGCTCATTTTATGCTACTTCTCGGAACGCTTCCGATTTTGCTGGTATTATAGCCTTTCTGAGAGATCGAGAATCTATAAGGCCATCTCTACACCATGCACACCATACAGATCTCTTCAGCAGGCCATTTGGGATAGTGCCTTCGTTGACCGATCGATGGAGCCTCATTGCATCCGGAGCTCCCTTTTCGGACAAGACATTGAGGTCCATGAAGAAGACCTAAGGATAGTCCTAGACTGTTGGATTCTATATGCCCAAGACACATAGAACATTGATGCGGTTAGTATGTCATGATCCAAGTCGGGTTATACCCAATAACAAGCTTTGCAATCACCGAAAATTATTCAATTAATGATGTTATAATGTAATTAACTAATAACACTAATTTAGAAAATGGGTTTTCTAAATAAGTTGCATATGAGATTGAATAATTTATATGGATATTTTGTTTATAGATATTGTTTGTAATGTTATTTAAGTTATGTAAATAACATCAAATAATTAGTGAGTGTGTGTATGTATTATATAATAAAAGGTTAATTGTTTGAACAACTTTTATAAATGACTTGCTAATGTGTTATATTTTGGTTTTTCACTTTTGGGGGGAAAACTTAAACCATAATAGGTTTCGGCCGCCCCTTGGTGGAAGGGCCTCCTCTTGGTTTTGTTGAGCATCTTGAAAATACACACTTAGATACACATTCACTCAATCTCCTTCTCTCTCCCACATGCAAAAACAACACAAGAAAAGGGTTTTCCTTGTTCTTGTTGAAGAAAAACTCGGCTGAAAAGATTTCCAGAAGAGTTATCCTTCGTTTTGGTGTCAATCCTAGCATCTAAGGTGTTTGTGTTAGAGCTTGGGGTATACAAGCTTGAGGACTTGTAATCTTGAAGTTTTGGCCGATTTTTCAGCATCCTTCCCACCTTTTCTGTCGACTTTTGAAGGCTGTTTTAGAAGGTAGTTATGGCAGCCCTTTGCGGCTGTCATATTATGTTGTTTTATGTTTACATAGCATGTATATTCACATAAAATGATCCTTTGATATATGTTTTGTTTTCTACATTAATATGGTCACCTATGAACATATTTTCAGCTTATAAACAAGTTTATAAAGTTGTAATTCCGCTGCATTTTCAGAAAGTTTAAGAGGTTAAAACTCGGTTTTATCTTCCAACAAACCCAACAATGGCATCAAGAGCCGGTTATGTGGATAGCTTGCTTGTTCTTGTCCTTTATAATTGTTTTTTATGGGATTTCATAACCCTTTTAAGGGCTGCTATATTCTGTTTTGTTGAATCCCCAAGCTTTCAAGTTATATCACACATGCTTGTGATTAAACCTTGAAAGATATGTATGATGATATGTATTTGTTTGGACAATGTTTGAAACCCGTATTTTCAGTTTATGATGGCTGAAAATCGTGGGTTTTAATGGAATTCTTAGTTATTTGGATGATATGATGTATGTTCATATTGGTGCATAACCTAGCTTAGACCTTGTGTGTTTGGTTTGGATTGAATGTATTTATTTGATTATATTCATTCAATGGGGTTGTATATTAATTTGTGCTTTGTTTAAAATGTATTTTGTCTATTTATTCATTGAGATGTAATAATAGATTAGGAGTAATTTCCTTTTACTAGAAAATATGTATTAGGATATATATTTTGTAAAAGAAGATGCTCGGGAAGGAAGCACAAGAGGAAGACACAAAAGAAGGACTTGAAGCATATGGATGCAAGTTCAAGTGGGGGTCTATGAAGACCTCAATTTTGTGTTGTATTCAACCCTTAAGAAAGACCAAATGACCACACTTGTGATGGCAAACAAGTGTGGTCACAATAGTAGCTATGGTTATGCACATTATGGTTGTGTATTTATGCTTGTTTGATTGTGGTTTTATGAATGATTGTATGATATTTGGATATGATAAACAATCTCAATAAAAATGATCTTAACAAGCTAATATAAATGGTCTTAATCATTAAGTGTTAATAAATGGTTATTAAAAGGATTAATGATTTTATAATAAAATGGGTTTTATTAAAAGAACCATAGGGTATCTTGTATTTGAAAGCATGCAAATACAAGTACATAGAGTTTTCTAAACTAGAATTTTGAAATCTCTAACCTTTTGTCAACAAGTTTAACACCGTCCTTTTGCACAACACTTGAGTCATTTGGAAACTCTTAATGGGATAAAGGTCACCTAACCATTTAGAGGGAACTTGTTACTTAAGGTGGGGATACCATATTGGTGGGATAAAGGTCACCTAACCACTTATATGGGTAAACTCACACGTGTGTGCAAGTAGGGTAACTTGATTTGCAAACCATGTTAAATGGATCACCTACAATATGGTTTCCAAATGGTGTTGATGGGATTAACATGCTGACTTCACATATGATGTTTAAAGTCGATCCCATACCTCTAGAAGTTGCAAATGTTGCAACCGTCAATCGTTGACCACCTTATTAATTTAAATCGTGGGATAAAGGTCACCTAACCACAATTTAAATGTAATGTTGGGTTCTAGTTTTAATATAAAAATGACCTTAAAAGGTATTAATTTAAAATAGCAATATCGAAAATACTAAAATAGATCTTTGTTATATTTTGTAGAAGGCCACCAATAATAATAATCATGATAACTCATCCGCGTCCACCCAATCATTACGAGCGATCCTCCAAAAGGAACGTCTAAATCATAACAATTCATTGATTGGTATCGAAACTTGAGAATCGTTCTCAAGCAAGAAAGACGATCATATATTTTAGACGACCCTATCCCTGATCAACCTCTGAGGATGATGAGGAGGCCTATAACGATTGGCTAAAGTACACTGAGGACTCCGTCCAAGTGTCTTGTCTCATGCTAGAGAGCATGACTCCGATCTCTAAAAGGAGTATGAACATCACGGAGCTTATGACATGATAACCCAGCTGAAGGAAACGTTCCGACAGCAGGCAAGGGTTGAGCGCTTGAAACGGTTCAAGCACTCCATGCATGTTGTATGGACGACAACCAATCAGTTTCATCTTATGTACTTAAGATGAAAAGTCATATTGACCGCCTCGAGAGGCTTAATTTTCCCGTCTTGAAGGAATTGGCCACGGATTTGATCCTTAATGGCCTTACCAAGAAGTTCAAGACATTTTGTTGAATTACAACATGAATGCATGGGACAGAGCATTGGTGAGCTTCACTCAATGCTTAAAACGGCCAAGGCGGCCATGGGTAAAAGGTTTTACCCGTTCTCACCATCGAGGAAGGTGGGAACAAGAAAAGGCCTCATCCCGCACCAAGACAAGGTTGCCAAGGGTAAGGGACCAATATGGGGAAAGGAGAAAGGGGTGGCAAGGGTGCCACCCAACCCCAAGAGAAGAAGCAAAAGGTTGCTACCAATGACCCATGCTTCAAGTGTGGGAGATTGGACATCGGGCAAGGAATTGTCCTGTCCATCTTCAAGAGTTGAAAGCAAAGGGATGCCGGGCAGACCTCAAGTACAATATATATGATTCATATTGATCTTAATGTTACATCTTCTAACACATGGGTATTGGATACCGGATGTGGAACTCATATTTGCAATTTGTTGCAGGGTTTCACAAGAAGTAGGGACTTCAATCAAGGGGATGTTAGCCTCTTCATGGGCAATGGAACTAAAGTCATAGTTGAAGCTCGTGGGGACTACATCCTAAACTTCCAAGTGGCTTGGATGTGATTTTGAAGAATGTTTTGTATGCTCCTAGTTGACTAGGAACATTATTTCAGTATCCCAATTAAGACTTTATGATTATGTATTATCTTTTGTTGAAAATGATATTCATGTTTCTTTGAATGATATGTTCTACTTTAAAGCTATTTCCATTAATGGTATTTATGATTGGTTCATGAAAATACTTTAAATAGTTCATTGTACCAAACTAGCACCAAGTAACTCAAGTTGGATTTGAGTGATACCTTTCTTTGGCACTGTCGTCTTGGTCATATAAACAAGAAACGTATACAAACACTTCAAAAGAATGGTCTTTTAAAAACAAATGATGTGATTCATTTGATGTATGTGAATCTTGTTTACAAGGAAAAATGACTAAGGCACCCTTTAGTGGAACTAACGAAGGGCAAAAGATTTACTAGGAATCATACATTCGGATGTATGTGGTCCTTTTAAACCAATGACTAGGAATGGTGAAAGATACTTCATTACCTTTACCAACGATTATAGTCGCTATGGGTATGTGTACTTATTAGGCACAAAGATGAAGCTTTTGAAATGTTCAAGATCTTCAAGAATGAAGTAGAAAATCAACTCAACAAGTCGATTAAGTTCTCCGCACAGATAGAGGAGGTGAATACCTAAATGATGCTTTTCAAGATATCTTAGGAGTTGTGGGATTGTCTCACAACTCACTCCACCTGGACACCACAACATAATGGCGTGTCTGAGAGGAGGAATCGAACCTTATTGGATATGGTTCGATCTATGATGGCTAGAAGCACATTGCCTCTATCATTTTGGGGTTTCGCTTTGCTCTCCGCGGCCGTATTCTAAATATGGCCCCAACCAAAAAGGAAGAAAGGACACCTTTTGAGATATGGCATGAAGAGTTCCATCCCTATCATACTTAAGCGTCTGCGGTTGTGAGGCTTACGTTAAGACTCCCACCCCAAACAAATTGGAAGTCCGATCCACCAAGTGTATCTTTATTGGATATCCTAGAGATTCTATGGGATATTATTTCTATGATCCACTGGAACAAAAGGTGTTTGTTGCCAGAAAGGGTGAGTTCTTAGGGCAAAGTTCCTTATGGAAGGAACTAGTAGTAGAATAGTGGATCTTGAGGAGGATCAAGAACCACAACCCGATGCACGTCTGGTTGAAACTAGCACTCAACATGAGGATGTTGAGGATGATCAAGCGGTTGATCAATACACACAAAACGTTTGCAGAAGTGGTAGAACTAGTAATCCACCTGAAAGATATGGATTTTTCATGGATGGATGCTATGTGGTAGATTCAGATGAACCCACCACGTACCAGAATGCAGTGTCTAACTTATTGTATTGTGACAATGGCTTGAGGCCATGAACGTGAGATGCAATCCATGTATGACAATCAAGTTTGGGAACTTGTTGTACCACCTCTTAATTCCAAAGTAGTTGGAAGCAAGTGGGTTTTCAAGAAGAAAACCGATATGCATGGAAACTTGGATACTTATAAAGCTAGACTTGTAGCAAAGGGTTTCACTCAAACTCAAGGGGTTGACTATGATGAAACTTTCTCACCTGTTGCGATGCTAAAGTCTATAAGGATATTGTTTGCCATAGCTAGCTGCTTATTATGATTATGAGATTTGGCAAATGGATGTCAAAACCGCTTTCCTAAATGGATATCTTGAGGAAGATGTCTATATGGTTCAGCCTGAAGGTTTTGTCGATCCAAAACATCCTAATAAAGTATGCAAATTAAAGAAATCAATCTATAGATTGAAACAAGCATCGAGAAGCTGGAATCATCGTTTTGATGAGGAGGTAAAGAAATTTGGCTTCATCAAAAATGCTGATGAGCTTGTGTGTATAAGAAGGCTAGTGGGAGCACAATAACTTTCCAAGTATTGTATGTTGATGACATACTACTATTTGGAAACGACATTCCAACCGTGGAAGGTGCAAAACCTGGCTTGGAAGTTTTTTTTCCATCAAGGATCTTGGTGAGGCCGCCTATATTCTGGGAACAAAGATCTATAGGGATAGATCAAGGCGGTTGATTGGTTTAAATCAAAGTGCATACATTGATAAAATCTTGAAAAGGTTTAAGATGGAGAACTCTAAGAAAGGTACGGTACCTATTCAAAGAGGAAAGATATTGAATACGACTCAATTTCCTAGCTCAAAGGATGAGCAAGATAAAATGAAGGCAATCCCATACGCATCTGCTATTGGATCCATCATGTATGCAATGATATGCACTCGACCGGACGTGTCATGCGCCTTAAGCATGACAAGCAGATACCAGCAAAATCCTGGAAATAGTCATTGATGGCTATTAAGAACATACTTAAATACCTAAGGAGGACAAAAGATATGTTCCTAATCTATGGATCTGGTGATGAGGACTTGTTGTAAAAGTTACACGGATGCCAGTTTCCAAACAGATCGTGATGATTCACGATCACAGTCGAGATATATTTTCATTCTGAATGGAGGAGCGTTCTCTTGGAGGAGCTCCAAACAGGATGTGGTGGCTCTATCAACTACAGAATCAGAATATGTCGCCGCCTCATTGGCAGCTCAAGAAGCTGCATGGTTGAAGAAATTCATTGCCGATCTGGGGTTGTCCCTTCCATTCAGGACCCCCTGGAGATCTTTTGTGATAACGAGGTGCGATTGCTCAAATCAAGGAACCTCGTGCTCATCAAAAGACTAGGCAAATTGAGCGGAGATTCAACTACATACGAGATGAAGTTGAAAAAGGAAAGATATGTATTCGCAAAGTTCACATGGATCAGAACATTGCGGATCCTCTCACGAAGCTCCTTGAAAAGGCAAAGCATGAAGGTCATACTTGTGCCATGGGACTTCGATATTCTAGTGATTGGATTTGATCTGTAATTTTGTATTTGGATATATGGAACTCTTTATTAGTTGAATAAAATATTTGGTAATAATGTTTCAATTAATATTCCAATTTAGCATGTCTATCCATGAGTAAATTGCTTACTCTAAATGTCCGTAGTCGTTCAGACTTGTGGGAACAAGTGTGAAGGTAAGATTTTATGAACTTGGATTGGTTGATATTCATAAGGATGAATATAGAGCAATAGGTTGCAACCAAGGTTCATAGATATTTGTAGGATACGAATATTGGACTAACCCGCATCTCAAATTTGACTACATGGAATCTTATTGATTGATCATAAGTAATTTGAGTAAGGCGAATATCATTTGGTATCCTCCGACCTGAGATACATATTGGGTTTTGATATTCACCAGTATTATGCCTTGAGCTGATTCTTCACTATCTTGAAATAATGGACAGTACATAAGGTATGTTCAGGTATGACACGAGGTGTTTGTGAGAAACGTATGTAGTCAAGACGGAATTTGTTCCTCTTATTCGTTGAGAGTTAGATGTCTAAGGCCTGATAAGTTAAATCAACAGGAATGATCACTCTGTGTTCTTGGATTTAACATGACATCTGTAACAAAAGGATAAATGATTAAATCACCTAAATCATTTCAAGTAGGATACTTGAATGGGATGATTTTATTGAATGGCATAATCATGCCTATTAAGGGTAGTAAACTGTTGTTAGGCGGTATTTACTACTTGCATCAATCTTCTATGAATCTTGTGCAAGTGGGAGATTGTTGGATTCTATATGCCCAAGACACATAGAACATTGATGCGATTAGTATGTCATGATCCAAGTCGGGTTATACCCAATAACAAGCTTTGCAATCACCGACAATTATTCAATTAATGATATGATCATGTAATTAAATAATAACATCAAATTTAGAAAATGGTTTTTCTAAATAAGTTGCATATGAGATTGAACAATTTATATGGATATTTTGTTTATAGATATTGTTTGTAATGTTATTTAAGTTATGTAAATAACATCAAATAATTAGTGAGTGTGTATGTATTATTCTAATAAAAGGTTAATGTTTGAACAACTTTTATAATGACTTGCTAATGTGTTATATTTTGGTTTTTCACTTTTGGGGGGAAAACTTAAACCATAAGAGGTTTCGGCCGCGCCTTGGTGGAAGGGCCTCCTCTTGGTTTTGTTGAGCATCTTTAAAATATACACACTTAAGATACACATTCACTCAATCCCTTCCTCTCTCCACATGCAAAAACAACAACACAAGAAAAGGGTTTTCTTGTTCTTGTTGAAGAAAAACTCGGCTGAAAAGATTTCCAGAGAGTTATCCTTCGTTTTGGTGTCAATCCTAGCATCTAAGGTGTTTTGTGTTAGAGCTTGGGGTATACAAGCTTGAGGACTTCTAATCTTGAAGTTTTAGCCAATTTTTCAGCATCCTTCCCACCTTTTCTGTTGACTTTTGAAGGCTGTTTTAGAAGGTAGTTATGGCAGCCCTTTGTGGCTGTCATATTATGTTGTTTTATGTTTACATAGCATGTATATTCACATAAAATGATTCTTTGATATATGGGTTTGTTTTCTACATTAATATGGTCACCTAATGAACATATTTTCAGCTTATAAACAAGTTTATAAAGTTGTAATTCTGCTGCGTTTTCAGAAAGTTTAAGAGGTTAAAACTCGGTTTTATCTTCCAACAAACCCAACATAGACTTGGGGGAAGATGGAGCCCATCCTACTAAGCTGCATCCACTGACTATGAGAGGATGCTTTCTAAGGATAAAATACGCTGGGGACATCAATACAGGTGTGCTCAACAAGAGTAACATGTGCCCCCAGTTCAAGTAATTGGCTCATGTTATACTAAAATGCATAGCTTCAGGCGGGGTTTGATGAAATGTCAGACCAAATCCAGAATGCATACGTTGCACTGGTACTGAACCACCCATTCAGTTGCTCCCACATGTTGTTCTCCTACATGATCAAGAACATCGAAGCCAAAGGCAAGGAAGGCTTTTGTATGTATCCGCGTTTCTCACAGATGATCATAGATGAGACACTTCCTCTGCTGCCAAAAGAGAGAGATGATGCTATTATCCTAGAGGTGATGGATGACACTACTTTGGGAAGAATGAAGGTGTACCGGGGGAAGCAGGTGAAGCCCCCGTCAGGCGATTGTTTGGGCATCTAGCCAATGCAGACTATGTGGCGCCTACTTGCAAGAAATGGCTTCACGATGATATCGATTCCGATATTGAGCCTATTGTGGTACCCACCGATAAAGATGACGACGATGATGACAATCTTGATGATAGTCAAGGTGGTGGAGATGCTGGTCCGAGTCAATAAAGGACCACTAGCACTTCTACTATATCTCCGCCATCTCCACAAGGTACCTCTGATGCTCCAGGTGAATCTGAGTAGCGGCTATCCACCCTGACTTTCTGTTAGATGAAAAGAAGAGTAAGATTATGAGCCTCTTGTTAGGACAATTGGTAGCCGGTTTGTTAGGATCTTGTATTCCAACGAAATACAACTACTTAACGTGTAGACCAAACCAAATAGTGTGGAATCCTATTTGATTGGCGATCCAATCAGTGAGAACGCACATAGAAACAATAAGATATTGTATCTAACGTGAAGAATCAATGGGAATCGATCAGCAACGTTCTGTGAACTTGGAGGCTTCTGGACGGCTAGGGTATGTCTGGAATTGAATAGGAATGAATGCTCCTTAATTGTTACGTTTTTCCACGAATTATGGTATTTATAGGTAAGGTTGCTTATTCGGGCGACTGAACCATTAGCATGGTTCAGTCGTGCGATTGATCCATGCGTTTGATCCATTCGCACGACAGAGCTTTCAGTCGTGCGACTGAGTTAGACGCATGAAGTTGTCAGGCGTATGGACTATTTAGACGCATGACCACTGTTGGGGCTCGTGGTCCAGTCGGACGCATGAGAACTTCACTTCACCAAGTTTGAGTGTATTTAACATTATAACATTATGCATACACTTCAACAATCACAAACCTATATAATTACGTCAATATGCGTTAATCAACTCATTAATGAAATATTTAAACATTATAAACACAACCAAATATTTGTATTTCATTAAGTACCCAATAGTTACATAAGTGTAAGACATATTACATTCAGATCAAGATCTAGGTACATATATGTATCAAAAAACTCCCCCTTGGACCTAGATCTATCTAATGTCTTACCTTCTACATCACCTCTTCATACTTCTTGTACTTTTCCTCTCTTGTGACTCCTGCATGTATCTCGAACGCAAAGCAGAGTTTTATGACATTTTGGAATTGGAGGGCTTGTACAATATCTTGCGGGTCATAAAATAGTGGCCACTTGTATAATGTGTAGACATCATTATCAGACAAGTTAGTGAGCCACATTGGGTCAAACACCCTGATGGTATCCATTTGTCCCTCTTTATTTAGAACTATGACCGCCTCCCCAGTTCTCCAATCATAGTACCACCACTTAAAGTGTGGAGTGAAGTCCAGTGGCATTTCCCTGAGAGGGATTCAAGACATTGTACTTGGGGGACTCCACTTCAGCACTATCTTGGGCTTACCAGTGATGGAGTCAACTTCGGATCGTCTGATATACCTTGTAGGTTGTTGAGGTTTGAAGTTGATCCTCCTGGTGTGGTACTCTTTCTTTAGGGTAGCCTCAAACCAGCCTGACATCTTCCTTGGGTCAGCATATAATAACTTCAATTTCGCCAGCTGGTTGAGCTCAAAACTAGGTAGATCTTTAGATCATGTGGAAATCTAAAGTACTCTATGCCCTTTTCCTCTTTATTGCATAAACATTTAGATCCTCAAAATGTGCCCACACAATAATCCTGCCTGACACCTTATGATGTTTCTTCACTCTGTAGAGTTTGGTGTAGACATTCTGTTTAGGAGCTGCGCGTTGGGCTCGGATTTCTTCAAAACAAGCAGCCCATTCTGCCTTTCTGATATCAACATCGTCGTTTGAGGCTTGGGCTTTTCCTTCAATCTTCTCAGACTCCTGCTCCATCTGATCCAATACCTCAAATGTATCACTGACTAGGGATTCACCCAAATTGGGGACCACATTTCCCTCGTTGTCAGCGTACTGAGGATAGTGCTCTGCTGTGATGTCTTCTATCTCTATCTCATCAATGTCATTTAGCTCTTCTTCACTGATAGACTCACAAGTTGGAGCATCCTTAATGATCTCATCTGGGTTCAGCTCGAACATTTCAGCCAGTTGCTCATTTGAAAGATCATGAATTATTTCCCCTTCTTCAGGGGTATAGCTCACAGATCTCCTGACGATCCTATCTCATCAAGAATCATAGTCAATTGAGTCTTGATTTGCTGAAGGGGAGCACATCAAATTTGTCCTTTTGAAAGTTTGAATCTGCTTGTTGTAAACATGTAACACGTCAAACATTAGTTAATAATCAAGACAGAAATACATTAATCTTAATATAAACATCAAATGCATAAGTTTAATACATGATTCAAGTACAAAGGCTATCAATACATAATCATCTAATCATTACTTTTATCTTGAATGTTGGATCATCACTTGGAGAGGCAGAAGAGGAAGCTCGTTGGTCTTGATTTCTCTTTGATCTTCTTTCTTGACCATGAGTTGAGGCTGATGCAGCTGCATCTCCTCCTTCATCATCATCATCCTCCTGCCTGGCCTCTGTTCTTTCTTCCTCATCCCCTTCATCATCATCACTCTCTTCATCTTCATCCTCATCATCATCTACACCCCCTCATCACCATCTCCTTCCTTTATCTTCAGAGGCTCATCTTTAGTTCCTTTGAGCTTGAGCATGATAGACTTTTTAGCATCCTCCAACTCCTCAATTTTCTTTTCTGATATGACTCTGTGCTCTTGGAGTTGGGCAATCTCTTCACTCTGAGCAGCCATTTGCTATGCCTGCTGCTCAATCAGCTGAGCCTACTGAGAGATCTGCTAGGACTGTTCAGCTGTGAGATCCGCCAACTGACGAATCTGCGCAGTCTTCTCGTCATTGGTTGCTAACAGGTGCATCACCATACGGTTCAGCGCTGATAGTTGTTCCTCTACCCCAATGGGAGGTAGAGATGATCCATATAAGTGGGTGGGATGTGATGATGGCCCGGCTTGGTGGCCAGTGGTAGTAGTGGTGGTAGTGGTGAAGATTGGGTTAGGTCTAGATGATAGTGGTGGTGATGTAGGTGTGAATGATATAGTGGTGGATGGGATATATGTAGTGGTAGGGGTGTTGGGAATGGCAGTGGTTGCTGTGGAGGTGGTCGTGGTGGTGGTTGTGGCTGTGGAGGTGGTTATGGTGGTAGCTGAGGTAGTGGGTGGTATGGTAGATATGTAGTGGTGCTGTGGTGGTGATGAAGTGAGCCGTCTCTTCTTCTTCTTCATCCTATAGGGCTGAGCCATCCTCTTCTTCCTCGACCCAGTCAAGGTGGATGCTCCCCCTAGGATACGGCTGGACGGCTCTGGAGCATAGGTCGGGTCAGCGACAGTCTCTCCCGATCCACTGGGGCGTTCACCAACCGCCCGGAGTCCATGTTCTATGGGAATGACTTTGCTTCCCACAGTCCTAGTCAGTGGCTCCTCATCTGACTCCTCATCATCCTCACCAGGTATAAAATCCTGGTGAAACCCAGCCGACTCTATTGTATCTCCAGTGGGGGCAGATACTGGAGGTGTACTATCAGTCGGTGTGCCCCTCGGTGAAATGGGCATGGCATCTCCAGCATCCCTGCTGTCATCATCATCAGAGTCATCGGAGGGTAGAGCAATCTGCTCAACATCAGAATCACTATCATCGTGACGCCACTTCCTCCAAGCTGGCACCACATAGTCCTCACGGGCCAGATGCCGAACATCTCCTGACAGAGGGTTTCACCTGCTCCCCCCTGTACACCTTCATCCGGCCTAAGGTGGTATCATCCATCACCTCAAGCACTACTGCATCGTCCTTCTCCTTTGGCAAGGAAGGGAGCTTCTGGTCTATAATCATCTGCATGAATCGGGGGTACATGCAGAAGCCCTCCTTCCCTTTCCCCTCAATGTTCTCCATTAAGTAGGAGAAAATCATCCTGGAGAAGCTGAACGGATGGTTCAGCACCAATGCTACATAGGCGTTCTGGATCTGATCTGACAGCTCATCAAATCCTCATTTCCTGGACGCTATGCACTTTAGCATTACGTGAGCAAGGTATTTGAACTGGGGACACATGTTGCTCTTGTTGAGCACCCCTGCTTTGATGTCCCCAGAGTACTTAGCTCGAAGAAAACATCCTCTGACAGTAGGGGGTGTAGTCTAGTAGGACAGTCAGCATCTTCCCCCAACTGCAGCACAATCCTGAGATCTTCCTCTGTGATCTCAATCGCCTCTCCAAAGATAGTACTCCTGATACAGTGAGGCTCAGAAGATCGGTCAACTACTGCACCTTCCCAGAAGGCCTGCTGTATAGAGCGATATGGAGTACATGGTGCAGATATAGCATGTGCAATTCTCGATCTCGTTAGAAAGGTGATAATGCCAGAAAAGTCTGAAGCATTTCTGGATGTCAGATCTAGATGAGCACATATGTTGTGCTTCATACTCATTGTCCATCGACTTGCCATCTGTTACACAATGAAGTAAACATTAGTATCCATATGCTAAGAATATCTTGAATCACTTGGACTTGACAAACTTTCTTTTCTGTCATGCGAATGAGGTTGTGAGACTGAGATCAAGTCGTGCGATTAGTAGTGCGACTGAACTTCAGTCATGCGAATTAACCCATACGTATGATTGAGTGTGCTATTAGACTCATGCGTATGTGAACTTATGCGGTTACACCAGTCGTGCGACTGAACTCATACGCATGGTTCAGTCGTGCGGTTTATCTAGTCGCACACATCAGTCGTGCGACTGAGGTTCAGCAACCTGTCCATTCGCATGATGTTCTGACTGTTCAATTCAAATTCAATTTTTTTCAATTTTGAATTTTAGACTTCGTGCTCTGGTTCATTAGACTCGCAATCCATTATTTTAACACCTAACATCTTTAATTTCATCTGTTTACATCGTTTGGTTAGGTTATTTGAACACAAATGTTACGGTTTCTAAGGAGTCCGATTGTCCAGATTATGTATCAATTTGAGTGATATAACAATAGTTTTGCGCCGCAAATTACCTGTAAGATCAGTGCAAATGGTCAGTGCTCGAGAATCAAGAGTTTATGGTGATCAAACGAAATTTGGGTAGAGTAATGTTAGTCGTGCGAATTAGGGCAAATTTTGGAGTGGTGAGTCTCTGCGACCGATTCACCCTCTATTTATACTTAGCCTAAATTCAATCGTACGACTGGGCTAATACGCACATTTCATTTGGGCGAATGGGCCTCAGTCATGCGATTGGTTCAGTTGGCCCCCTTCAGTCGTCCGACTGAAGTACAGTCATGCGACTTACTCATTTGTTCGCTTTGAAACATCCGACTGGTTCATTCGTATGGGCCATTCGGTTGTATGGTCCATACTCATGGTCCATTCGTACGAATAGCTCCCATTCGCATGATAAGTCCATACTCATGGTCCATTCATGCGAATGGGTCAAACTTATGAAATTTTCTGCATTTCTTATCATTTGCCATTTAAACCTTCTTTAAGCTTTAGAATTTACATTATGCACATTTGATCATCTCAGACATGATCCTTTTTATCTTAAAACAATTTTGATCACCTCAGACGTGACCCATTTATCATTTGAAGACACATGTGGTCATCTCAGACATGACCCTTTTAGGTGAATTAAAACCTTACTGAATTCCAAGATGTAGTCCGACAACAATTAACTGAAATGACTAAATAAATTGAAAATTAAGCTAAAGTAAAAAAATTAAACTTGGTTTTAACCTTTTGTGAGAGGTAAATCCGAAGATAGAAATATACTAGATTCACTTCTGGAATAGGCAGCTTCTATTTAGTTTGACCATAACTGGACCAAATCAAATTTGGAATCATACAGGCAAGTCAGATTATTTGGGACAAGTTAGTTATACCTTTGATGCTCTTACTTTGTTAGGATCTTGAGTCATTTAGCAAATTTAGGAAATCATACTAGTACTATTATTAGTCCTCACACTGATTTGAACTTTCAAGAATTGTAGCCACAGCGATTTTCTGTATACTTGTCCTTTTAAATCATACACAGATTTTCAACACAATTTGGTGATCGTTTTAAGGTTTGTTTGTTTCAACAAGCATTTGTGGATCCCACTCATGTGGTAATCAACATTCCTCAGGAGATTTTTGAGCGGTCTAAGGGTAGAATGCAAGAAGAGACTATTCTTAGAACATTCAAAGAGAAGCCTATCCTCAGGTCAGTGCCATCGCATAGCAGAGAGGCGGCAAAACAACTAAGTTCTAGAATATATAGGTTATGCTTATCCTCAGGTTAGTGCCACCGCACAGCAGAGAGGCACATAACCTATCTTCTTGTTTGAGCAACTTTTCTTCTTTTTGCACAGATCTCCCCAACAATATCGTCATCAGTTTGATTGTATTTTCATTTTTTATGTGCTTTTGCTCATGCTTTGGTCTTACGCACACTTTTGTGGCGTTTATTTTGATCGTCACCCCTTATTGGAATCTTGTTGATTGTGTTAACCAGGGATAAGGTGTTGCCCACATCTAGTCAAAACTTTTAGTTTAATCTTGAGATCACCAAAAAAGGTCTAGTCATCTATTGTGTTGAGTCTACCGACATATCATCTGTGGTCTAGCAACCTCTAGGTCTACTTTCTTTGTGTTACCTTAGTAGTAGCTAGCTTATCTATCATATTTCCTGTATATTGCTTAGACTACACAGACTTATACTTGAATTTCGCATCCTTTTCAATTTTGAATTTTAAAGTCCCAAATAGTTTGTACCTGTGTACTATCATATTCCAAAGTATTTGAATCGGTATCACAGATACGATCTACCTTCTATCAGCTAGCCTCTCCTTCTCTCTTTTTTTTATTTGTTTTTTTTAATAATGTTACTGGATGACCTATTCTCCCCCTAAGATTCTAAAATCATAACCGATTTACATATTTTAGGATTTAATAGACAGCTAAATAACCTGAATTTAATTTAAAACAAAATAGAATAACTAAATAAAATAAAACCGAAAAATAAACTAAATTGTATCGGACTACACATGATCATCATCAGGAATAACATCAATTTTCTTTTTAACGTCATTGACCTCTAAAAGATATAGAAAACGTGGTTTGTCAAAAGCTTTTGCATAGAGGTCAGCGCGTTGAAAATCTGTATTTATTTTTACCACATCGATTAAATTCTTTTCAAAACAGTCCCGTATAAAATGATATTTTATACCGATGTGTTTGGTCTTAGGATGTTGTACTGGATTTTTAGTGTTAGGATCAGTGATTTAAGTTTGATTAATTAGAGTAGATTGCAGCGGAATTCGAACAATGAATTAGACAATTTAGCAAGAACTCAATTGATATTCAATGGAATAGTACAGGTTATAAAGAGAGAGAGAATTCTGCAAAAGGAATACTTCATTCAAATGCTTTCGTGGTGGCTGAAAGTTACACGTTACAATTAGGTCAACATTCCTTATATAAGGAATGTGACGTCTGCTGATGTCACTTGATAGTGACATCTAACAGAATTATACAAACAACTGAAACTATACAAACTACTAAGAATGTTCTCAACAACTGATCACATCTCAGAGAATGCTAAGTGCACGAACATAAAACTACTGAACTAAAAACTACTGAAACTATAAACTACTTGAAGGTAAATTACAAGTATTGAAAAGGAAAACCATCACAACTACTGAAGTTAATAACTTCAGCTGTTGTGACAACTACTAAGTTAATAACTTCAGCTGTTGTGACAATTACTGATCACTCTGGTCTTCAGTCTTTGTCTTCAGTCTTTGTTTTTCAGACTTTTATTTCAGACGTGGTCTTCAGTTGATAGCTTCAGACTTTTTCTTCAGTACTTCACTTTCAGACTTTGTCTTCAGTACTTTGCTTTCAGACTTTGTCTTCAGTAGAAATCTTCAGATCTTGTCTTCAGACTTTGTCTTCAGACCTTGTAATCATTGATGTCTTTAGCTGTTGTGATCTTCTTTAGCAGTTGTAATGTCTGTGGGACTTGGAGGTTTTTCTGATCAGGCTCATTGGTTCTTTTGGTCCAACAAACTCCCCTTGAACCAATGCAGCCAAAACTCTAAGTTTATTGATGATCCCACTTATTCTTTGGCAGAAACACCCTCTTGATCAGCTTCAGAGGTAATCATGTAAGCACAGGCCGGGAAAGGTTTCTGATCTTTTGATTGGCTAAGTGTGGAAGGGAACTCTGTCTTCAGGAAACTGGACACAGAGTCTTGTCCCAACCATGAAACCTAATTCCCATTGATGAGTTTGTAAGACTCTCTTGCATAGGCCTCAAGGAGAACAACTTGTTCCTCCTTGGTGAGTTCTTCTGCTTCTCCCTCAAAGAAGAACTCAGGGCCATAATATTCAAACAGATACCTTACTGTCTTCCATTCTTCAACTCAACAGTTGTGATCTCTCTGTATGCGAATTCATCTGGATGAGAGCCTTCTAGCAACAACTGGAGTTCACTCTTTTGAAGATCTTCAAGTCTTTTGTATAACAGCCCCTTCTTGATCATTTTGTTCTCAAGTAGAGATTGAGGGGTTGTCTTTGAGTTGTGTGCTCTCTTGAATTCTTCTATAATCTCCCAGGGTGAGACTACCATGGCTAACTTAATTGCAGCATTGAAAGTCTTTTCCACTTGGCCATGATATCTACTTGGTATGTTCTTCTTGTGTATTCTGGAACTTACCCTGGGGTCTGGCCAAATCCTCACCCTTTCTCTTTGATGTTGAAATGTATGCCTAAGAGTGTACAGCCTCAGAGCTTGTTTCTTCATTGCTTGAATGGATGAGGACTGAGGGAAGTCCTTGTCAACCATTTTGAGAAATTGCTCATTATGCTGCTTCTGTTGTTCTACTTCTTCAATCTTCACTTTCACCATTTGCATTTGAAAGTCAGGTGTGATCATCTGTTGACTTCTGGGCTCAGGTGTTTCAAGTCTGAGAACAGTAGAGATTGGCAGACTGTCTTCATTCACCATTTTAGAGATGATTGTCTTGAGGGTTGTTTTTGAGTGGGAGTATGAGAAGGCTGATCTAGCAATTTAGTGGTGAGTTTGGCTTTTGAGAGCTTTGCCATCTCGGTTCTCTTCCCAGCACCTGCTTCATCCAGTGCTTCAATGATCAACCCTTTGTTGTAGCTTCCAGCAGAACAGATTTTCTTCGTTATTTCCAAGATACTGTCTCTGGACCAAGACTTCATCTCTATCAATGATATTCCTAGATATTTGGCAATAAACCTGATCATAATCTCCAACCTTTCCCTATCTATCACACTGTAACTAGCCCATCTTGCTTGAATTTCATTTATCTCCAGCCTTCTGATCTCAACATCTAAGGTGGCTGTGTCATGACCCTGTCTGAAGAGCTGATCTATTATTTTGTCCATAGATCTGTTGTGAGCTTCATTAGCTTCTTTGACTAGATCTTCTAAGGACTTTTCTCCATCAGACTTTGACTCAACACTTCTCTTCCTTTTGTAAGTGATCAGCTGATCTTTCTGCTCTTTGATGAGATCCTCTCATCAATGGCGTTATGTACTATCTCAGTGATGATGGGAGTGATGAGAGGTAAGGAGTTTTGAAAGGTTGCAACCATCTACTCAGAGGGGTTCTGTCCCTGAGAAGTGGTGCCAAAAGCAGTGGCTGGTGGCTTAGTTAAGTGTATTGGCTGTGTGTTTGGTGAACCTTCAAATGAAGGTGCCATCTGTGGGTCTATTGGGGCACATGGATCAAATTTGTGGAGTTGATCCTTTGTGTTGATAATGAAACAAGGACACCCAAAGCTTTGAAGAATGAAATTAGAGGAGCCAAATGATGTAGAACTTCATATGGAGTCTTCATCAACCTCTGATTTACTAAAACTCTATTCTGCACATAGCAAGCTGTGTTGACAGCTTCAGCCCAAAAGGTCAATGGCAAACCAGAGTCAGCCAACATGGATCTTGCAGCTTCAATTAGGGTCCTGTTCTTTCTCTCCATTATTCCATTTTGTTCTGGAGTCCTTGGGATGCTAAACTGCCTCTTGATTCCCATTGAGAAATAAAAATCATCAAGTGTATGGTTTCTGAATTATGTTCCATTATCACTCTTTATACACTTGACTGATAGGGAATACTGCTTCTCAACATACAACATAAGTTGATAATAGTCTGAGCAACCTCATCCTTTGAATGCAAGAAGAAAGTCCATACAAATCTGGAGTAATCATCCACAGTTACCAGACAGTATTTCTTCTTTGCCATGCTCATCACTCTCACAGGACCAAATAAATCCATGTGCAGTAACTGCAGTGGACTTAGGTTCTTCAATAGGAGGGAATGAGACTTTGTGTTGTTTTCCTTTCAAACAAACAGTGCATGTTTCATCACAGTGGAACTCCTTTATTGGTAGACCTCTCACTAAACTATTGTGGATCAACTGATTCATGTTGTTGAGATTTATATGACCCAGCCTTCTGTGCCACAGTTTAGATTCTTGAGTAGAGGCTTTGGAGAACAAGCAAGGATGACCCTTCAAATCAATCTTCTTTGACAAATCCAGGGCATATACTCTTCCAATCCTGTTGGCCTTCAGGAGAGTATGTTCATCCAATACCTTGTCAATCAGCCTTAGAACTTGGGAAGACAGAATCCTGTAGTTCTGGCTTGTGAAAAGTGCAACATGCCCTTTATCATACATCTGACTGACACTCAATAGATTATACTTGAGATTCTCCACATGGTTAACATCATCAAATCTGAGTTCTCCATTAGACACATATCCTTTCCCGATGATGTAACCCTTAGTATCATTTCCAAATGAAACCAATCCCTTCTTTCCTAGAGAGTAGTCATTAAGAAGAGAATTGCTCCCTGTCATATGCATAGATCCTCCACTATCTACATACCAGATGCTCCTTTGGCATGCTGAAGAACCCTGCAATCATCACAAGGAACTAGTTAGGTTTTGAGACCCAAACCTTTTTGGTTTTGGGTCTGTTTTCATCAACAGATTTAACCATAACTTGTTTCTCATAATTAACAACTGATGAAGGTGGAGATGGTGCTGAAATGGATTCCTTGGATTTGGACTTGGAATACCTTTTCAGTGGTTTAATCACAGGTGCATCTAGTTCGTTAACTCTCCCCAACAAATGTTGAACCATCATAACAAGTTGTGTCTGATTTGTAGCTAAAGCTTTCAGCTCTTGTGACACATCAGTATTTGTTTTTGATGAGTTTTGGTGACCCACCATTTCCTCCTTGTAATTCACAGACTTAATCTAATGTTTATCATTAGTAACACTATCAGCTGTTTTATGATAAACCCTATCCTTCTTTTTGGATTTAGGTGAAGCCTTGGGTTTATCACATTGGGATGACTGTGGTACAAACTTGGTCTCAAACTTATTTTTCAATTCATCCATCTGCATTTTAATGAGCTTATCTCTGTTGACTTTGGAACCCTTTTTGTACCAACATTCATCAGAAAGATGATTGAATTTACCATATATTTCACATGGCTTATTCTTCATCTTGGATTGATCAACTGCTAAAGTGGAAACTACTGAAGGTGTGAACTTTAGTTTTTCCTCCTTTCAGTACTTGTGTTAAGTACTGAAGGATCTGTAACAACTAAAGACTTGTTCTTCAGTTGTTCTCTATCCATCCTGAAGGACCGTATGATAGATTCCTCAGCAGTTGTTAACCCTTTTATTTCAGTTGATTTGAAATGCTTTTCAGATGTTGTGACTTGCCCTTCAGTACTTGAGGTACTTTGAGGGACAACATCTGAAGTACTCAGCTTCATGTGCTTATCAGTAGTTAATCCATCAGGCAATTGATTTGCTGAGGTATCAACACTGATTTCATCTTCTGATCTTGGGTGATCACTTGAGGATGATACACATGATGATGTGGTTTGGAAATTACTTTCACCTTCAGGTTCTACTATTGATTTTGGAGTAAAATCTGTAGGTGGTGCAATGTGATTGTAACCTATTCCAAACTTCACATTTGAAGTTGTTGCTTGCTGAGAAGCATTTCAAATCCCTTGCAAGATGATACCCAACGGTCACACTCAACTTGGGTAGCTACAAGTGTTTCTTTGAGATCTCTGTGGTTCTCAAGAATGACCTCTAGCTTAGCCTTTTCATCATTAATTGTCATTTAAGCTTATAAATCTCATCATCTTTATCTTTAAGGACAGACTCATACTCAGCTTTTCTTTTGGAAAGGGTTTGCTCAAGCTCAATATTTTGATTTATTAAAGCTACATTTGCCTCTCTAATAGATATAAATGCAGCTATGCAAGATTCAGAACATAGCTTGGCTTTAGCCCTCAGAGGATACCTGGGTTACCTGTGATGAAGATGCATTGGAGCATGAACCCAGGCAAATAGTTGCTCATTACCAGAAAGATCATCTGGTAGACTGCTCCAGTCAACAGCACCAGGGGTGAAGAAGCTGTGATGAGGTTGTGATTGAGATGGTTAAGGCTCAGGTAAGGCTTGAGGTTGTGGTGCAATAGGAACTTGAACTTGATTTGGCTATGGCATGTAATAGCAGGGATATGTATATGGCATTGGACCCTGAGGGACAAAATATGTAGGAGATATAGGTTGTGAGTGATGACCAAAACTAGCAGGATGTTGCCCTCTGTTTTGTGAACTATTGCTTGGAAAAGTTACAAAGGGTGCAGAGGACTTAGGTCCAGTTGATCTACACACTCTTGCAAAGTGCCCGAGCCTGTGGCATTTGTGACACCTCAACTTACTCTTGTCAAAACCAACTTTGGTTTTGCCAGAGAGTCCTGGAAATTTCCTGCCAGTTCTCTTGTAGAACTTTTGAGATCTGATATTAATCAAGGCCATTTGGCTTAGAATATCCATCTCTTCTAGGTCATCATCAGCAATACCTTTCAAATCATCCATAATGAAGCACAAATTGTCACTATTACAACCTGACTGACTATCGACACTAACAAATGCATGATCAGAACTGTTTGAAGAGAAATCTATACGCTCATCATAATTGCTTTCTGATGCAGCATATTCTGACTCATGACCAACCAAGGCAGTGTTCCCTGGTACAAAGTCATCAGTGAGCTTTCCTGATGATGACAGTTTCCTTTTCTGCTCTATCTCTCTTTCAAATGTCAGCAGTTTCCTATGGAGTTGGGTGAGAGATAGGCTATCCAGATTTGCACTAGAGCGTAGGACAATGGTATGTGTGTCCCATCTCTCAGGCAGTGATCTAAGAAATCTGTTGTTCATCTGGCTATTAGTGTATTCATGTTTGACCATTTACAGCTCAGAGATCAAACAGGAAAAACGCTCAAACTGTTGAGTCAGTGTCTCACCCTTCCTATGAGAGAATGTCTCATATTGTTGGGCAAGAATTTCTCTGTTGTTTGCTAAGACCTCGTCTGTTCCACCAAATTGTTCTTTCAATGCATTCCAGAGGTCATGAGCAGTTTCATGATGCATAAGCCCAGAATATATTTCATTTGGCAGTGCCGTGGCCAGAATTCCCTGTGCTTTAGCATCAATCTCAAACAGTTTTCGATCCTCATCTTAGTATTGTTCCTTTTTCTTCGGAACCATTTGGTTGGTTTTCAGATTGTTCACCATAGGCTTGTGTGGACCATGTACCACAGATGTCCAACAACCTGAACTGTTAATTAACAAATGATGGAGCATTCTTCGTTGCCATATGTTATACTCAGTCCTAACCAGCATCAGAGGCTTGGTTGAGGAACCAGTATTGTGAGGGTCATTAGAAGGAGTAGTCATTCTCAGATTCAATCAAATTCAATTAAGTTTTAACTGATTTAGTTCAAAACCCAACAAACTCAATATGAACCAAGAGAAATCTCAAATCAAATAACCGAAAGTAGCAGAAATTCAATCTCTATAACCATTTCTTGCAAATATGCTAATTCGATCAAACTTAGATATCGAAATAGCAGTTTCAATGATCAATTGTTAGATCGATCAATGATTAACCTGCTCTGATACCATTTGTTAGGATCAGTGATCTAAGTTTGATCAATTAGAGTAGATTGCAGCGGAATTCGAACAATGAATTAGACAATTTAGCAAAAACTCAATGATATTCAATAGAAAAGCACACGGTTATAGAGAGAGAGAGAATTCTGCAAAAGGAATATTTCATTCAAATACTTTCATGGTGGCTGAATGTCACACGTTACAATTAGGTCAACATTCCTTATATAAGGAATGTGACGTCTGCTGATGTCACTTGATAGTGACATCTAATAGATTTATACAAACAACTGAAACTATGCAAACTACTGAGAATGTTCTCAACAACTTATCACATCTCAGAGTGCTAAGTACAAAAACATAAAACTACTGAACTAAAACTACTGAAACTATAAACTACTGAAAAAGGTGAATTACAAGTACTGAAAAGGAAAACCATCACAACTACTGACGTAATAACTTCAGCTGTTGTGACAACTACTGATCACTCTGGTCTTCAGTCTTTGTCTTCAGTCTTTGTTCTTCAGACTTTTACTTTAGACGTTGTCTTCAGCAGATAGCTTCAGACTTTGTCTTCTGTACTTCACTTTCAGACTTTGTCTTCAGTACTTTACTTTCAGACTTTGTCTTTAATAGAAATCTTCAGATCTTGTCTTCAGACCTTGTAATCAGCTGATGTCTTCACCTGTTGTGATCTTCTTCAGCAGTTGTAATGTTTATGGGACTTAGAGGTTTTTCTGATCAGGCTCATTGGTTCTTTTGGTCCAACAGAAAGGTTGCAACCATCTGCTTAGAGGGGTTCTGTCCCTGAGAGGTGGTGCCAAAAGCAGTGGCTGGTGGCTTAGTTAAGTGTATTGGCTGTGTGTTTGGTGAACCTTCAAATGAAGGTGCCATCTGTTGGTTTATTAGGGCAGATAGACTTTTATCCTGAGACATTTTGGCTAGCAGTTCTTTGAGTCTGCTCACCTCAGTCTCTAGGATTGTGTTATGAGCTAAGACATCAAAGAAAAAGCCCAGGTCATCATCAGTCTTTGCTGAATCATCTGACATCCTGATTAAATCAGGATGTACATGCCCTGAGTGTAGATCAGTATATGCATATGCCCCTTGTTCTTGGTTCCGGGGACTTCCTGCCTCTGGACTTTGTCCTTCATTGGCAGTTGCCTCTGGTGAGGTCTTATATATGTTACCAACTTCATCCTGTTCATTTGCTGAATCAGTAGAAGTGGCAGCCTAACCAGATGTTCTAACCTCCTCTTCTACACTTCGAGATTGAACATTATAACCCTTGTGTTATGGGTTATCAGCAGCATTTTGATCCTCCCCCTCAATTGGTGAGGTATTCCCAGTGTTAATTGGTTTCTGGGGAGGGGGTGAGGAATGCAGCTGACTTAGCACTTTAGCAACTATAAGGGTTGGGCTTTGAGGGGCGGTTGCATTTGGAGATTGGTCAGAAGCAGATTGCACCCGGGGTGAGAAATGCTCTTCAATGGTAACCTTCTCAACTGAGATAGGTTCCAGTAATGTGGTATCCCAAATTTGTTGCAACAGGATCCTGTGGAGAGGATACCTGTGCGGTTTCAGCTGGTTGAGTCTCTGACATGACTGGGGGGTTAGAACCAGTATGGGTTTCCTGTATTGGTGGTACAGGGGCATCCTCAGGGCACTCATCTCCCTGAGTAGCCTTTTTGGGCTTTTTGGGGTTTGGGTTTGGTGGGGACTTTGGATCTGGAGGTGGAGGCTGTGGGTTCCCTCTGTTTGGGTTTGAGCAGTCGGGCAGCCCCTTTGAGAGTAAGGTCAGAGTTATGCCTGGAGTATACCTCAGCTAAGACAGCTGGAGCAGGGACTCCAAGACCAACAAGGCTTCAGATTTTAATTGATTTAACATTATGGCCATCAGAAACCTGGGATATAGTAGCCATCTGTTTGTCACAGGTTTCTGAGCCAGATCCTTAAGTTCCATAAACACTATCTCTGAAAAATTTAGAGTTTGTCGTTCAAAGATAGAGTACAATACCTGTTGCCATCTTGAGGACATCTGATCCCATGAAGATGTCTTTGAAGCAAGGCAGACATTCACCATGTGGAAGATAAGTCTTTCAGCATCATGGAAGTGCTTTTTGAGAATGGTTGTAGCACTTAATTCTCCTTCATACCCTTTTTGATGAAATACATATCAATGGTGCCTTTCGGTATTCTATAATACAGGTGGCATCATGCAAATTTAGGGTTTTGCGAATGAGTCAGGGGTGATTACCACCTTTTCTGGTTGACCAACGACTGGAGAGTGATTTGGCTATCATTTTCACCAGTTGTTACAGAGACGTTGGTCCAGAATTGGTTAAGGAATCGGGGTATATGGTAGGATTCAAAAGAAAGGCGGTTCTGTATTGGAATTCACCATAAGATCGATGGCATTATCAAATTTGTTCCAAAAGGCCGATTTTGAGAGGTAGGCAACACATTTGTCTGGGTTTGAGATTCATGGTCGCCATTGTTGAGAGAGAAAAGGATAGAAAACGTAATGAAACGTTCGGCTATAAGTGCAGGTATTTATAGGTTAAGAAAAGGCTGAAAAGAAAACGACTGAAAGTGTTGGTGTTGTCATCAGTTGTATGAAAACAACTGAAGACTTGGTTTTAACTATCAAACATTTGAAACAACTGAAGACTTGGTTTTGGTCATCAGTAGGTATGAAACTACTGAAAACCTTGGTTTTGGCTGCAGTGTAGAAAAACAACTGAGGACTTGGTGTTAGTCATCAGTAGTTGTGAAACTACTGAAGACATGGTTTTGTCATCAGTTGTTTAAGGTGAAACAGCAGTTTGTGGAAACGATTGAAGAGAAAATTCTCATCAGTAGTTTTCGTCAATTGTTAGCTTTTCAGTTGTTTCATCCTGTCCTCAACATTACTCATCGACTTTTTAGCTGTTTTCAGTTGTTTCATAGGACATCAGTACTTATCTGTTCTTACTAACATCAGTAGTTGTAACTGCATCAGTTTCTTTTAACAGAAAGTACAGTACTTTTTAAGTAATTTAGTCTACAGTAGTTATGAAACCAACTGAGAATAAAACTTATCAGTACTTATTTGTGACATGTTTACTAATGGTCATAGTACTTGTTTACTGAGATCATCAGTAGTTGTCACTTATTCTAGCTGCAGCATACCAGGCTTAACACAAGGTTTTGGAAAGTTGAACTATCCAAGGCTTAGTAAATATATCTGTAAGCTCATCAGCACTTGGCACAAACTTTGGATCAATCAGACCTTTTTCAAAACAATCCCTAATAAAATGGTGTCTGATCTCTATATGTTTGGTCCGAGAATGCTGGACTGGATTCTTGACAATACACAGAGCTGAAGCACTATCCATTAACAATGGAGTCTTAGTCTCGGTAATGCCATAATCCTATAATTAGTTCTGATGTCAGAGTACCTGAGATGTACAACTTACAGCAGCAATGTACTCTGCTTCAGCAGTGGATGTAGCAACAAATGTTTGTTTCTTACTCTGCCAAGAAATCAAACAGTTGCCTAGGATTGACATCCACCAGAAGTTGACTTTCTAGTTAACTTACACCCTGCATAGTCACTATCAGAAAAAGCATAATTTGCAAGAGTGTCCAGTGGAATACCAAAGACCTAGAGCTTGTGTACCTTGCAGATATCTAAAGATCCTCTTGACTGCAATCAAATGAGACTCTTTAGGAGCAGCCTGAAATCTAGCACAAACACAAGTTGCAAACATAATATCTGGTCTAGAAGCTGTTAAGTACATCAAGGACCCAATCATACATCTGTAAAGTGTTTCATCAACAGCTTTACCTTTCTGATCTACATCCAGTTGTGTAGTGTTGCACATGGAGTAGAACAGGCTTACAGTTTTGTAAATCAAACTTATTCAAAAGATTTTTGTATATTTTGACTGATGAATGAAGGTTCCATCAGCCTTTTGTTTGATTTGCAAGCCTAGAAAGAACTGTAATTCTCCCATTGCACTCATTTCAAACTTTTGTTTCATTAAACTTGTAAAATCATCACACAACTGGGGATCAGAGAATGCAAAAATTATCATCAATATAAATTTGAACAAGTAGCTTATGCTGATCCACTTTCTTAATAAACAAATTTTTATCTATGGAGCCTCTAGTGAAATTATTTTGAAGAAGAAAATTTGAAAGTGTTTCATACCAGGCTCTAGGAGCTTGCTTCAACCCATATAGAGCCTTATCAAGTTTATACACCCAATCAGGATGTTTATTGTCCTCAAAACCTGGTGCTTGACACACATACACCTCTTTTTTTATTTTTCCATATAAAAAGCACTTTTGACATCCATTTGAAAAACTTTAAGATTGTGGAATGCAGCATAGGCTAAGAACAATCTAATTGCCTCCAGTCTAGCTACAGGGGCAAAGGTTCATCATAATCAATACCTTCTTCTTGTGAAAACCCTGTACAACCAGTCTAGCCTTGTTCTTGACAATAAGCCCATTTACAACAGTTTTTATTCCTAAACACCCACTTAGTGCCTATTGCACACTTACCTAGGGTAGAGGAGCTAGTTCCCACACTTGCTGCTTTTTGAACTTAAGTAGCTCAAGCTGCATGGCTTCAACCCATCCGTTGTCTCTTAAAGCAACATGATAGCTCTTTGGCTCTAGCTGACTGATGAAGAGAGCATAGAAGCAGAAGTTGGACAATTGACTTCTGGTTGAGACACGAGCATTGATATCACCAATGATTTGAGACATTGGGTGATTCTTCACCTCTGGTACTCTATAAGATCAGTGCAAGTGTTTGTAGTAGGTTCAGCAGCAACAGATGTTGATCCAGACTCTTGAAACCAAGTATGAGATGGCAACTTCAAATGATGTAGAGGAGTCAGAAATCTCATCAGCATTTGTTGTGGATGGAGCTGCTGAAGCTACAGGAACATCAAGTTTAGTGGACTCAGGCAGTTGATCACTAAACTTGAAAAGGTGAGTACTGATATCATCATCATCTTAGTACCACCGGGTGGAAGACTTGCTGCAGAAGATGATTTATTCACATGATCTGCAACAGCTGGAGGTTGATAAGGAACATATTGCAGTATATCCAGATCAAACAACTCCACAGGGTTTTGTGGAATTTTATCCTTAGGAGATTCATTAAACTTCACATGCAAGGTTTCTTCAACTATCTTTGTTCTGCAGTTGAAGACTCTGTAAGCCTTGCATGTGGATGAATATCCTACAAAATACCTGCATCCACCTTAGGATCAAATTTGTGGAGATGATCCTTTGTGTTGAGAATGAAACAAGGACACCCAAAGGCTTTGAAGAATGAAATTAGAGGAGCCAAATGATGTAGAACTTCATATGGAGTCTTCATCAACCTTGATTTACTAAAACTCTGTTCTGCACATAGCAAGCTGTGTTGACAGCTTCAGCCCAAAAGGTCAATGGCAAACCAGAGTCAGCCAACATGGACCTTGCAGCTTCAGTTAGGGTCCTATTCTTTCTCTCCACTACTCCATTTTGTTCTGGAGTCCTTGGGATGCTAAACTGCCTCTTGATTCCCTTTGAGAGATAAAAATCATCAAGTGTATGGTTTCTGAATTCTGTCCATTATCACTCCTTATACACTTGACTGATAGGGAATACTGCTTCTCAACATACAACACAAAGTTTATAATTGTCTGAGCAACCTCATCCTTTGAATGCAAGATAAAGTCCATACAAATCTGGAGTAATCATCCACATTAGCAGACAGTATTTCTTCTTTGCCATGCTCATCACTCTCACAGGACCAAATAGATCCATGTGCAGTAACTGCAAGCAGGCAGTGGACTTAGGTTCTTTAATAGGAGGGAATGAGACTTGTGTGTGTTTTCCTTTCAAACAAGCAGTGCAGGTTTCATCACAGTGGAACTCCTTTATTGGTAGACCTCTCACTAAACTATTGTGGATCAGCTGATTCATGTTTTTGAGATACATGACCCAGCCTTCTGTGCCACAGTTTAGATTCCTAGGAGAGGCTTTGGAGAACAGGCAAGCATGACCCTCAAATCAATCTTCTTTGACAAATCCAGGGCATATACTCTTCCAATCCTGTTGGCCTTCAGGAGAGTATGTTCATCCAATACCTTGTCAATCAGCCTCAGAACTGTGGAAGACAGAATCCTGCAGTTCTGGCTTGTGAAAAGTGCAACATGCCCTTTATCACACATCTGACTGACACTCAGTAGATTATACTTGAGATTCTCCACATGGTTAATATCATCAAATCTGATTTCCCATTAGACACATATCCTTTCCCGATGATGTAACCCTTAGCATCATTTCCAAATGAAACAAATCCCTTCTTTCCTTGAGAGTAGTCATTAAGAATAGAACTGCTCCCTGTCATATGCATAGATCCTCCACTGTCTACATACCAGATGCTTCTTTGGCATGCTGAAGACCCTGCATTCATCACAAGGAACTAGTTAGGTTTTGAGACCCAAACCTTTGTGGTTTGGGTCTGTTTTCATCAACAGATTTAACCATAACTGTTTCTCATGATTAACAGCTGATGAAGGTGGAGATGGTGCTGAAATGGATTCCTTGGATTTGGCTTGGAATACCTTTTCAGTGGTTTGATCACAGGTGCATCTAGTTGGTTAACTCTCCCCAAATGTGAACCATCATAACAAGTTTGTTGATTTGTAGCTAAAGCTTTCAGCTCTTGTGACACATCAGTACTTGTTTTTGATGAGTTCTTGTGGCCCACCATTTCCTCCTTGAAATTCACAGACTTAGTCTGATTTTTATCATGAGGAACACTATCAGCTGTTTTATGATAAACCCTATCCTTCTTTTTGGATTTGGGTGAAGCCTTGGGTTTATCAATTTGGGATGACTGTGGTACAAACTTGGTCTCAAACTCATTTTTCATTTGATCCATCTGCATTTTAATGAGCTTATCTCTGTTGAGTTTGGAACCCTTTTTGTACCAACTTCATCAGAAAGATGATTGAATTACCACATATGTCACATGGCTTATTCTTCATCTTGGATTGATCAACTGCTGAAGTGGAAACTACTGAAGGTGTGATCTTCAGTACTTTCCTCCTTTCAGTACTTGTGTTAAGTACAGAAGGATCTGTAACAACTGAAGACTTGTTCTTCAGCTGTTCTCTATCCGTCCTGAAAGACCGTATGATAGATTCCTCAGCAGTTGTTAATCCTTTTATTTCAGTTGATTTGAAATGCTTTTCAGATGTTGTGACTTGCCCTTCAGTACTTGAGGTACTTTGAGGGACAACATCTGAAGTACTCAGCTTCATGTGCTTATCAGTAGTTAACCCATCAGGCAATTGATTTGCTGAGGTATCAACACTGATTTCATCTTTTGATTTGGGTGATCTCTTGAGGATGATACACATGATGATGTGGTTTGGAAATTACTTTCACCTTCAGGTTTTACTATTGATTTTGGAGTAAAATCTGTAGGTGGTGCAATGTGATTGTAACCTATTCCACACTTCACATTCGAAGTTGTTTGCTTGCTGAGAAGCATTTCAAATCCTTGCAGGATGATACCCAACGGTCACACTCAACTTGGGTAGCTGCAAGTGTTTCTTTGAGATCTCTGTGGTTCTCAAGAATGACCTCAACCTTAGCCTTTTCATCATTTAATTGGCATTTAAGCTTATAATCTCATCATCTTTATCTTTAAGGACAGACTCATACTCAGCTTTTCTTTTGGAAAGGGTTTGCTCAAGCTCAAGATTTTGATTTATTAAAGCTACATTTGCCTCTCTAATAGAGATAAATGCAGCTATGCAAGATTCAGAACATAGCTTGGCCTTAGCCTCAGAGGATACCTGGGTTACCTGTGATGAAGATGCATTGGAGCATGAACCCTCAGTAGACTCCAGGGCCATGAGAGCAAGATTCCGAAAAGGATGTTCACCACATGTTGACCATCACTAGCAAATAATGCTCATTACCAGAAAGATCATCTGGTAAACTGCTCCAGTCAACAGCACCAGGGGTGAAGAAGCTGTGATGAGGTTGTGATTGAGATGGTTAAGATGGTTGAGGCTCAGGTAAGGCTTGAGGTTGTTGTGCAATAGGAACTTGAACTTGATTTGGCTGTGGCATGTAATAGCAGGGATATGGATATGGCATTGGACCCTGAGGGACAAAATATGCAGGAGATAGAGGTTGTGAGTGATGACCAGAACTAGCAGGATGTTGCCCTCTGTTTTGTGAACTATTGCTTGGAAAAGTCACAAAGGGTGCAGAGGAGTTAGATCCAGTTGATCTACACTCTCTTGCAAAGTGCCCAGCCTGTGGCATTTGTGACACCTCACTTACTCTTGTCAAAACCAACTTTGGTTTTGCCAGAGAGTCCTGGAAATTTCCTACCAGTTCTCTTGTAGAACTTTTGAGATCTGATATTAATCAAGGCCATTTGGCTCAGAATATCCATCTCTTCTAAGTCATCATCAGCAATACCTTTCAAATCATCCATATGAAGCACAAATTGTCACTATACAGCCTGACTGACTATCACACTAACAAATGCATGATCAAAACTGTTTGAAGAGAAATCTATATGCTCATCATAATGGCTTTCTGATGCAGCATATTCTGACTCATGACCAACCAAGGCAGTGTTCCCTGGTACAAAGTCATCAGTGAGCTTTCCTGATGATGCCAGTTTCCTTTTCTGCTCTATCTCTCTTTCAAATGTAAGCAGTTTCCCATGGAGTTGGGTGAGAGATAGGCTATCCAGATTTGCACTGGAGCGTAGGACAATGGTATATGTGTCCCATCTCTCAGGAAGTGATCTGAGGAATCTGTTGTTCATCTGACTATTAGTGTATCATGTTTGACCATTTTCAGCTCAGAGATCAAACAGGAAAACGCTCAAACTGTTGAGTCAGTGTCTCACCCTTCCTATGAGAGAATGTCTCATATTGTTGGAAAAGGATTTCTCTGTTGTTTGCTAAGATCTCATCTGTTCAACCAAATTGTTCTTTCAATGCATTCCAGAGGTCATGAGCAGTTTCATGATGCATAAGCCCTAATAGATTTCATTCGGCAGTGCCATGGCCAGAATTCCATGGGCTTTAGCATCAATCTCAAACAGTTTTCGATCCTCATCTGAGTATTGTTCCTTCTTCTTTGGAACCATTTGGTTGGTTTCTGGATTTTTCACCATAGGCTTGTGTGGACTATGTACCACAGATGTCCAACAACCTGAACTGTTAACAGACAGGTGATGGAGCATTCTTCGTTGCCATATGTTTACTCAGTCCTAACCAGCATCGAGGCTTGGTTGAGGAGCCAGTATTGTGAGGGTCATTAGAAGGAGTAGTCATTCTAGATTCAATCAAATTCAATTAAGTTTTAACCGATTTAGCAAACACAACAAACTCAATACGAACCAAGAGAAATCTCAAAGCAAATAACCGAAAGCAGCAGAAATTCAATCTCTATAACCAATTCTTGCAAATATGCTAATTCGATCAACTTAGATATCGAAATAGCAGTTTCAATGATCAATTGTTAGATCGATCAATGATTAACCTGCTCTGATACCATTTGTTAGGATCAGTGATTTAAGTTGATTAATAGAGTAGATTGCAGCGGAATTCGAACAATGAATTAGACAATTAGCAAGACTCAATTGATATTCAATGGAATAGTACACGGTTATAGAGAGAGAGAGAATTCTACAAAAGGAATATTTCATTCAAATGCTTTCGTGGTGGCTGAAGTCACACGTTACAATTAGGTCAACATTCCTTATATAAGGAATGTGACGTCTGCTGATGTCACTTGATAGTGACATCTAACAGAATTATACAAACAACTGAAACTATGCAAACTACTGAGAATGTTCTCAACAACTGATCACATCTCAGAAATGCTAAGTACAAGAACATAAAACTACTGAAACTATAAACTACTGAAAGGTAAATTATAAGTACTAAAAGAAAACCATCACAACTACTGAAGTTAATAACTTCAGCTGTTGTGACAACTACTGATCATCTGGTCTTCAGTCTTTGTCTTCAGTCTTTGTTCTTCAGACTTTTATTTCAGACATTATCTTCAGCTGATAGCTTCAGACTTTATCTTCAGTACTTCACTTTTAGACTTTGTCTTCAGTACTTACTTTCAGACTTTGTCTTCAGTAGAAATCTTCAGATCTTGTCTTTAGACTTTGTCTTCAGACCTTGTAATCAGCTGATGTCTTCAGCTATTGTGATCTCTTTAGCAGTTGTAATGTCTGTTGGACTTGGAGGTTTTGATGAGGCTCATTGGTTCTTTGGTCCAACATTTAGTGACTGCAATTGCAGCCGAGTTATTAACATAAATAGGAGTAGAAGAGAAATTTAAACCGTAGTCCCGCATTTGCTGTTGAATCCAAATGATTTGAGAATAGCAACTTGCAGCGGCAACGTATTCGACTTCACAGGTTGACAGCGCAACCGAGGTCTGCTTCTGACATTGCCAGGTCACTAATCTCCTCCCAAAGAATTGACACCCTACTGATGTAGACTTGTAATTCATCTTGCAGCCCCCGTAATCCAAGTCACCGTACGTCGTGAGCTCAAAGTCATCATCATGAGGATACCACAACCCAAGTGTGGGTGTGCCCTTCAGATAACGAAATATCCTCTTGACCCCAATAAGATGGTTAACCTTTGGTTTAGCCTGATATCTAGAACATAGACATGTAGCATACATGATCAGGTGAGAGATCCAATCATTCCTCGGTACATTGTTGCATCTACCAGATCTCCATTTTCATCAGGTGCTATATCATGGTTTGTAGCAAGTGGAGTCCCAGCTGCAGAGGCATTCTCCATGTCAAACCGACTGAGAATGTCTCCACATACTTGGTCTGATGTAGAAAATCCCTTGGGTGTCTGATCCACCTGTAACCCGAGAAAGAATTTCATTTCCCCCATGGCACTCATCTCGAACTTTACCTTCATTACTACTTCAAATTCTTTGCATAACTCTTCGTTCTTTGAACCGAAGATTATGTCATCGACATATATCTGTACTAGCAGTAAATCTCCATCCTTTTCTTTGATAAACAGTGTGCAGTCAATGACTCCCCTGCGAAAACCGTGTTTCACAAGATGAGTCGAGAGTTTCTCATACCAGGCTCTTGGAGCTTGATGAAGCCCATATAAGGCCTTGTCAAGTTTGTAAACTCTGTCCCGATGATAAGAATCTTCAAATCCCTCGGGTTGACTGACATAAACTGTCTCTCGAATTTCACCATGAAGGAATGCACTCTTCACATCAAATTGATAGAGTTTGATCTTCATATACGATGCATAAGCAAGGAAGATACGGATGGCTTCCATCCTGGCCACGGGTGCAAACATTCATTATAATCAATCCCCTCGACTTGTCGAAATCCTTGAACTACCAGTCGAGCTTTGTTCCTGATAATGACACCTTGATCATCCTTCTTGCATTTCAAGACCCATTTGGTGCCGATGACCTTAGCACCTTTAGGTCTATCTACCAGTGTCCATACACCTAACTTCTTGAATGGAAGAAGTTCCTCTTGCATAGCACTCACCCATGCCTCATCATTCAGTGCTTCACTGACGTATTTTGGCTCAAACTGCGAGACAAAACACCGATAAACACCATTGTGAATGTATCCTTTTTCCATTATCGAGGCATAATCAGCTGAGTACAGTTGATTTCTGGTCTGCACTCCTGATCCGACATCCCCAATGACATTTTCTAGGGGATGATAGACATTTAGACGTGATCCTGGAGTGGTAGGAACAACTACCTCAGAGCCAAGATTATGAACATTTGGTTCTACATCTAAGGTAGAAGGAGTTTGAGGATCCGAAGTCGAAGAAGCATCACTGTTAGATGTTTGTGGACTTGCAGGAATTGGTACTTGCGTCTCCTGATTGTTCTGGTCATCCTCTGTAGATTCATCTTCTGAGGAGGAGTCACTGTCTTCTAGTGCTCCCCCTGAGTGATGAGATGATTCTCCCTGTGAGCTCGATGATGTTGTATCACGATATGGTGTATTCAAGATATCATACATCATTCGTGTAGCTAACTCGTCATCAGAAGGGGAGATAGGGATGTTGAAGGACTTGAAGAATCCATCATAGTCGAAAAAGTAAGCGGGTCCTTTTCCAGTAGGGGTTGTGGTATATCTCTGAACATCAACATTACACCACACTTCTACTAAATTTTCCTTCTTGAGTTTTCTTGTTCGGTATGTTGCATCCTAAGAAGATCCCTTCATCAGTCTTCTCGCTACATTTTCCTTCTTGAGTTTTCTTCAGAAGTGTGCACGGCGCGCCAAATGGTTCGAGATACTCCAGATTAGGTTTATGTCGTTGTAGTAATTCGTAACATGTCTTGCCATGGCGCTTGACTACCAGGACTCGATTAATGTATAACATGCATTAGCTACTGCCTCATTCCAGAATTGGATAGGCAGTTTCGAGTCTGCTAGCATTGTCCGTGCTGTCTCTATCAAGCTTCTATTCTTTCTCTCAGCAACACCATTCATCTGAGGCGTGTAGGAGAGGTGAACTGGTGCACAATTCCCTTTTCCTTGCAGTAAGCCTCCATCCACTGATTCTTAAATTTAGTCCCGTTGTCTGAGCATACTGTCTCACCTTCAGCTTGTAGAGAGATTCCAATGTGGTTACTAATTCTTTGAATGACTCAAATGTTTCTGACTTGGACTTCAAAAACATTACCCAAGAGAATCTTGAGTAGTCATCAGTAACCACATAACAGTACAGGTCACCTGCAATGCTCTTTGTACTAACTGGAACAAACAGATCCATGTGAAGAAGTTCAAGAGGAAGCTCGATAGAATGAACTTTCTTTTACTTATGAGTTTTCTTCGTCTGTTTGCCTTTCTTGCATGCTACACAGAAATCAGGAAGTTGGAAATTTTTACATTAACACCTCTCACTAGATCCTTCTGAATCAAGTGATTCATCTTCTGTTGATTTATGTATCCCATTCTCCGTGCCAGGAAATGGATTCCTTCTCAGTAGCTTTTGATAGGAAGCACTGAACTTCATGATCCGTTGTAGAAGCCGTTGAGAGATCCAAAACATAAAGGTCTTTATATCTTGAAGTTGTCATCAGAACTTGGTTCTCCGGAATCATATAGTCTTTCTTTAGGACGCAACACTTCTTGTTGTCAAATATGACTTTGAACCCTTTGTCACATATTTGGGAAACAAAGAGTAAGTTTTTTTGAAGTTGTTGAACATAGTTCACTTTGTCAATTTAACTTTCTGATTTCCAACCTCTCCCTGAGCTGTGATATAACCTCCTTTGTTACCAGCAAACGAAACATGCCCGCCTTTTATTTGTTTGACGTTTGACAAAAGGGCCCTTGTTTCCTGTCATGTGCCCGGATGCTCGCTATCTACAATCCACGTGTTGTTTTCAGCACCGTAGCGAACACCCTGCACATACAATTTAAAGCATTAGTTAAGGTTAGGGACCCAAGCCTTTACTGGCTTGGGTTTCCTAAAGGCATCAACATCATGAATTCAACCCACTGACCCTTAGAGGGTGAGGGTAGCTCAGGTGCCTTCTTGTCATCATTATCAGACACAGAGGATGACTTTTCTTTCTATAAGCCAGATTTGTGTAAGGCCTATTTGTGATAAACAGGCGACTGGCTAAACGGTTGAACTTTGAGTTCACTAGTTCTTCTAGGTGGAGTTAAAGAACTCCTCTTAGAAGACCTAGGTTTTGAGTTCTGAAGTTCAAATTTCTTCCTAGTTTCTGAAAGTAAGGACAAAAGAAAGCAATGTGTCCACACTCTCCACAGTTGTAGCATGACTGCTATCAACTTTATGATTAAACTTTCGTTGTGGAGACGTGTGTGACATCCTAGTGACATCATTTTGTTTGGGTTTTGAATCTACTTCTTTTGATGTATGATTTTGTTTAGCAAACTTAACTTTTTTGACATTCTTAACAACTTTTCAATTTGGTTAACTAGACTTTGATGTGGACTTGTGTAAGGTTAACATTAACAGTCTTTTTAGGTTCAGAGTTGACTTTGTTTAACCCTGACTTTATATTAGCCTTTCCAATTCTTTTTCCAGATTAACACAAGGCATTTTACCCTTTGCCTTTAAAATGGCCTCCTTTTGTTTTGTTCCAAATTCAATTGAAGAACCTGAGGATTTGGATCACTTACAAGAGGAGTAGACACCACATGATCCTTGATGGGATTGTTACTTATGGGTTTACACTTAGTGTTCATCAAGGTCTCATGGGGTGGTGGAACCACTTATAGCCCAAGCCCTCCCCATTGTTACGCTCTCTCACTAAGTGTTGGACAATATGAGATGAACTTGTCCAACTGTGCAGTTTTTGCTTTAAAGAGTTAACTTCTACTTCTAAGACTGCTTTTTGTTTATTAGTGTCTTCTAGGGAGTTAAGATAGTACCTAATGTCATTAGCTTGGTTAAATGCTACTACTTCAGTTTCCCTAAGCTGTTTATTCAACAGGTCTACCTTTTCTTTGTAACTATGCTCATTTTGTTTTAAAACTCTATTTGCCTCATTGCACAGTTTCAAATCCTTTACTAGGCTATCATTATGATCTAACAACCAAGCAAATTTTTGATCTATGCTTTCTCTAAATTTATCACAGTCAGAACAAGCATGATTTTTGAAAAGTTGGTCAGTAGAACTTACCTGAGGAGGTTCTGATGAAGTAGTCATCAGTGCAACATCAGATGTCTCTAGTTCTGGTGATTCTTTCTTTGTTGTAGACGTCCTTTCTTTAGGCTTGTAGCTGACCTCTATTGCAATTTCTTCACTATGTGACATCGCTATCTCAACTGCTATATCTCTTTCACTTGCGGAATCATCATCTAAGTCATCCACGTTCGCAATATTGGATTCTCCCGGAGATACAAACCTAAAGCTCCAGTCCTGTCCTTCATCATCATGGGCGGTCAAAGCTTTTGGATCCTTGCCTGATGATGTAGAACTGCTAGCTTGCTTGTCTTGACAAGTGAAGGACGAGAATGGATTCCCGTTTCCAGTCTTCTTTGGCTTCACACATTCTCTTTTGAAGTGCCCCTTTTCTCCACAGTTGAAGCAGGTCACCTTGCTCTTGTCAAAACCAAAAGTACTGTCCTTAGTAGCAACCAAGTTTTGTCCGGTCTTCTTCACGAACTTATTTGCTCTCCGGACAGCACTTGCTAAGGCCCACATAATATCCATCCTTTCCAGTTCAGTCTCATCAACCTACTCGTAGTCCTCATCTGCCAGATGGCAGTTTCCAATTTTTCCAGCAATGAGTCCATCATAGGAATGGACCACTACTGCCAAGAGATCCATGTGCTCTCGAGCTACTTCTACTATCACGTTTCCAAGATTCTCAGTCTTTAGTCTGGTAGCATTTGCTTCGGATTCGATATATTGGGTACTAGAAGACCCTGACGTTTCTGATCCTGAAGGAGAGACTTGGGAAGGACCAGATGAGCTTGACACAAAAGCAGTCTGAAGAGGTGCACCAGACGTCTTAACTTTAGGAGTGGCATTGTACAAAGCTGGATTCTGAGTGTACGAAGACTTCTGAGCTCGATACTTCATCCTTAGTGCTTCTTCTCGCAGCTTTAGTATGAAATCATTGATGTCCAACTTTGATAGCAATCCATTCTGTCTCAGATTTGACATAAAAGAAGCCCAACTTTCTGGCAACCCGTCAGCAAAATTTGACACTTTATCTTCCATGGTAGTTGTGACACCATGTGTGTGCAGCTCGCTCATTAAATGGTAGAATCTATCACTGACATCGTCTAAACTCTCTTTTCCATCGATGAAAATTTGTCAAATTCTTTCTTCAGTTCCTTAGCTTTAATTTCCTTCAATGAAGCATTCCCGTCATATCTTTTCTCCAGCTCATCCCATAACTTCTTGGCTTGTTTATTCTCTGAGAATTGGTGAAAAATGTCCTTAGGGATAGACTGTGTTAGCAATGCATATACTCTCTTTTCAGCATTAGATTTAACTTTCTGTGCATCAGTCATTCCTCCTAGAGTAAGTTTCACCCCATCTGCTCCCACTAGCATACTGTATCCCGTCTCAATAGCTTCCCACATATTTGGATCCACTCCATTGAGGTAGATCTCAAAACGTTGTTTCGAGTGGGGAAACTCATCTAATGTTATAAGCTTCGGGGGTTATTATGATTCCCCACCTCACTCTCCAGTAGCAGTAAGTTCTGAATCGGTGAGTCCTTCCCGGCTATAAACGCTAACAACTGATCCTCCATCTCGATTAACTTTAAGTCTCTTAAATAATCGGTTAACTGCTGTGAATGGAGCAATGCGAATGGGCTACCCGTGCGAATGAAACTATCCAACTGGTTCAATCGTGCGGCTGAACTAAGCGACTGGTCTAGTCGTGTGAATGAAACTGATGCGTATGAACAATGCGACCGGTAGGCTTAGTCGTAGGAATGAAGATGTGACTGAGTTCAATCGTACGTTTGGGGATGCGAATGAAGTCCAGTCGTGCAATTGGGTCAATCGGGCGACTGAAGCTGCTGTTTTTCGAAAATTTCTAGGTTTAACGTGTTTTAGCCGTAAAAAAACCTGAATTTTCACCAACCCTAATCGCCTTATGCCGTAGAAACCAAAACTTGATGAGCAGGGGACGTCCAAGACAACTTTTGACACAAAAAGATTGCGTTTTTAGTGAAAAAACACAACCTTTGTATCAAAATTGATTGAATCACACGTAATCAAGAGCCAAAGCTCTGATACCACTTGTTAGGATCTTGTATTCAAACGAAATACAAACTAATTAACGTGTAGACTATACCAAATAGTGCGGAATCCTATTTGATTGGCGATCCAATCAGTTAGAACGCACGTAGAAACAATAAGATATTGTATCTAACGTGAAGAATCAATTGGGAATAAATCAGCAACGTTCTGTGAACTTGGAGTACGAACTTGGAGGCTTCTGGATGGCTAGGGTATGTTTGGAATTGAATAGGAATGAATGCTCCTTAATTGTTACGTTTTTCCACGAATTAAGTGGTATTTATAGGTTATGGTTGCTTATTCGGACGACTAAACCATTAGCATGGTTCAGTCGTGCGATTGATCCATGCGTTTGATCCATTCGCACGACAGAGCTTTCAGTTGTGCGACTGAGTTAGACGCATGAAGTTGTTCAGGCGTATGGACTATTTAGACGCATGACCACTGTTGGGGCTCATGGTCCAGTCGGATGCACGAGAACTTCACTTCACCAAGTTTGAGTGTATTTAACATTATAACATTATGCATAACACTTCAAACAATCACAAACCTATATAATTATGTCAATATGCTTCAATCAATTCATTAATGAAATATTTAAACATTATAAACACAACCAAATATTTGTATTTCATTAAGTACCCAATAGTTACATAAGTGAAGACATATTACATTCAGATCAGGATCTAGGTACATATATGTATCAACACGGGTTATGGCCACCGAAAAAGGGAAAGAGGCGGTTGGTTGACGCCTAGCTGGTACTACAGGTGATGATCCTCATGTCGATGATCCCACTTACGCACCTGACCGGCCTATCAGCTCAGAGGGAGCTCCTATTGCCAAAGGCTCAAGGAAGAAAAGGATGGCCCAACCCCACGTCAAAAGAAGGAACAGTCTTCAGATCATGTGGATATCTGAAGTACTCAACCCCTTTCTCTCTCTTTACAGCATAAACATTTAAGTCTTCAATATATGCCCACGCTATAATCTTGCCTGGCACTTTCGGATGTCTTTTGACTCTGTAAGGTTTGGTGTAGGCATTTTGCTTTTGGGGTGCATGTTGGGCTTTCATTTCAGCAAAACAAGTTGCCCATTCAGCCTTCTTAATATCAACATTAGCATCCGAAGCTTGGGCTTTACTTTCATCTTTCTCCTTTTTTTCTTCATCTCCTCCAGCTTATCAAAAGTAGCAAAAACAAAAGTAAATCATCTCATTGGAGTTAAAAGTATTTTTTGTTATCTGAAGGGTACTCCAACACTCGGGTTGTGGTATCCTCATGATGATGACTTTGAGCTTACAGTGTATAGTGACTCGGACTATGGTGGTTGCAAGATGAACTAAAAGTCAACATTAGCGGGATGTCAGTTCTTTAGAAGATGGTTATTCACCTGGCAGTGTAAGAAGCAGACATCAGTTGCTCTGTTAACATGTGAAGTTGAATATGTTGCTGGTGCAAGTTGCTGTTCGCAAATCATTTGGATACAACAGCAAATGCGTGACTACGGTTTGAAATGTTCTAACACCCCTATCTTTCTTGATAATTCTGCTGCAATTGTTGTCACCAAAAATCTGGTCCAACACCCGAAAACAAAACACATTGGTATTAAATATCACTTTATACGTGACTGTTTTGAAAAGCAATTTACCGATGTTAAAATTAATACGAATTTTCAATACGCCGACCTCTACTCAAAAGCATTGACAAACCACGATTTTTATATCTTTTAGAGATAAATGGCGTGAAAAAGAAAAGTGATGTGATTCAAGACAAAGAAAGTTCTTAATCCGACAAGTAGTTTCTTAGTTTATTATTTATTTTCATTTATTTTATTTTCCTGTCTATTAAAATCCAAAAACACAAAAATATTTTCGGTTTTAGAATTTTAGGGGGGAGAATAGTTTAGTTTAGTATTTACTTATGCATTATTTATTTACTTAAAAAATCAAGGGAGGAGGGCAGATTAGTTGAAATAAATGAATCAAATATGTGATGTTGATTCAAAATCTATGAAAAATGATAGTACACAGGGAATAAATTTTTTGGGATTTCAAAACTAATATGTTCAACATGCTAAATTCAAATTACAAGTATGTGAAGTCTAAGCACAACAAAAGAAAAATGATAGTAAAACTAGTCTGCTATTGAGGTAACATAGAGAAAGTAGACCTAGAGGTTGCTAGTTCATTATATGATGTGTCGGTAGATTTAACACAATAGATGAATAGACTTCATTGGTGAATTAAATTCAAACTAATTTATTCAACTTGCTGTGGGTTCACATCTTATCCTGGTTAACACAATCAACGCATTTCCAATAACAGGTGACGAGAAAAATAAACGCCACAAATGTGTGCGAATGATCATAAAAATGAGCATACCACATGGAAAAACTGCTAAGTGCAATCAAGCTAATGACTAATGTTGTTGGTGCGTTATGTGCAAAAGAAAAAACAAATGCTCTAACAAGAAGATAGGTTGTGTGCCTCTCTGCTATGCGGTGGCACTGACCTGAGGATAAGCATAACCTAAATATTCTAGAATTCATTATTGTTTGTGCCTCTCCGCTGTGCGATGGCACTGACCTGAGGCTTGGAAACTCTTTGAAAGCTCTTAGAATAGTTTCTTCTTGTCAAATACTCGTAGACCGCTCAAAAATCTCCTGAGAAATATTGATTACCATATAAGTGTGGGATCCACAAATGCTTGTTCAAATAATCAAACCTAACTCATCACCAATGTGCGTTAAAAATCTGTGTATGGATTTAAGTGGACAAATATACTGACAATCATCTTGACTGCAACTCTTGATAGTCAAAATCATTGTGTGCATCTTATAGCTCTAGTATGATTCTTGAAAGAGCTATTGACTCTTAGACTAAACAAGAATCTAGCATCAAAGTGCATATTAAAAAGGTCCCAAATGATTATGATATACCTGTATGATTCCATAAAGAATATTTCCAAAAATGATCAAATTAACTTGAAGTTGTTCTGCTTAGGAAGTAAAATCGGTTAGATGTATTCTAAAAGGTTTCCATCCATCTCAAACCCAAAACCACAAAAATATGTCTTTTTTTTAATTTCAAGTTGTTTTCTATTTTCTATTTTTTGCGTAGATGTCGGACTATACAACTAGATGAAATCTGTGAATCACTCACTAAAAGGGGTCACGTCTAAGGTGACCAATCGGTTCTAAACTAAAAGGATCACGTCTGAGGAGATCAAATGATGTTATATTAACAGGGTCATGTCTGAGATGATCATAGGTCATAATGTTATACATCAAAAGCTAAAATTTTACGTGTTTGAAAGTGTATGAGGTCAAGCTCATAAGTATGAGCCAATCGCATGATTGATTCATAAGTATGAGCCAATCACACTATTGAATCATAAGAATGAGCCAATCGCATGTTTGAACCATAAGTATGAGACAATCATACAATTGGACCATGAGTATGAGACAACAATGCGATTGGACCACAAGACTGAACCAATCGTAAGAATGGATGAAGGAGTATGAGCCAGTCGCACGACTGAACCCCAGTCGCATGAATAAAGCATGCGTATGGGTCCTATCGCACACTGAAATTTAAAACAGTATAAATAAATGGGTCAGTCAGTCGTAACCCTCACCACCCCTTCAAAACTCTCTGAAACCACTCATAAATGACATTCTGCTCAAATTTTTGTATACTGATATTACTGCCTAATTGTGATCCTAACATATTTCCTACTCCTCTACAGGTACTTTGCAACTGAAATCGGGCAAAATGAATGGGTTAATTGAACCCTAAATGACCTAAACTGTTAAGACCAAGAACCGGGACAATACCCTAAAAATAGACCACTCAAATGGACATAAAAGTCGATTTAATAAACATTAAGTGCTAATTCGATCTCTGCGAATCTAATGAGTCTAAACACAAAGTCTAATAAAAGGTTTTGACAAAGATTCAAATCCATGGTGTTCAACAGTGAAGGATGCGAATGGACATACTAATGAACTTCAGTCCCACGATTGAGCTGGGCGTATGACTCAATCGCACGAATGAATCATGCGTATGGGTTCAGTCGCACGACTGATGGCATAGCATACGACTATTGTGGTATCCACAGATGAAGATGATGACGATGATGATGATCTTGATGATAATCAAGGTGGTGGAGATGTTGGTCCGAGTCAATCAAGGACCACTGGCACTCCTACTATATCTCTGCCATCTCCACAAGGTACCTCTGATGCTCTAGGTGGATCTGAGCAGGCGGCTATCCACCCTGACTTTTTGTTAGATAAAGAAGAAGAGTCAGATGATGAGCCTCTTGTTAGGACAGTTGGTTGTTGGGTTGTGGCCACCGAAAAAGGGAAAGAGGTGGTTGGTGGAGGCCTAGCTGGTACTACAGATGATGATCCTGATGTCGATGATCCCACTTACACACCTGACCGACCTATCAGCTCAGGGGGAGCTCCTATTGCCAAAGGCTCAAGGAAGAAAAGGATAGCCCAACCCCATGTCAAAAAGAGCAAGAGGCAAAGGATCACCCTAATCATAACAGCCATCACCACTACCACAGCCATCACCACTACCACAGCCACCACCACTACCACAGCCACTGCCACAACCACAGCCACTACCACCACAGCCACTGATACTCCCTCCACCACTTATACACCTACCTCCACCTCGCCCACACTACCGAACAAAACTCCACCACTATCCACACCCATTCCTCCTCCCATCTTCACCATATCCGCCACCACAACCACCACTCAACAAGTCGGTACATCCACCCAATCCCCAATGACACATGGCTCTACTCTACCACGGTCGGATTAGAGGAACAACTGACAAGCCTAAACTGCTTTGTGCTAAAACTGATAGCAACGGATGATATGAGAGCTACTCAGATGAACCAACTGATGGTGGTTAATGCAGCTCAAGCCAAGCAAATAGTTCAGCTCAGTGAGAAGAATGCATAGTGTGAGAGAGCTTTGGGCCGAGCCCACCATGCACTAGAGAGTCAAAACGAGCTGGTGTTGGCATCAGTGAAAAGGATTAAGGGACTGGAGTAAAGAGCAAGAAGATTTTGCTAAAGCTGAAGGGATCCAAGAGTGAGCCCTTAAAGATTAAAGATGGTAATGATGAGGATGATGAAGATGAGCTCACTGAAGATGATTCTGAAGAAGAAGATGATGATGATGATGAAGCAGGACTGAGTGGAAGAGGTAAAGAGGATGATAAAGGTGATGATGAAGAGCAAGAAGGTGATGGTGCTGCATCAGCCTCAAATCCATCAGCAAAGGAGAGGCGCACCAAGCGAAATCAGGATCAAGAGCCTCATCCTTAGCTCCTCAAGCTGAAGAGATACATGATCAAGGCAAAATTAATGATTAGAAGTTTATGAATTTGAAACTTTTGTACTTGAATCATGTATTACATTAATGTAATTCATGATAATTTATGTTTCAGTGTCTTGATTAATGATTTATGTGTGATGTGTTGAATGTTTAATCAAACAGACAAAGCTCAACAGCTAGATGAATATGATGTCGTCCCCCTTCGGCAAATCAACACTCAACTCACTATGATTCTTGATTTGCAAGGGATCGTAAGATGATATGTGAGCTACACTCCTGAGGAAGGAGAGATCATCCATGATCTTATAGAGGAGCAGCTTGCTGACATGTTCCGACTAAATCCAGATGAGCTAGTCAAAGATGCTCCCGAAGTCAATGTTCTAAGTGATGAGGAGCTACAGGATGTTGATGAAATCGAGATTGAAGATGTAACATCAGACCACTATCCTGAGTACACTGACTCTGAGGGAAATGTTATCCCCAACTTGGGTGAAACTTTTGGTAGTGCTACTTTTGATAAGCTGGAGGAGATGGAGAAAGAAAAGGAGAAAGATGAAAGTAAAGCCCAAGCTTTGGATGCTAATGTTGATATTAAGAAGGCTGAATGGGCAGCTTGTTTTGCTTAAATGAAAGCCCAATGCGCACCCCTAAAGCAAAATGCTTACACCAAACTTTACAGAGTCAAAAGACATCAGAAAATGTCAGGCAAGATTATAGCATGGCATATTTTGAAGACTTAAATGTTTATGCTGTAAAGAGAGAGAAAGGGATTAAGTACTTCAGATATCCACATGATTTGAAGACTCTTCCTGCTTTGAGCTTAATAGATTGGCTAATTTAGATCTTTTGTATGCCAACCTGAGGAAGATGTCGGGATGGTTTGAGACTGCTCTAAGAAAAGAATGCCACACCAGATGGGTCAACTTTAAGCCTCAACAACCGAAACATTTTATTCATAAGACTGAAGTTGATCCTATATCTAGAAGGCCTTAAGTACTGTTGAAGTGGAGTCCCCCATGCATAATGTCTCAGATTCCTTTAAGGGAGATGCCTCAGGACTTCACTCCATAATTCAAATGGTGGTATTATGATTGGAGGACGGGAGAAGTAGTCATAATATTGAACAAAGAAGGAAAGATTGAGACTATTAGGGTATTCGACCCAATGTGGCTTACCAACTTGTCTGCAGAAGATGTATACACTCTTTATAAGTGGCCTTTGTTCTATGACGTAAGACATTGTACAAGCTTTTCAATTCCAACACGTTATACGGCTCTACTTTGTGTTTGAGATACACACGGGAGTCACAAGAGAAGAGAAGTACAAGAAGTTTCAAGAGCATATAAAGAATGTTAGACAATAGGATAAACTAGGTCCAAGGGGGAGTTTGTTGATACATATGTTCCTAGTTTATGTGCTTAAATGTAAAAGTCTTTCATGTCTTACATATGTGTAATGTGATAATGTAATGAAGTATGATATATTCTTCGATGTTTATTGATCTTTGATTCTTATGTATGAACTTTTTACATAGGTTTGAGGTTGTTGTACACAATTTTAAGTCAATAATGATTGAGTAATGTGTTCAACCTAGCCGGGTGATTATTCATGCTATTGGACCATACTTATGGGCCATATGCATGAATATATCATGCTTATGGACCAGTACAAGACTAAACCAGGAGAATGGATCAGTCGTATGATTGAGACATAAGATTGACTCAGTCGCACGACTGAACCTTCAGTCGTGCGTATGAATCAATCGCATGACTCAATCGCACGACTGAACCATGCTAATGGTTTAGTCGTATGAATGAAAACAACTAACCTATAAACACCACTTAATTCATGGAAAAACATAACACTTTGAGAGATATTGCGAATACTCATAAAACCTAGCCGTCTAGAGCGCCTAAGATAGCCAATCCAACTTCATAGTTCGATCTTGATCGATTCCTACTCGTTCTTAATGTTTAGTTCATTGTTTTATCGATCGGGTTATCGTTCTCACTGATTGGATCACCAATAAAATAGGATTCTGCACTATTTGATCTGGTTTAACGTAGAATCAGTTAGTACTCCGTACGTACACGATCCTAACACTACATCGCGCTTCATGCCCAACCACCAATAATATTTCTTCATAGCATAATACGTCTTTGTAGCATGACAATGAATAGAGTATCGAGTCTTATGAGCTTCTTCCATAATCTTTCCATGTAAATCCCCATAACATGGAATCCATATTCTTCCAAATTGGGTTCTATCACCGAGAGTGTTTACACCCAACTTCGCGACTAGACCTCTCATCCTTTTGAAGTTAAGACGATCTTCTTTCAACGCCTCATCTTGAAACTCCTTGACTTGCTTCATTACGTCCGAGGTCATAATCCATTGATAGGCATTCACTCGAATTGGCTCGAGTCTCTCCTTTCGGCTTAGGGCATCTGCCACTATGTTGGCCTTGCTTGGATGGTAATGAATCTCGCAATCATAATCCTTTATGAGCTCAAACCATCGCCTCTGCCTCGTATTCAAATCCTTCTGGTTGAAGAAGTACTTCAAGCTCTTGTGGTCGGTGAAAATGGTGCACTTCATCCCGTACAGGTAGTGCCTCCAAATTTTAATGCGAAGACCATAGTTACTAGCTCTAGGTCATGAGTAGGGTAATTAACCTCATGAACTTTCAGCTGTCGGGATGCATAGGCTATAATATTTTCTCCCTGCATCAACGCGCAACCCAATCATGAATAAGAAGAATCTGAATAGGCCACCAAATCCTACTTCCTTCGGGTAATGATAAGATAGGAGCTTGAGTCAATCTTGCCTTTAACTCTTTAAAAGCCTTCTCTTGCTCTTGACCCCATACAAACTTCACATCCTTTCAGGTCAACATAGTCAATACATAAGCTATGTTAGAGAAGTCTTGAATGAATATTCTATAATAGTCCACCAACCCCAAGAAACTACGGATCTCGGATGGCGTCTTCGGAGACTTCCATTGCATCACCACTTCCACCTTGTCGGGTCCACCATAATCCCCTTGGGATTCACCATGTGACCCAAGAACTGAACTTTGCATAGCCAGAACGCGCACTTGGAGAACTTGGCATACAACTTCTCCTTTCTCAACGCCTCCAACACCTCTCAAATGTGACCGGAATGCTACTCGTCGCTCTTCGAATAAATCAGGATATCATCGGTAAATACAATCACTGATTTATCCAACATCGGCCGATACACTCGATTCATCAAGTCCATAAAAGCAGCTAGCGAGTTGGTTCAACCGAAAGACATAACGAGGAACTCGTAGTGTCCATAACGTGTACGAAAAGATGTTTTAGGAATGTCTTGCTCCTTTACCTACAACTAATGGTAACCAGATCGAAGGTCTATCCTTGAGAACCAACTGGCACCTTGGAGCTGATCAAATAAGTTATCAATCCTCAGTAAAGGATACCGATTTTTCCCTGTCAACTTATTCAATTCACGATAGTAGATGCACATCCTCATACTACCGTCCTTCTTCTTCACAAACAAGACCAGAGCACCCCAAGGAGAGATACTTGGTCTAATAAATCCCAAATCAAGCAACTCTTGCAGCTACTCCATCAATTCCTTCATATCGAAGCAAGCTAAACGATAAGGCTCCTTAGCAACAGGTTGGGCACCAGGTATCAAGTCAATTTGAAACTCAATCTCACGGTCTGGTGACACACCTGTTAAATCTTCTGGGAACATGTTTGGGAACTCACACACAACCAGTACATCTGGCAGTTGTGGTGTTGGCGTATCCATGTCCTTCACATAGGCTAGGTTGGCACTACATCCACGCCTCATGCACTTTCCCGGCGCCGCCATCGAAATCACTCTTGGAATCGTAGTGACTCGATCACCATAAATCATCAATGGACTCCCATCAGGCGTTGTCAATCTAATCATTTTCTTACGACATATGATCTTTGCCTCGTAGTCTGCTAACCAGTCCATTCCTAGGACTACATCAAACCCGCCTAAGGTCATCACAAATAGTCTAGCAGGAAACTTATGGTCTTCTAGTTCTACTTCACAACCTTCTATCAGATCAATAATTCTGGTAGACTTACCAATGGCAGTTTCTACATCGAAGGGGTTATCAATACTCCTACTAATAATAGGGAAATTAGCATAGAAGGCAGAAGAAATAAAACTCTTACTAGCACCATAATCAAATAACACAAACGCTATAGTTTGATTTACTAGAAATGTACATGACATAACATCGGGGTCCGTCCTAGCCTCCTCCTGAGTCATAGTGAAGGCTCTAGAGCTTGCCTTCTGCCCTTCAGTCTCGGTCATCTTCGTTGCTGCTCTGGAACCCTCTGCCCTGGACCTCTTGCAATCTCTGCTCATGTGGCCCTTGCCGCCACAGTTAAAACACCTTGCCACCTTGCACTCTCTCACCATGTGACCAGGCTTCCCACACTTGAAGCATATGTTTAATCCCCATGTACATTCTCTGATGCGGTCCTTTCCATAATTACCACACCTATTCCACCCCGCACCAGATGTGACCACACGTCGATCATCCACCCGTGCACTTTTGTTGTCTGCCGAGCACCACCCCGTCCAAACCGCTTCCCATTCTAGTTCTAGTCTCCACCGCCTTTCTTGCTTTCCTCAGCCACTACCACTTCCCATTCATCATACAACCTCCCCGCCAGATCAACCACCAACCTAAACGTACTTGGCCGGATCATGTGCCTCCGAATATCCGTCGGTAAGCCCTGAATGTATCTCTTGATCTTTCTTAATAGAGGCGTCACCTGGTCCGGCACCAGTCGTGCCATCTCATTGAACTTGGTGGTGATTGTTGATGTGTCATAGTTCTTGCCTCCAGCTACAAGAACTCTCTCTCAACCTTGTCCAACTATTTATGAGGACAGAACTCCTCGATCACCAATTTCTTTAGCTCGGCCCACCTCATTCTACCAATCACCCTGCTACCCTCAGTCTGGAAAATATTGTCCCACCAACAGAAAGTCGAGTACATGAATGAATGAGTGGCAAACTTCACATTCTGATCCTCCCCGCACTCGCTGATATCAAGAATAGCCTTTATCTGTCTCACCCACTGGTGAGCAGCAGTAGTAGTGCCATTTCCATCAAAAGTCGGGGGCCTGCATCTTTGAAATGCCCCATACTTACAGCCTCATGCCACCTCATGCACAAGCTCTTCCTTGTCCTCCTCGTCACTAGGGACAACCATCTCAGTCTTTGGTTGCTTCTTCTCCCCTGAGGACCTATTCCTCTCCTTCCTTTCACCTTCTCGTACAACTTTGATCACTTCGGTCACCATACACGGTAAGATCGTCTGCATGACCTGGTTAACCTCCTCCACCGCTGCCTCCTTCACTGAGGCACTTAAGTTGGCATTCTCATCACCACCCTCCGGATGATAGGTGTCGGGCTCTTCATGAGCCGCCTCCTTAGCTCTAGCCTTCCCTCTCGTGACCCATAACCCAGCACCACATCCGCCACGACCTCCACCACGCGAAGCCTTATAAGAGCTACCTCCAGCCATCCTCTAAACGCACTATAAGATCCAAACACCAACACGGTCATTCAAGGTAATAGCTTAGTTTATGTCAAGTATAACAAGTCCTAAATTATAGTGTATAGTTATGATTAGCCACTTTCTTTAATCTTCATACCCCGAGCATTTCCTACCCTGACTAAATCAGTATCTAAATCTACTAAAGGTACATAACCACATAACATGCATACATAATACCGGTTAACATTAAAGAAAATACCAAATGGCACGTAGCTACTCGGACTGGCATCCATTCCCTTTGTCCCGTTCTCAAATTAAGTTTAGGTTTCTTTTGAAAATATTTACCTATTTCTCTTAAACATTGGCTCTCATACCAACTTGTAAGGCTATATTTCCGGGACGCTCACAGCTGGTCAATCATTGTACATAAAACATAAAATATACCTTAAATTTATTAAAACATTGCAGCGGAATAACTTAAAACCATTCATATAAAAATAATTGCTTTTGAAAAATAATACTGTTAACCCAGGTTGAAAACACTTGAATCAAATCATGAAGATTATAGATCAAAATAATATGATAAACATAATCAAAACCCCTTTGATCTTTAATAGATTGCTAATAATATGTTTACAAGTAAATCCCTCAATCAATTGGTCATTCAACCATTAACCTAATCCTAAATACAATTAGCTATTTATAGTCTAGTCTAACTTTCCCAATTTACACATAACCCCTAAACTATATAACTAGACTAAAACAAGATAAAATATATTTTGTTCACACAAAATATATTTAATACAATAAATTCTCAAACACAATATATCTTTAATATCTTCACTCGGTTCTTCGTCACGAACTCGACGTTTGACTTTTGTTGACTTTGACTGAGACGTTGACTTTTATTGACTTTGACTAGGTTGATAATATAGACTATCTTGTATACCTCCAACAATACTCCCCCTTAGTCTATCATTATCAACGTCTTCATACGAAATCAGCATCGAGAAGTCAACCTTAGAAAGATCTTCAAATTGAAGCTTTCTGAGTCTAAAGAGAAAAATTATTCATCTTACAAGCTCCCACTGTTTATGTGTTCCCCTTTTCGAGTGCATCCTTTGTGAGAATATTGGAACAGCTTTCCTAAATCTCTAATCTTAAGTGCTTCAAAAGATGTAGGAGGAGGATTCCTAGCTCGGTATCTTAAGCAAACTTAAGGAACAAGTTCTCTCATGAGGTACACTACTCAACTGATGATCGACCATCACTTACAGCAAAAATCTGAAACACATTCACAAACACAATCTCGACATTTCTAATTAGATCATTTCATTTTAACAAAATAAACCTGTGTTTATCTGTGTGTGATAACAAGCGACCCCGTGTTCGTTTGTGCGCAATTTCTGTGAAATGCATGAAAAATGATAAAATTATAACAACATAATATGAAAGACCTAAAAAAATTTTGAAATGCAAATTTATTATATTTTTTATTTTTATTATATATATTGTGATTATAAAATTTTATCACCGAGAACTGAATCGATCATGAGATCACATCCTCAAGATATACTTTAGCACAAAGATGAATTTAATTATTGACAAGCAATGAGATCATATTGATAACTAAAACTAATCACAGTCTTTGAAAGATTTTGAAATTCTCAAACAAATCAATAACGATTATTGATATGTTTGTCCATTTAAACACATGCCCTAACTTTTTCAACAAGCAGCAAATGATTTGTTATGGTTCTATTAAATACTTTAGAATGCTAGGACCCCACAATCAATTGGCAAAAACCCTCACCGAAGCTCAGGATTTCTTGAATTTTGTTACGATCTTTGTAGAGCTAGGCTTGTGCATTAGTGTGAAAGTGATTATCAACAGAATATTGCATTCTGTGATGAATTCATCATTAGATGATTTGACACAACTTAGAACAACATGGTGAGAGCGTCAGGTCAGTATTCACATACAACAAAAGATATGACCATTTAGCATGTGTCGATGAGAGCTCCAGGTTAGTACTTCCGTACAACAATGGAGATCATCACTCCAGGTCAGTACTTCCATACAACTGAGGAGATTAGCACAAACATAAGACATATACATACACCAAACATGGCTCAAAGATATGGCTTATATAAATTTTATCATGGTGGGTGAAAGATAAATTCTCAATCCAATTTTTGTCGGGACTCGGTTTTCGTGTAGCCAAAATGATTGCATAAATCCAGACATCCTTAAGCATATATTTTAATTTTAATCATTATGTTGTTGTCTACTTTATTCTTCAAGTTGAGCCAATCAAGCATATCATTAACGAATCAGTTTGATTGTTAAATTTTCAATTGAAAATTGAATGTGATATCAAATAACATCATCAGTTACTATCATTTCTCATTTTAAAGCACAAGTCATGCAAGAACAAGCATCTCAAGATGATATACAATCATTTCTCAGTCATCTAGAATCAAGTTCCCGGTTCTCTTTTCATAATTTTATGAATTTAATTTTGTTAACAATTACAAAATATTATTCGTTCACATTACAATGCAAATACATCATCGTTATACAAAATGGATGCCATCCAAAACAAGTCAAGTAGCTGCCCTGTGCCATCCTTAGCAACACTTACCTGCCAGCTGGAAACATATAAAAGTCAGCGTTGTTAAGTGAATTATAGTTTTATAAAATAAAATACTTAACTTTTGTTTAAAACCTTCCTTTACTTTCATATTTGATCATACACATACGCACAAATAGATAAAAGGTATTATTATCTTTCATCATCGTTCATTAACATTCATTCAATGTACGTCATCATTATCATTCTTTCATTCGGTTTCTTCCTTACTTATCTTTCGTACATTCATCGTTATCTTCCTTACTTAAATTACGGACCAATGTCATGTGCTATACCCCGAACATTTTGCACGAAGCTGGTTACCGGGCCTAATGTCTATCATAGACCCCAAACATTATGCATGAAGCTGACTCCAGTACCTAGGGCAAGCAACAAGGGTCCCATACATATGGTTAATTACAATAATTAGACACCAATGTGCATCCTTTTAGGGTAGCTAACCCACACACCGTTGAGCTAATATCCTTCATTGGGTGTGAACCTCTTTACAATGCTTGCAAGACTTTTCATACGTTCTTTCTTACTTTCATGCATGCATTCATTCTTTCTTTACATTCCACTTTTCATTACATAATACTTTACGTTTATTAATATCAACATACCACGCAAAGCCACGGAAATAAATATAGTAAGGAACATAAAGAAACATACATAACATGCATAACATCATCATAAACATCACATACAATATCATACAACATCATAAAGTCATATTACATCACCCCCAGGAATATCCTAAGTCAAAGCCTAACACTTCCTTTTTTTCCAAAATGTCAGAAAATAATCAAAGTCTTTAGCCGCATGAGCACTATGCAGGCACATGGCCATTCAGGCGCATGGGAAACTCTTGGGCGCATGGGAAACTCTTGGGCGCATGGGAAGCTCTTGGGCGCATGGGAACTCTTGGGCGCATGGGCACTATTTAGGCGCATGGGCACTATGCAGGCGCCTGAGTGCCCAGGCGTATGGACACTTAGTCAATTTCAACCTAATCCGAGGTGCATGGGAACTATTTGGGTGCATGGGTTTTGGGCGTTTGAGGAAAATACTTAGGCAATTCAACCGTTGGGCGCTTGGGCAACCAACCTAGTCTAAACACTATCATTTAGTCCCCAATTCAAATCCAAATATGTTCAAGCCTAGTTCTAACATACCAAACAACATTTAACAGGCTCTTAACATAAACATAACATCACAATACACCCAAATCATACCCCATCCGTATACACACACATGAACATACGAGTAAAAATATCCATTTAGTAAAAACATTCACACATACATTTCCAGCCCCAAAATCAATTTAAACATGTATAAAGGGGGTTCTAGAACTCACCTTATGCAACTTTGAGTATGACTTCCTTCAAACCTGTATGCAAATGAGTCCAACACCTAAAACCTACCAAAACACAAAGAACCAAACACAAAACACATATAAGCACAAACCCAGGCTTAGACCAGCCAATAACACTTCAAAACATGTTCTTACCTTGAATTCGCCTTTGTCTTGTCCTTCTATCTAGAACCGAAGCTTTCCTGCTTTCTCTCTCTAAAAAATCCGGTTGAAATGAAAGGTGCAGGAAGGTGTGGGCGACCATCACCTTTTTGTACAAATATTTAATCATATTTTGTCTTTTGCACACTTTTAACCCCTCTACATGAGTATTATTGCTTTCTTTCTTTTATGCACTTTTATTCATCACTCTGTCTTTTAAAATTTCCGGGTGTTACAATTTTATTTCTTCATCCATTCCATTCAATCATTCATTTCATTACCTAATATCAAATAGACCCTCACTTTTTTAAGTTGAGCTTTGATTGTATATGTTGATAAATTTAATCCACAATCCACCCTTACCTGTCAATCTACAATCTACATTATCGATCATGCCACTCTTTCCTTCTATTCTCCAACATGGCATTATTTTTTGCTTTATTTTTTGGTTTCTTGTAATCAAGCTTGCTTTAATAAGAAAGATGAACATAAAAAGAAAGTTTGGCAAAACTTTCTAATGCTTAGAAAATGTAAGATTTTAGGATGAAGGAAACTAAAAATATACTAAATGAGATAATGGTATAATTTCATTGATCGGATATAAATTGACTGACCTTGGAAATCTCTAAAATAACCCAACTAAAATTGGATTATACACGATCAATTTTATAGATATCCGAAAACTAAAACTTAGTGACCCATAAAAAGATTTCTAATTCCGCCACTAATAACGACGACTTTACCTTGAGAAGCTGACTTTCAGTTTTCGTACAATACAATGAATGAGATTATGAACTGTTATCTGAGCATGATGAAAAACAAAGGTTTTTCATGAAAATGAACTAGTTAGGCTTTCTTAATTTGTCTACATGTGAGGGTCCCCAATTTCCCATATCTTACAAATCTTCTAGGAGATCAAGCATGCCACACCCCAACCTGTGGCGGAAATATCAAGCAATAGATTGTTCAAAGACATTATAGCACTCAAGTGATAATATATTAATACTAAATTTCATTCCATTCATCAATATAACATTATAATGTTTCAAATAAACATATAACAATTTTTATTTAAAAAAAGTCATAACCAAACATAACAAAATTATAGATTTGATGTGCTTCTAAGTCCACTTAATTGAATTTTTTGATAAAGATTGAAGCATTTTGTTGCAACATATATAAAATTTTTGGTCAACATATGAATATGTTAGCGAGCATACAAGTTTGAATACATAGCATAATAGTGAATAAAATCTCAATTCAACACGGATAAAGTACACTGAAGTTTGTACTATGCTAGCATGCAAAGCCAATAATTAAATCCAAATGTCCAGTAGCGTAATCTTAGTATTAAAATGACCAAGACCGAAAAGTTGAATAACTTAATATAGACCCATCATAATAGGGTGGACATGCTAGTCTTATAGCACTATACATGTTAAGGGTGGTTTAGATTGCTTGCAAGATAATGTATTCTAGCATGTATTCATAAATAGCATAACAAGTAAGCATGTTTATATGAATTGAGTTTTAGGATGAGTGTTTGAATGTATGATTTAATGTATTTGATAATATGTACATGTTGCAAACCATATAGTGATAAAAAGGGGGTGTAGTATGACTCATGGTTTGGCTATAAGAATCCACAATAATAGATGAATTAGATTAAAGCATTAAGTCACTTAAGTCATGCTAAAATGTAAACAAATGTGTGTAAGCTTAGGATTCAACTTTTGAGATTTAGCAATTGGAAAGTATACGAAAATTACAAATATGCGAGTATATGAAAGTATATACTACTTAGACACTTATTTGGAAACCATGTATTATATGTGTTCTTCATGAGTATTAGTCACTTATTGGAAGTTCAAAATAAGGAATCATAAGATTAGTATAGTTTTTACCTTAACACATAACATTCAACCATGATTTGATTGATGTTACGGTTTGGTTTTGACTAAGTATTATGTATGTACATATATATAAGTAATGCATGAGAGGTAAGTTAATCCACAAACCTTAAATGTTATATCATATGAGTCATCTATTATAGGTAGGGATATCCGCAAACCTCAAGATTGTCACCAATGCACAAAATCTTCATATAAGGTTTAGTTGGATGGTCATGAGCACATAAATAAAAGTATTAAATCAACTATCTAATTTGACTAAGTGTTCATGTCACACCCCCGCTAAGAGCGGAAACACGGGGTTGCGACGAGACGGGAATCGTCATAACACATGGTAAGCGATAGAGATGCAATAATAAAATGATGACAAGCGTGTCATGACGACACCCGACAACAAGGGGACTTGTGTCGTGTATAGTCAATGTTCACGACAACATAGCCATATGCATAATAGGATAAGCGATTCACATAATCACATAAAGATGAAATTGTAATGTAAATTCCCACAACCCGGGAACAAGTTTCAAAAGATTGTAATTGTTACACAGTTCAACATTGTTCAAAGTAACTGTTGTCAAACATGTTTAGTCCAAAAATGCATCCTAGGGTCTCCACTAAGGCAGCACACCTAGAACCTCAGCTAGCTTGATCACCTGAAAAGATATGCTCAAAATGGTCAACAAAATTGTTGGTGAGCTCGCAGGTTTAAGTAATAAAAGTGTAAGTGATGCTGTATAAGTAAATGATATGGAATACCGTGAATACAGTTATATACACAAGTAAAATCACATGACATGAGCTTTGCAACCAACCCTAGCGACGTACACAAAGAAATTATCGGCATATATTCACCAAGACCCGTACCTGGCTATTGTTGGTACTAACTAGTATACCAACACGAGGGTGGGGGTGTCAACCCAGTAGTACTACCAATACCTAACCGTCGGTTCCAAACTGGAATTAAATAGTTGCAAAGATAGAACCACACAGCAGACCCAAGCATGTATCAGATAAGTACTTGTAACACAGTATCACGTTGATTCCTTGTATGAAAATTGTATGTATGTAGTACAGCATAGAAAACGGGCGAGCATACTTTTCCCCCACGTTTGTAAATGTTTGTAAAATAGTATAAGCATGAAAAGGGGCCACGAAACTCACATGTTAAGTGGTAAGTATGAAAGGTCGAGATTTCCAATAGTTGAATGCAATGATCGGTCAAACACCTATTGACAGTTAAGGTCAAGCATTATGACATGTGTGAAGTGTATAGTAATGTTTGGTCGTTTGGGTTGTATCGGTTCGGTCGTGGGTAGCACACACACAAGCGGACACACGCATAATCAGACACACGACGGGACCAGACGCTCGAACCACGTTCCATTCGTACGAATCAACCTTCAATCGTGCGAATTAGCTACTTTCGTGCGATTGAACCTTCATTCGTGCGATTGGACTCAGTCGCACCACACAACACACCCATTCGCACGACCCAACCTCCATGCGCACGAATCAACCCTCAATCGTGTGAATTAGCTACTTTCGTGCGATTGAACCTTCATTCGTGCGATTGGACTCCAGTCGTGCGAAACACGCACAATCGCATTCACTCAGTCGGTCACCTGACTCAATCGCACACAATCATCCACACGCATGACTCAATCGCATACAGACACCCTGTCGCACGACTCAGTCGCACGACATGCCTAGTCGCACAACTCAGTCGCACGATCGACTTAGACGCATGATTCAGTCGCACGACCCACTCAGTCGCACGGCTCAATCGCATTACAGACCCAGTCGCCCGAACTGCAGAATCGCGACTGTGGTCGGGCTGAGCAGCCCCCGAGCTGCTCTAACACGGGTTTTATACCACGAGGACCTCCAGAAACACTCAACAAACATACATAAACATGAAACACAAGCAGAAAGACCTCACACGCACCCACTCGACCTCATGTGCTCGGATGAACCCGAGCACCCAAAACCCTAGAAATCGCAGCAGTAAAACCGAACCAAAAACAGGTTGAACAAGGTTGTCTACCTGCTAGGAACGCGTACACACGATGATACCCAAGATTTGGTAGTGAAAACGCGACAAACGTGACGATTTTTGGTGCTAGTTCGAGAGAAAAATGGAGAAAAGTTGAAGATGAAGAAGATGAAGATGAGGATAAATGGCTGGAAATGGGGCTTATATACCCAGCCCAAGTTTACAAAATTACAAGTTTAGTCCCTGCACTTAACCCTCGAGTTTCCCAAAAATTTGTTTCGGTTGATTACGATCTTAAAATGTTCGTTATATTATGGTTAAAAGCGTATTTATTGGCATTTGATAGCCTAAAATGGTTTTATTAGTGACAATGGTCGAAATTAAAAATGATATATTTGGTGGTAATGGTGTTGAAATTTATAAAAGTTTTATGCTTAACACACGTTCTCGAAGGAAGTACAAGCACAAGGGAAAAATAAGCAGACATGACTCCGTAAAGCAGGAGTTCATGAAGAAAAGGAAGATTAATTAAAATATTTCCATGTTATTTATGTCGTTCGACGGACCTTGAGGTGACGGATGTCACAGTATCCCCCAGTTGAGAGAACTTCGTCCCGAAATTCAGCTGGAGTTAGGTCCAAGAGTGTCATCCACGAATAAGTGTGGGTATTTGAGTTTCATTTGATCTTCCCGTTCCCATGTAAACTCTGGCCCTCGTTCGAATTCCACCTTACGCGGACAATTGGTATTCTACTGCGCTTCAACTGTTTGACCTTACGATCCATGACCTCAATGGGTTCCTCAATAAAATGAAGCTTTTCGTCGATTTTGATATCGTCAATGGGTATGTGAAGTGATTCGTCAGCCAAACACTTCTTGAGGTTCGACACATGGAAAGTATCATGTACACCGTTGAGTTCTTGGGGTAACCTCAATCGGTACGCCACTGGACCAATTCTTTCTGTAATCTAGAATGGTCCAACGTATCTTGGGGCTAACTTCCCTTTCTTTCCAAACTGAACAACTCCTTTCCAAGGAGAGACCTTGAGTAACACTCGGTCCCCAACGTTGAATTCTAAAGGCTTTCGACGATTGTCGGCGTAGCTCTTTTGGCGATCTCTAGCGGCTTTCAGTCTATCTTTGATTTGGAAGATCTTGTCGGTTGTTTCCTGAATGATCTCTGGGCCTGTTAGCTGACTTTCACCAATCTCGGCCCAACAAACGGGTGATCTACACTTCCTTCCGTACAACGCTTCGAACGGAGCACACCCAATGCTGGTGTGGTAGCTGTTATTGTATGAGAATTCAATCAATGGCAAATGAGTATCCCAACTACCACCAAAGTCGATTACACACGCTCTCAGCATGTCTTCTAGCATTTGTATGGTTCGTTCACTTTGGCCATCTGTTGAGGGTGATAGGCGGTACTCATGTCTAATCGAGTTCCCATTGCTTTCTGTAGTGTTTGCCAAAATCGTGAAGTGAATCGGCCGTCACGGTCGGAGATGATTGACACCGGCACTCCGTGTCTTGTCACGACCTCTTTAAGGTACAATCTCGCCAACTTGTCCATTTTGTAGTCTTCTCGGATTGGCAAGAACTGTGCTGATTTCGTCATTCGATCCACTACGACCCATATCGAGTCATGTCCGCTGCTTGTTTTAGGGAGTTTGGTAATGAAATCCATGGCTATATTCTCCCATTTCCACTCGGGAATTTCAGGTTGCTGTAATAATCCCGATGGTTTCTGATGTTCAGCTTTAACTTTCGAGCATGTCAAGCATCTGCTGACGTACGTGGCAATGTCTTTCTTCAAGCCTGGCCACCAGTACAGATCTTTGAGATCGTGGTACATCTTGTCTGCGCCAGGATGAATAGAATATCGTGTCTTATGTGCTTCATCCATGACCAAGGTACGTACACCTCCCCACTTGGGTACCCATATACGGTCCACGAAGTACTGTACGCCATCGTCCTTGCACATAAGTTGTTTATCCAACTCTCGGAATTCTTCTCCCGCAAGGTTTTCTTCTTTCAACGCTTCACTTTGTGCAATTTGGATCTGGGCTTACAAATTTGTTTGAATGGTCAATCCCAAAGCTCGAGCACGTAGTGGTTTCATGCGTTCTTTGCGGCTTAGAGCATCAGCCACCACGTTAGCTTTCCCGGATGATACCGAATTTCACAATCGTAGTCACTAAGTAGCTCTACCCACGTCGTTGTCGCATATTGAGTTCCTTCTGATCCAGAATATGTTGAAGGCTTTTATGATCTGTGTATACGATGCATTTGGTTCCATACAGGTAATGCCTCCATATCTTAAGTGCGAATACTACCGCACCCAACTCAAGATCATGAGTCGTGTAGTTCTTCTCGTGCACCTTAAGTTGTCGCGAAGCGTAGGCGATCACCTTATCTTTCTGCATTAGTACACATCCCAACCCTTGATGCGAAGCATCACAGTACACCACAAAATCATCAGTTCCGTCTGGAAGGGACAATATCGGTGCATTACACAGCTTATCTTTCAGCGTTTGGAACACCCGTTCTTGCGCATCTCCCCAATCACACTTCTTGTCTTTTTGAGTCAGCAATGTCAACGGTTGAGCGATCTTTGAAAAGTTCGCAATGAAACGACGATAGTATCCGGCTAATCCTAAGAACTGTCGTATCTCTGAAGGTGTCTGGGGTGTATCCCATTTCTTTACCGCTTCGATCTTGCCGGATCTACATGAATCCCGTCTTTGTTAATCACATGACCCAAAAACTTCACCTCTCGCAGCCAGAATTCACACTTCGAGAATTTGGCGAAAAGTTTCTCTTCTCTTAACAGTTCCAGCATTGCCCGAAGGTGTTCTTCATGGTCCTCCTTCGATCGAGAGTAGATAAGTATGTCGTTGATGAATACGATCACAAACTTATCCAAGTAAGGTTTGTACACTCGATTCATCAAGTCCATGAACACAGCTGGTGCGTTAGTCAATCCAAACGGCATGACCAAGAACTCATAGTGTCCATAACAAGTTCTAAATGCTGTCTTCGGTATGTCCTCCTCGAAAACTCTTAGTTGGTGATATCCAGACCGAAGGTGGATCTTGGAAAAATACGAAGCTCCTTGTAACTGATCAAACAGGTCGTCAATCCTGGGGAGAGGATACCGATTCTTCACAGTTAAATTGTTCAACTCACGGTAGTCGATGCACATACGGAACGACCCATCCTTCTTCTTGACAAATAACACTGGTGCTCCCCAAGGCGAATGACTCGGCCGAATAAAACCCTTCTCCAGTAGTTCCTGTAACTGGCTAGATAATTCTTGCATTTCAGACGGTGCCAACCGATACGGTGTCTTTGCTACCGGTGTAGCTCCAGGAACCAATCAATACGAAATTCCACTTGTCGTGGAGGAGGCAAACCAGACAAGTCATCTGGGAATACATCTGGGTAATCCCGCACTATAGGGATATTTGTCAATTCCTGTTCCTCCTCCTTCTTTTCCACCACAGAGCCAGAAAAGAGTAGCACTGTTTTCGTAAACTCCCACGTGCTTTCATGCAGGAAATAAGCTTTAAGTTTCTCCCCGGTCTTTCTCCTTGAATTCTGAGTACTCCCCCGTCTGACATAGGGATTCGCACTACCTTGTCTCGACAGACAATCTCGGCCCCGTGTTTCGACAACCAATCCATTCCCACACCCATCGAAACTTCCTAGCTCAAAGGGTATCAAGTCTATATCGAAGGTGTGGTCCTCTAATATTATCGAGCACTTTCTAATAATTTCATCGGCCTGAACGATCCTACCGTTGGCCATTTCTACAGAGTAGCTAGTTTCTAGCCTACTAGGGCTCAAATCAAGCAATTGCACAAACTCAGAAGATATAAAGCTATTGTCTGCTCCAGTATCAAACAGTATAGATGCAAAGTGATTATTGAGTAAGTGCGTACCCGTGACAACATTCGGGTCCTGGCGAGCATCGTTGGCTCCAATGACGAATGCACGTCCCCGAGCTGTATTCCCCTGATTGTCGGCCTTGATTTCCAGCTATAGCCATCACTTGCTGCTGGTTGTTTCCTTGTTGACCCGGTGCCCGATTCAGCCTTGGGCACATGTTTCGGTAATGATCGAGACTTCCACACTCATAACAAGCCCTTGCATTCCCGGCGGGGTTAACCGCGTTGACCGGTGCAATCATATTCGGCGTTGTTCTGCAGTCTCTTGCAAGATGCCCCGGGCGTCTACAATTCGCGCACAAACCCGGCACTGCGTTCCTGGGGGATGATGATAATTGCACTTGTCACATTTGGGGGCGGGCCCACATACTCTCGCCTCCCTGCGTCACTGCCACAAAGTTTCTGGTTGTCTTGGCTCTTTTGTCAAACTTCCCGGCACTCGACCGGCTCGTTTCCCCACAATCCTTTCTCTTCTCTGCTCCTCTACCCAGAACTCCCGTTCTTACCATCTCTTCCGTCAAAGCGCCAGCCTTTAGAATCGCGCTCTGATAGTAGGAGGAGCGGTAGCGCGTTACCATTGCCCGGATTTGAGGCGCAAGTCCCCAAATGTACCTCTCTATCCTTTTTGATTCCGGGGTGACTAGATGCGGAACCAACCTTGCTAGCTCATGAAAACGATCGGTGTAGGCTGCGTGCCCAGCCCCCACCATGGCATGATTCCAGAACTCATGCTCAAGTTTTTGCATCTCATTGAGAGGACAGTATTCCTCGGTGATTAGGGCCTTGAACTCATCCCACGACATTTGCATCGCGGATTCTCTTCCCCTAGCCTGAATCTGAGTGTTCCACCATGTCAGTGCCTTGCCCTGTAGTGAGCAAGTGGCGTACTTAATTCTTTGGCTGTCGAGGCATTCGCTGGTGTCGATCACGGCCTCCATCTTTTCAAGCCATCTGTTCAGAGCTATGGCTCCACCTTTGCCATCAAACTCTCGTGGTTTACAAGCCACGAATTCCTTGTACGAACATCCCCGTCTAGTATTCACAACCCCGGTCTCATTAACAATTCCAGTTTCGTTACCGGCTGTACCACCATTTCCGGTCTCCTGATTGCTTTCGTTCCCAGTCGGGTTACCGTTATCCTCATTATCGTTGCCACCGTCCCAGTGGGGGTGAGAATTCTGAAGAGCATCACTCACTTGGGCCACGATTGTCGGAATTAGTGCGGCCAGTTGTTGAGCGATCAGGGCTGCCATATCAGTGTTCCCTGTCCCTTGATTGTCTGGTCGGAGCATCGCTTGTTCTTGGGGTTCTTCCCCTGCCTCTGCCTCTGCCTCTGCCTCTTGGGGTTTCAATTCTGCTACTATTACTGCGAGTAGATCTTCGAGGCGGCATGTTCTATTCATAAAAGAGGTAACATGTAAGCTTTAGTCACCATAAGATACACAAGTATTCCGTTTATTAAGTTCCAATGTTCATGTTCGGTCGGTCAAGATCACCATGCAGCCCATTTCAAGCATATTCTCGGTATACCGGTGGTGTTTTATATAGGGTTCCCCGCAGCGTTCCCACCACACCCACGATGTACCGAGAATGATGCCCGATCCGGTTACATGACATCCGATTTTCTTTACATCATATCCATAATAATCCATCAAGTCAACTGAGAGCCCAAGCACGTAATCACGTATAGTCTGGTGGAGGTTGCCTATCTCGCATCCTTAAAGGACTCAGACATAGCCTCCTCGGTCAGTCTCAGTATCCAAGGTCAAGCGCAGATATGATCTGTGAAGATCTCTTCGGGTCCAATACCCGAATTTGGTTATGATAACTTGGCGCGCAGAGGGAACGGAAGATCTAATAGGAGCTTCCCATAAAAGAGTGAGCACAAGGCTCTCTCATAGGGTGGAAAGATCACGAATAGATAGATAAATGAACAAGTAATGAGGAACACGTATGAGATTAAAATGCACACAACCCTGGCATGCAATCTACATGAAGGTCCCTAGGTTATAGTCTAGGTCAAGCGTATTGCCTAATTCTCTATAACCAATAGCTCTGATACCAGTCTGTCACACCCCCGCTAAGAGCGGAAACACGGGGTTGCGACGAGACGGGAATCGTCATAACACATGGTAAGCGATAGAGATGCAATAATAAAATGATGACAAGCGTGTCATGACGACACCCGACAACAAGGGGACTTGTGTCGTGTATAGTCAATGTTCACGACAACATAGCCATATGCATAACAGGATAAGCGATTCACATGATCACATAAAGATGAAATTGTAATGTAAATTCCCACAACCCGGGAACAAGTTTCAAAAGATTGTAATTGTTACACAGTTCAACATTGTTCAAAGTAACTGTTTGTCAAACATGTTTAGTCCAAAAATGCATCCTAGGGTCTCCACTAAGGCAGCACACCTAGAACCTCAGCTAGCTTGATCACCTGAAAAGATATGCTCAAAATGGTCAACAAAATTGTTGGTGAGCTCGCAGGTTTAAGTAATAAAAGTGTAAGTGATGCTGTATAAAGTAAATGATATGGAATACCGTGAATACAGTTATATACACAAGTAAAATCACATGACATGAGCTTTGCAACCAACCCTAGCGACGTACACGAAGAAATTGTCGGCGTATATTAACCCAAGACCCGTACCTGGCTATTGTTGGTACTAACTAATATACCAACACCAGGGTGGGGGTGTCAACCCAGTAGTACTACCAATACCTAACCGTCGGTTCCCAACTGGAATTAAATAGTTGCAAAGATAGAACCACACAGCAGACCCAAGCATGTATCAGATAAGTACTTTTAACACAGTATCACGTTGATTCCTTGTATGAAAATTGTATGTATGTAGTACAGCATAGAAAATGGGCGAGCATACTTTTCCCCCCGTTTGTAAATGTTTGTAAAATAGTATAAGCATAAAAAGGGGCCACGAAACTCACATGTTAAGTGGTAAGTATGAAAGGTCGAGATTTCCAACAGTTGAATGCAATGATCGGTCAAACACCTATTGACAGTTATGTCAAGCATTAATGACATGTGTAAGCGTATAGTAATGTTTGGTCGTTCGGGTTGTATCGGTTCGGTCGTGGGTAGCACACACACAAGCGGACACACGCATAATCAGACACACGACGGACCAGACGCTCGAACCACGTTCCATTCGTACGAATCAACCTTCAATCGTGCGAATTAGCTACTTTCGTGCGATTGAACCTTCATTCGTGCGATTGGACTCAGTCGCACCACACAACACACCCATTCGCACGACCCAACCTCCATGCGCACGATCAACCCTCAATCGTGTGAATTAGCTACTTTCGTGCGATTGAACCTTCATTCGTGCGATTGGACTCCAGTCGTGCGAAACACGCACAATCACATTCACTCAGTCGGTCACCTGACTCAATCGCACACAATCATCCACACGCATGACTCAATCGCATACAGACACCCTGTCGCACGACGCAGTCGCACGACATGCCTAGTCGCACAACTCAGTCGCACGATCGACTTAGACGCATGATTCAGTTGCACGACCCACTCAGTCGCACGGCTCAATCGCATTACAGACCCAGTCGCCCGAACTGCAGAATCGCGACTGTGGTCGGGCTGAGCAGCCCCCGAGCTGCTCTAGCGTAGGTTTTATACCACGAGGACCTCCAGAAACACTCAACAAACATACATAAACATGAAACACAAGCAGAAAGACCTCACACGCACCCACTCGACCTCATGTGCTCGATGAACCCGAGCACCCGAAACCCTAGAAATCGCAGCAGTAAAACCGAACCAAAAACGGGTTGAACAAGGTTGTCTACCTGCTAGGAACGTGTACACACGATGATACCCAAGATTTGGTAGTGAAAACGCGACAAACGTGACGATTTTTGGTGCTAGTTCGAGAGAAAAATGGAGAAAAGGTTGAAGATGAAGAAGATGAAGATGAGGATAAATGGCTGGAAATGGGGCTTATATACCCAGCCCAAGTTTACAAAATTACTAGTTTAGTCCCTGCACTTAATCCTCGAGTTTCCCAAAATTTGTTTCGGTTGATTACGATCTTAAAAATGTTCGTTATATTATGGTTAAAAGCGTATTTATTGGCATTTGATAGCCTAAAATGGTTTTATTAGTGACAATGGTCGAAATTAATTATGATATATTTGGTGGTAATGGTGTTGAAATTTATAAAAGTTTTATGCTTAACACACGTTCTCGAAGGAAGTACAGGCACAAGGGAAAAATAAGCAGACATTACTCCGTAAAGCAAGAGTTCATGAAGAAAAGGAAGATTAATTAAAATATTTCCATGTTATTTATGTCGTTCGACGAACCTTGAGGTGACGGATGTCACAGTTCAAGTGGGGTATGGTGGGAATATTAGTTGTAGAACCAAGGTTCGACGTCACCATTTCATACCTTAACACAAGTCTTTCAACATTGATTGGATGCCCGGTTTTGTTTTCATCCACTTCTTGATTTGTAGATTACTTAGTGTTTTGTAAAGATGAAAGAATGGAGGTGCAAAACCCTCAATATTTATGAAATATAACTTTAACACAAGCCTTTGAACATTGACGTTGTTAGTGAGTTGGTTTAATATACAAAATGCTAAAACCAAGGCAAGAAAAACAGGTATGAAAGAATCAAATAGAACATTTCCAACTTGGACATCAAAAATGATGGTTTAACATACTTGTTCCCATCCCCTATGGAATTATAAAAGTTTCAATTTTTGGGTGTCGAATCCAACAAATAAATAATAAATATGAACCTACCATGCACACACTAAAAAAGTATGAGCGGAAGTAGGGCTCATGTCCTTAGCGATACGTGTTAATTATTCTAATACCAAAAATGTTTTAACATTGATTGGTTATGGGTTAATAAAGATAGGGGTTTCAATTAAAAACTAAAACTTGAAGTAAATTTCATAAAGTAGAAAAAAATTTCCAACAAGCTAACACGGCCGCGCCAAAACTGTAAATGAAATTCCACGCGACCGTATTAAGGTTTTGTTAGAAAAAATAAATTTGACATTTGTTTGTATCTTTTAATCATGAAAAAATTACTAAAAAAGTTAATTAAATTATGAAATAAATACGAAAACTAATGAGGATGAAAAGAGAAGAGTAAATCTCATATCACTTTTAATTGGCTTTGATGCTTTATTATTTTTGTCCTTCTTATTTGCACCAATGGTCTCTTCCTTCTTGTGTACTTCATATATTTCGGAGCCTTTACAATGCTCCTCACTACTCAACGTAATGGCACAAACATTATGCTTAGAATTTGTCTCGGTTTGAGATGGTTTTTTACCTTGAGATTTTATCTTATGTACGGAAGAAAGTTGAGCCATTTGTTGCTCTAAGTTCTTAATGCTAGCTCTTGTTTGTTATTGGAATGCTTTCATCTCTTGTTGGAATGCGTGTGTTCTAGTTACTAAATTCTTGACACTGTCTCAAAGACATTCCCGAACTCCCTGCTTGTTGTTGTCGAGACTGAAATTTCTGTTGATTATTTTGCATTTGAAATGGGGATCTTTGATGGAACTGTTGAGGTCTTTTTTGGTAGCCAACATTAGGTGCTTGTCCCTAATTTTGATTATTTTAGGTTTGTACATATGGGCTTGAATTTTGTCCTGGGTTTCCTCTTATTGCTTGTATCTTTTCTATATCTTCTTGAAGTGTGAGACACATATTAGTGGGGTGTCCAAATTGTAGGCATATTCCATATGCTCGAGGTTTTGGCTAAACTTCCTTACCTTTTGTAACTTGCATTATAGCTTTAGTTAATTCAACAAGTTGACTTTCATTGTGAGAGGTGCTTACCTTTTTAACCGCTCATGGTATATTATCATACTATTCATCTTTTTGTGAGGAATGTCATGTATCTTCAGCTGTAAAGGTTATCAAGGCTCTAATTTGAGTTGGTGTTTTGTCAAGTAAAGCTCCCCCACTAGAAGCATTTATCAAATGTCTCTATAGTGGTGCTAACCCTTCATAGAAGTACCAAAGTAGTTGATGTTCCAAGATGCCTGTTGTGGGCATCGAGCATATAGCTTCTTGAATCTTTTCCAGTAGGTATGCAAAGCTTCTATTTTTTATTGTTTAATCTCATTTATGTCTTTGTGTGGAATAGAGGCTTTAACTTTCGGGAAGTACTTGTCTAAAAACAATTTCGCAAGATCATTCCATGTGTTTACAGACCCTAGTGGTTGGTAATATAACCATTCTTTAGCTGAATCTTGGATAGTGAAGGGGAATTCCCTAGCTTGATTTCATCTTTAGTAACATTGTGTGGCTTCATTCCAGAACACACAACATGAAATTGCTTGAGAAACTTATTAAGGTATTCGTTTTCAAGGCCTCAAAAGAGTGGTAACAAGTGGATGAGACCGGATTTTATCTTGAAGTTCACTATAGCGGGGTAGTTTATGCAAAGGGATACATGTCAATTATTTTAATACCAAAAAAATTTTAGTACATTTACTTTGATTGATTATGGGTTAATGAAAATGGGGGTTTTAATTAAAAACTAAAACTTAAGTAAGTTACAAAAATTAGAAAAAAATCCAGTAAGTTGACACGGTCATGTCAAAACTGTAAATAAAATTCCACACAGTCGTGTTAAGCATTTGTCAGAAAAACAAGACAATTTTTGTATTTATAATTATGAAAAAGAATTACTAAAAACGTTAAGTAAATTATGAAGTAAATTCATATATGAAAACTAATTCCAATACTAATGTATTTCTTAATTTAATTTGGCTTATGATTATTAATGATTACGGTGCACTGATCCTTTTTAATTAATAATTTGTATCGATACTAGACATCACTTCATTCGAATATCCACTTTATCTAACATCTAATCAAGCGCAATTCATTTATTAGAGCCAACCTGCTACTCTATGCTCATGTCGTTCGGATCTTAGCATGAGGGTTGCAATGATAGAAGTATCAATTATAATTAAACACACACGTTGTTCGATGTGCTTAACTAGATTGTGTGATTCTATAACAAGAATGAATTTATAGACAAACTCAAACTGTTAGTTGTTACTTATATCAAAAATCAAACTTGATTAGGTTTTTATATCTTGAAGAACTTTATTAGAGAAATTAATAAAGTGGTCAATTTTATCAACAATCTAATTATACCAGAGTAGATCCAGCTTAAAATCAAGAATCAAACAAACAAATCATTAACATAAATATCTCATAGTTGTTTCACATAAGTTCAAACCAAACCAAAGAAAGCAAAACCTAATGTTGAAACTAAGATTGTTCTTGTAACCTTTCAGGCTTTTTGTTAACTAAATGTTTTTTTGTTATCCTCTTGTAAGGACCTTTCTGCCAATAATGAAACTATGAGAGTTTATGCTTATTTCTTTTATTTACATTATTTTGTTAATTTAAAAGTTAATAACTTAATTTATTAAAATAATAATAATAATAATAATAATAATAATAAATAAATTTATTAATTATGTGATACTAATGTGAATAAACAAAAGTTTATAAAGTTTAAATAAAATAATAACTTAAAAGTGAGTAATACTTAGAATTTTAAACAGTCAAGGGGGTATTATGTTAATTTAAAAACTTGAAATAGAAAGATTTAACATAAAATGACAAAAAGTTAAACTACACGGGCCAAATGTGTAATTCTTTTGAAAACCAACCAACCCCTTTTTCTTCCCCCCGGCCCCCGATTTCCCGGCTGCCGACGACCTTCAAATCACCGAAAACACCAAGAATTTAAAGCCTAAACGATGCAAATCACTTCCTGAAACCATTTCGTACTCATAGATGCGTGTTACTTTTAGTTTAAGTCCGTTATGGAGTCGTTTGAGCTTGGTAATCGATCATCATCAACCTACTAACCATTTGTCAATTAAACCCAATAATATTAATAGGAACCTAAACGATCGTTTAAGTATTCCTAACCTCTACCAAACACAATTTCATCCAAAACACCCTTGAACATCACAAATGATTCGCATATTCAACGTGACCTGCAATCGTAGTGTTCATCAACTTTCGAGCAATCTTAGTTGAAATTGATAGAGGGCTTTCATGTAAGGCCTCACTCCCGGGACGCTCACAGCTGGTCGATAATCGCATGCAAAACATATGATATACATTAACTTTACTAAAATATTGCAGCAAAATCATTTTAAACAACTCATTTCATATATAAATAATTGTTTTGGCAAAATAACACAACATTTATAATCATTACAAAATATCGTTTGTTCGCATAATAATGCAAAAACATTATCGCAACATAAAATGGATGCCATCCAAAATAAGCCAAGTAGCCACTTCGTGCCATCCTCAGCAACATCTACCTGCCAACTGGAAACACATAAAACTCAGTATTGCTAAGTGAGTTCAAGTTTTACAAAACATTATATTACTTTCATTCGTTAAAACATTTTCTTTATTATGGCACGTGATCACACATCATACGTACATGAAGCTAATAATTATTATCTTCCACCATCATTCGTTTCACACTTATCGTCCATTTCGTACTTATCGCAATTTTCATACATTTATTATCTTTTCACTTCTATCTAAGTCATGTCGTATGCTTAACCCCCCTCTTGAGCACAAAGAGATAACATCTAGGGTTAAGCGACAAGGACCCCATATCGCACATATCGCACGTATGGAGTAGTCACTAAACTAACTCCCCATGTGTGTGAACCCTTAAGGGTTAGCCAAGATCGCATGCTGTAAACACACCGTTAAGCTAACAACTCTCAATGAGTTATGAACCTCCTTTCATTGCTTGTAAGACTTTTCATTCATTTATGTTGTTCCATTTTCATTATCTTAAATCATTCGCTTTGTTAAGATAATATTATACGTACATTATCATAATCACACCACGTAATTTCACGTCATAATACATAAGAAGGAACATAAGGAAACATAACATACGTAAGCATGACATCAATCACACATCATCATAAATGACATATCACACATGATAAAGTCAACTTACATCACCCCCGAGAACATCCCAAGTCAAAGCCTACACTTTACATTTTCCCCAAAATTCAGAAAATAATTCTAAGCTTCAGGCGCATGGGCATTATACAAGCGCATGGGCACTATGCAGGCACATGGCCTTCTGGGCGGGTGCATGGGAAGATTCTGGGCGCATGGGCGCTATTTGGGCACATGACCCAACACAATCTCCTAAGAAAATTTCTAGGCACATGGGCACTATGCAGGCGCATGAGTGCCTGGGCGCATGGGCAATCTAGGCGCATGGACACTTAGCCAAATTTCAGCCTATTCTAGGCGCATGGGACTATTTGAGCGCATGGGAACTAAGTGGGCGCATGGGAACTATTTGGATGCATGGGCAACCAACTCATACTATCAATCATCATAATCAGTCCCAATCATCATTCTAACATGTTCTAAGCTTAACTCTAACATTCTAAGCATCATAACAAGAACATGGCATCATCATAACATCAAGAATACCCAAAATCATAACCCACCCACAATCACACATAGACATACTCATGTGTACAAAAACCATTATTATAAAAACATACATACATGCATTTCCAGCCTCAAAATCAGTTAAAACATGTAAATAAGGGGTTCTAGAACTCACCTTAGACAACCTTCGAGTATGACTTCCTTCAAACCTGTTTGCAATTGAGTTTAAACACCTAAAAGCAACCAAAACACAAACCCGAACACACATAAACATATATAAGCATAAAATCAAGGCATAGGCCAGTCAAGATCATTCTAAAAGCAAGAATTCTTACCTTGAATTTGGTTTCCTTCTTCTCCTTTCTTCAATACCCGAGAGTTCTCTGCTCTTCTCTCTCTAGAACCGGTTGAAAGTGGATGTGCAACCCACATGGGCGGCCATACCACCTTTTACATCAACTTTTGAAACTTTTGTCCTTTTTGACATATTTAACCCCTCTACTTGGATTAAATTGTGTTTCTTCCTTTTACTTCACTTTTATTCTTTATTTCTTGTCTATTCAAAATATCCAGGTGTTACAAATCCACCCACCTTATATACGTTTCATCCCCGAAATCTATTATTCCTCAAACAAATGTGGGTAATGCTGCCTCATCTATTCTTCAGTCTCCCATGTAGACTCGGATCCCTTCATGTGCTTCCACTATACACGTACAAGTGGAATCACTTTATTCCTTAACCTCTTCTCCTTACGATCAATGATTGCCACCGATTGCTCCACATAATTAAGCCTTTCATCAACTTTAATATCTTCCAGTGGTACAACCATATCCTCATCAGCTAAACACTTTCTCAGATGAGATACATGGAACGTTAGGTGAATTCCAGTTAACTCATCGGGTAACTCCAACCTGTAGGCCACCTCTCCTACTCGAGCAATGATTCGGAAAGGCCCTATGTACCTCTGGCTTAACTTGCCCTGCTTTTTGAACCGAATGATACCTTTCCAAGATGTCTTTTAACATAACCTTGTCACTCACCTGGAACTCAATCGGTCTACATCTTTTATCGTCATACTGCTTTTGCCTATCTTTAGTTGCCTTCATAAAGGCTTTAATCTTTTCGCTTCTCAGTCATAGCCTTAATTACCTTAATACTCCTCAACTCCTTCTAACTGATATCACCCCAACAAACGGGTGTTCTACATCTTCTCAAAAGGGGGCATACCAATACTGGTATGATAGCTATTGTTATATGAGAACTCGGCTAACGGTAAGTGGTCATCCCAACTTCCTCCAAAATCGATGACGCATGTCCAAAGCATATCTTCAAGCGTCTGAATCATCCTCTCTGACTAACCATCCGTCTGAGAATGATAAGTCGTGCTAATATGTAACCTTGTCCCCATCGCATCATGGATTTTTTCCAAAATTTAGATGTAAACCAGGTGTCACGATAAGACACAATAGACACCGACACACCATGATGAGTTACAATCTCTTTAATAAACACATCCGCCAACTTCTTAGATGAATATGTCTCGTAGATCGGTAGGAAGTGAACACTCTTTGTCTGACGATCAACTATCACCCATATAGTATCATACCCGTTCATGATACGCGGTAGCTTTGTGACAAAGTCCATGGTGATATTCTCCCACTTCCACTCCGGTATATCCAATGGTTGGATCTTCCTGTATGGCTTTTGATGCTTAGTCTTCACTTGTAAGCAAGTAAGGCACTTACTCATACCCGACCACCAATAATCCTTCTTCATATCTTGATACATCTTTGTAGCACTAGGATGAATAGAGTATCGAGTCTTATGAGCTTCATCCATTACCTTCCCCCATAAGTCTCCATAACGAGGATCCACATCCTTCCGAATCGAGTTCTAACACCATGGGTGTTTTCACCCAATTCCGCGAGTAGACCTCTTATCCTTTCAGAGTTAATGCAATCTCCTTTCAACACCTCATCTTGAAACTCCTTGACCTGCGTCATCACGTCTCATAATCAACTGATAAGCCTTCACCCTAATCGGCTCGTGTCTCCCCTTTCGGCTAAGGGCATCTACCACCACGTTGGCCTTGCCTGGATTGTAATGGATCTCATAATCATAATCATATATGAGCTCCAACCATCACCTCTGCCTTATATTCATGTATTTTTGCTCGAAGAAGTACTTTAAGCTCTTGTGGTTCGTGAAGATGGTGCACTTCATCCTGTATAGGTAGTGCCTCTAAATCATTAATGCAAAGACTATAACTGCTAGCTCCAAGTCATGAGTAGGATAATTGACCTCATGAACTTTCAACTGTCAGGATACGTAGGCTATAACCTTCCTTGTTGCATCAACACAACCTAACCCCGAGTAAGAAGCATCAGAATACACAACTAAGTCCTCACTTCCCTAGGGTAACGATAAGACAAGAGCTTGAGTCAACCTTGCCTTTAACTCCTAAAAAACACTCTCTTGCTCTTGAACCCATATAAATTTCACATCTTTACAGGTCAACTTAGTCAACAAAGAAACTATCTTGGAGAAGTCTTGAATGAATCTCCTATAATAGCCCACCAAACCCAAGAAACTATGAATCACGGATGGCGTCTTTGGAGACTTCCTTTGCATGACCGCGTCCACTGTTGTCGGGTCCACCTTAAATTCCTCAGGATTCACTACATGACCAAACACTAAACTTCATGCAACCAGAATGCGCACTTGGAGAACTTGGGATACAACTTCTCCTTTCTCAACATCTCTAACACCTCTCGAATGTGACCGACATGCTCCTCCTCACTCTTCGAATAATTCAGGATATCATCGATAAACACAATCAATGATTTATCCAACATCAGCCAACACACTCAATTCATCAAGTCCATAAAATCAGCTGGCGCATTGGTTAAACCAAAAGACATAATGAGGAACTCGTAGTGTCCATAATGCGTGTGAAAAGTTGTTTTAGGAGTATCTTGTTCCTTCACTTTCAATTGATGGAAGCCAGATCGAAGATCTATCCTCGAGAACCAACTAGCACCTTGGAGCTGATTAAACAAATCATCAATTCTTAGTAGTGGATACCGATTCTTCACCGTCAGCTTATTCAGCTCGCAGTAGTCTATGTACATCCTCATGCTACCATCCTTCTTCTTCACGAATAAGACCGGAGCACCCCAAGTAGAGATACTCAATCTAATGAATCCCTTATCAAGTAAATCCTATAGTTGCTCCATCAGTTCATTCATCTCGGTTGGAGCCAACCGATACGGTGCCATAGCAACAGGTTGGGCACCCGGTATCAAATCAATCTGGAAGTCAATCTTGCAATCCGGTGGCATGCTTGGTAAGTCTTCTGGAAACACATCCGGAAAGTCAGACACAACTGGTACATTGGACACTTGTGGTGTTGGCGTATCCACATCCTTTACTAGGCCAAGTAGGCACTACATCCACGCTGCATGCACTTTCCCACCATCGCCATCGATATCACCTTTGGCATCGTAATGACTCGATCACCGTATATCATCACCAAACTCCCATCAGGCGCTGTCAACCGAATCATCTTCTTGTGACACATAATGTTTGCCTTATAGTTTGCCAACCAATCCATTCCTAGGACTACATCGAACCTGCCTAAGGTCATCATGAATGGTCTTACAGAAAACTTACGACCCTCTAGTTCTATATCACAAACTTCTATCAAGTCAACAATCATGGTGGACTTACCTATGACAGTTTCTACATCGAATGGCTTATCAATACTCCTACTACTAACAGGTAGTTTAGCATAGAAAGCAGCAGAAATAAAACTCTTACTAGCACCAGAATCAAATAACACAAAAGCAAGAGTTTGGTTTACTAGAAAGTACTTGACACAACATCGGAGACCATTCTAGCCTCCTCCTGAGTCATCGTGAACGCTCTAGCGCTCGCCCTCTGCCCCTCAGTCCCGGTCTTCTTATCTGCCCCGGAACTCTCAGCCCTCGGCTTTTTGCAATCCCTACTCAGATGGTTGTTTTCCCCACAGTTATAACATCGTATGACCCCACACTCTCTCACCATATGACCAGGCTTCCCACACTTGAAGCAGATGTTAGATCCCTATTTGCATTCACTCTAATTCTCATTCCCACATTTACTACACCTCTTTGTCCCTACACCGGGTGTGATCACATGTCGGTCGTCCACCTTCACCACCTTATTGTTTGGAGTGGCTCCACCACGTCCAAACTATTTCCTATTCCATTTCCGGTCACCACCACCTTTCTTGCTCACCTCACACCACCACCTTTATTGCTCACCTCACACCACCACCTCTCGCTCATCATACAACCTTCCAGCCAAATCAACCAATGACCTGAACGTGCTCAGTCGGTCGGCGATCATGTGTCTACGCATATATGTCGGCAACCCTTGGATGTATGTTTTGATCTTTCGTGACAGAGGCATCACCTGATCCGGCACCAGTTGTGCCATATCATTGAACTTGGTGGTGTATTGTTGATACGTCATTGTTCTCGCCTCCAGTTGTAGTAACTCCCTTTCCACCTCATCCAACTCTCGATGAGGACAAAACTCCTCAATCCTCAGCTTCTACAACTCCGGCCACCTCATTCTTCCAATTGCCCGACTACCCTTGGCTTGGACGATATTATCCTACCAATACGGAGCCGAGTCCACAAATGAGTAGGCAACAAACTTCATATTCTTATCTTCTCTGCACTCACTGATGTCGAGCACAACGTTCATCTCTCGTACCCAGAGATGGGCAGTAGCAGTAGTGCCATTGCCATCGAATGTTGGGGGCTTGCATCTTTGAAAAACTCCATAATTATAGCCTCGTGTTGCCTCAGGCACAGGCTCTTCTTTTTCTTCCTTATAAGTGGAGAAAACCATCTCAGTCTCTGGTTGCTCTCTCCCTCCCAAGGACCTGTTCATCTCTTTCCTTTCTCCTTCTCTAACAACTTTAATCACTTCGGTCACCATAGACGGTAAGATCGTCTGCATGACCTGGTGAACCTCTTCTACCACAACCTCCTTTATCGAGGCCCTTAAGTTAGCACTCTCGTCACCACCCTCTGGATGAGGGGTCTCGGGCTCTTCATGAGCAACCTCTTTGGCCCTAGGCCTTCCTCTCTTGACTCGTGGTCCAATACCACGTCCACCACGACCTCCACCTCATGAAGCCTTCGAAGATCTACCACCGGCCATCCTCTAACACGCTATAAGATTTAAACATCAATACGTTCATTCAAGGTAATAGCTTAGTTTATGTCAAGTATAGTAAGTCCCTAATTACAGTGCCCAATTGTGATTAGCCACTTACTTTACTCTTCATACCCCAATCATTTCCTATCCTGACTACATCAGTATCTAAATCTACTAACAACACATAAACCACATAACATGCACACATAAAGCCGGTTAACATTAAGAAAATACCTGATGGCACACAACTACTCGGACTTGCATCCTTTCCCTTTATCACATTCTCAGTTTAAGTTTAGGTTTCTTTTGAAAATTCAACCTGTTTCACTTAAACTTCGGCTCTGATACCAACTTGTAAGGCCCCGTTCCCTGGACGGTCATAACTAGTCGATCATCACGCGTAAAACATATGATATACATTAACTTTACTAAAATATTGCAGCAAAATCATTTTAAACAACTCATTTCATATATATAAATCATTGCTTTTGCCAAATAATACAAAATTTATAATCATTACAAAATATCATTTGTTCGTATTGTAATGCAAAAACATTATCGCAACATAAAATGGATGCCATCCAAAATAAGCCAAGTAGCCACCCCATGCCATCCTCAGCAACATCTACCTGCCAACTGGAAACACATAAAAGTCAGTGTTGCTGAGTGAGTTCAAGTTTTACAAAACATTATATTACCTTTCATTCGTTAAAACATTTTCTTTATTATGGCACGTGATCACACATCATACATACATGAAGGTAATAATTATTATTTTCCATCATCGTTCGTTTCACACTTATTGTTCGTTACGTACTTATCGTAGTTTTCATATATTTATTATCTTTTCACTTCTATCTAGGTCTTGTTGAATGCTTAACCCCCCTCTTGAGCACAAAGAGATAACATCTAGGGTTAAGCGAAAAGGACCCCATATCGCACATATCACACGTATGGAGTAGTCACATAGACTAACTCCCCCTATGTGTGAACCCTTAAGGGTTAGCCAAGATCTCACGCTGTAAACACATAGTTGAGCTAACAACTCTCAATGAGTTATGAACCTCCTTTCATTTGCTTGCAAGATTTTTTCATTCGTTCATTATGTTCCACTTTCATTATCTTAAATCTTTCGCTTTTTGTTAAGATAATACTTTACGTTCATTATCATAATCACACAACGTAAAGTCACATCATAATACGTAACAAGGAACATAAGAAAACATAACATACAAGCATAACATCAATCACACATCATCATACATGACATATCACACATCATAAAGTCAACTTACATCACCCCCGGGAACATCCTAAGTCAAAGCCTACACTTATATTTTCCCCAAAATTCAGAAAATAATTTTAATTCTCAGGCGCATGGGCACTATGTAGGCGCATGGACAATATGCAGGCACCTGCCTTCTGGGTGCATGGGGAACACTTAGGCGCATGGGAAGATTCTGGGTGCATGGGCACTATTTGTGCGCATGACCCAACCAATCTCCTGGGCAAATATCTACGCGCATGGAATCTATGCAGGGGCATGAGTGCCTGGGCGCATGGGTAATCTAGGCGCATGGAGTTAATTACAATAATTGTTGGTTTGTTACATGAGCTAACTATTACCCATATAGCTAAGCTATAAAACTAAACGTGAGTTAAGCAATTTAACCGGTAATAGTTGCATTATTTTAGGAACCATATACAACTTTGTAAATGTGAGTTAATTACAATAATTGTTGGTTTGTTACATGTTTAATCATTCTTTAAGTGATGAGTTATTTAAAACAAGAGTGAGTTATCAATTATTGACTTAATAATGAAGTACAAGTAATTATAAAACATAATAAAGTATATACTATAATAAATAAGTAGATACCATGACTTTAAAAATATTTAAAATGATAAACTTATATGTTCGACTACAAGATATTTATAAACTTATATAGTGTTAGGACCGTTTTCTTATGGAGTACTAACTGATTCTACGTTTAAACCAGATCAAATAGTGCGGAATCCTATTTGATTGGCGATCCAATTAGTGAGAATGATAACCCGATCGATAAAAGAATGAACTAAATGTTAAGAACTAGTTGGAATCAATCAGGAATGAACTATGAACTTGGACAGGCTGTTTGGGATGCTCTGGATGGCTAGGGTTTATGTGTATTTGAAGTATCTCTCAAAAGTGTTTTGTTTTTCCACAAATTACGTGGTATTTACAGGTTAGTGGTTTCCATTCATACGATTGAACCATTAGCATGGTTCAGTCGTGCGACTGAATCATGTGATTGATTCATACGCACGACTGAAGGTTCAGTCGTGCAACTGAGTCAATCTTATGTCTCAATCATATGAGATCCAGTCTCCTAGTTCAGTCATGCAATTGGTCCATAAGCATGATGTATTCATACGTATGGTCCATAAGTATGGTCCATTAGCATGAATAATTATCCGACTAGGTTGAACACATTACTCAATCATTATTGACTTAGAATTGTGTACAACAACCTCAAATCTATTTAAGAAGTTCATACATATGAATTAAAGATAAATAAACATCAAAGCATATGTCATATTTCATTACTGCGTCACATTACACATATGTAAGACATGAAAGACTTTTACATTTAAGCATAGAAACTAGGAACAACATGTATCTACAAACTCCCCCTTGGACCTAGTTTACCCTATTGTCTAACATTCTTCACATGTTCTTGGAACTTCTTGTACTTCTCTTCTCTTGTTACTCCTGCATGTATCTCAAATGCAAAGGAGAGCCATATAACGTGTTGGAATTGAAAAGCTTGTACAATGTCTTGCGTGTCATAGAACAGTGGCCACATGTATAAAGTATAGACATCTTTAGCAGACAAGTTAGTGAGCCACATTGGGTCAAATACCCTGATAGTCTCTATCTTCCCATCTCTGTTCAAAACTATGATTGCTTCCCCTGTCCTCCAATCATAATACCACCATTTGAAGTGTGGAGTGAAGTCCTGAGGCATTTCCCGTAAGGGAATCTTAGACATTATGCGTGGAGGACTCCATTTCAGCACTACTTTAGGCTTTCTAGATATTGGATCAACTTCAGACTTATGAATGAACCTCTTAGGTTGTTGAGGTCTGAATTTTACCCACCTGGTGTGGTATTCTTTCTTCAATGCAGCCTCAAACCATCCTAATATCTTTCTTGGGTTAGCATATAACAGATCTATGTATGCCAGTTGGTTGAGTTCAAAACCAGGAAGAGTCTTCAGATCATCTGGATATCTGAAGTACTCATCCCTTTCTCCCTTTTCACAGCATAAACATCCAAGTCTTCAAAATATGCCCACGCGATAATCTTGCTTGATACTTTCTGATGTCTTTTGACTCTGCAAATCTTGGTGTAGGAATTTTGCTTTGGGGTTGTGTGTTGGGCTTTCATCTTAGCAAAATAGGCTGCCCATTCAGCTTTCTTAATGTCAACATTTGCATTCGAAGCTTGGGCTATGCTTTCATCTTTCTTTTTATCTTTCTCCATCTCCTCTAGCTTATCAAAAGTATCACTGCCAAATGTTTCACCCAAGTTGGGGATAAAATTTCCCTCAGGGTTAGTGTACTGTGGATAGTAATCTACAGTGATATCTTCTATCTCCATCTCATCCACATCCTTTAGCTCCTCGTCACTTAAGACTTCAACTTCCAGAGCATCTTTAACAAGCTTATCAGGATTCAGTCTAAATATTTCAGCGAGCTACTCGTCTGTTAGATCATGGATGATCTCTCCTTCCTCTGGAGTGTAACTCACGGATCTTCTGACGATCCCTTGCAAGTCAGGAATCATAGTAAGTTGAGTCTTAACTTACTAAAGGGGGTGACATCATATTCATCTGTCTGTTGAGCTTCATCTGTTTGATTAAACATTTAACACAACACACATAAATCATTAGACAAGACATTTAAACATAAATACTCATTAATTACATTAATGTAATACACAATTCAAGTACAAAAGATTCAAATACATAAACATCTAATCATTACTTTTGCCTTGATCTATGGTTTCTTCAGCTTGAGGAGCGGAGGATGAGGCTCCTTGATCCTGATTTCTTTTGGTCTGCCTCTCCTTAACTGATGGATTAGAGCCTGATGTAGCAGCATCACCTTCTTGGTCGTCCTCATCATCATCATCTCCTTCTTTTCCCTTACCACTTCCTCCCACTCACTCGTCATCACCATCATCTTCCTCAGATTCATCTTCATCCTCATCATCATCATCACCATCATTAATCTTTAATGGGTCACTCTTTGATCCCTTCAGCTTTAGTATGATCCTTTTGTTCTTCTTCTCAAGACCTTTAATCCGCTTCATCGAAGCCATCACAGCTCATTTTGACTCTTTAGTGTGTGGTGTGCTCGGCCTAAAGCTCTCTTGTACTGCACGTTCTTCTCACTTAGCTGAGCGATTTGCTTTGCTTGAGCTGCATTCACTGCCATCACCTGATTGATCTAAGTAGCCCTCAAATCATCAGTAGCAATAAGCTTTAGCACCATCCAGTTTAGGCTAGCCAGCTGCTTCTCTAACCCGACCATGGGTAGAGTAGGTCTGGGTGTGAATGTGGATTGGGTGGAGGGACCAGCTTGGTGAGTGGTTGTGGTAGTGGTGGATGTGGTGAAGATGGGAGGAGGAATGGGAATGGATTGTGGTGGTGTAGTGTTGGGTATTGTGGGTGTGGTGGAAGTAGGTGTATGAGTGGTGGATGGAGTGGTGGCTGTGGTAGTGGGTGTGGTAGTGGTGGTGGCTGTGGTAGTGGTGGTAGTGGTTGTGGCAGTGGTAGTGGTAGTAGAAGATGTTATCAAAGTAAACCTTGGTCTCTTACTCTTTTTCCCATGGGGATGGGCCATCCTCTTCTTCCTGGAGCTCTTGGAGACAGAGGCTCCCCTTGAGCTGAGTGGCTGGTCTGAGGTGTAAGTAGGATCAGTTCCATTTGTAACAACACCCTTCAACCCAGCCTGGCATCCGCCAACTGCCTCTTTCTCTTTGTCGATGGCCACAACCCGGCTACCAACTATCCTAACCAGTGGCTCATCATCAGACTCTTCCTTTTCATTGAGCAGGAAGTCTTGGTGGAAGGCATCCTTCTCTGTTCCACCAGGTGCATCACCACCTTGACCATCATCATGGTCATCATCATCGTCATCTCCTTTCGGTGGGTAGCTCAATTGGCTCAACATCGGAGTCCCTATCATCATAATGCCACTACTTGCAAGAGGGAACCACATAATCTTCACTTGCCAAATGCCCGAACAATCTCATGACCGGGGCTTCACCTGCTTCCCCCGCTACACCTTCATCCGACCTAAAGTCGTGTCATCCATCACCTCTAGAATCATAGCACCATCTCTCTCTTTTGGTAGCGAAGGAAGCTTCTTATCAATGATCATCTGTAGAAAATATGGGTACATACAAAAGCCTTCCTTGCTCTTTGCCTCGATGTTCTCTATCATGTAGGAGAATAGCATGTGGGAGAAACTAAACGGGTGGTTCAGCACCAGAGCAACATATGCGTTCTGGATTTGATCTGACATCTCATCGAATCCTCCTCTCCTTGACGCTATGCACTTGAGAATGACATGAGCCAAGTACTTGAACTAGGGGCACAAGTTGCTCTTGTTGAGCACACCTGCGTTGATGTCGCCAATGTACTTCATCCTGAGGAAGCATCCCCGAACAGTCAGAGGGTGTAGTTTGGTTAGGTGGGCACCATCCTCACCCAGATCCAGGACTCGCCTTAGATCGTCTACAGTAATCCTAATATCCTATCCGAAGATCGAGCTCTGAATACTATGGGGCTCAGAGGATCTATCAACCGAAGCACCTTCCTAGAAGGCGTGCTGTACAGATCGGTAGGGTGTGCAGGAAGCAGAGATAGCCTCATAAATCCTTGATCTACAAAGAAAGGCTATGATCCCAGCAAACTCGGAAGCCTTCCGAGAGGTAGCATCTAAGTGAGCACAAATATTATGCTTGGTGCTCATCGTCCATCTATCAGCCATGTTGCTGAAACACAAGACAAATATACATTAGATTTGTGCATAACAGAAGATAGTTGGAACTTAAACTGTTTTGATCAAACTGGTTCAGTCGTGCGACTAAACCACACGACTGAGTTTTAGTCGTACGATTGAGTTTAGTCGTACGATTGAGCCTGCAGCTGAGTTCAGTCATGCGATTGAACCTATGACTGAACTTAGTCGGATGCTACACCATGCAGTTGAGTCAGTCGTGCGACTGAACCCATACGCATGATTCATTTGTGCGATTGAATTGTGCGCCTGGCTCAATCATGCGACTGAAGTTCATTAGCATGTCCATTCGCATCCTACACTGTTGAGCACCCTAGATTTGAATCTTTGTCAAAACTTCATATTAGACTTCGTGTTTAGACTCATTTGGACCGCAAAGACTCTAAATAGCACTTAATGTCAAATCAACTTTAATGTCCATTTAAGTGGTCTATTTTTAGGGTTTAGTCTCGGTTCTAGGTTTTAGCACAATCAGTCCTTAAGATGCGATTAAGATGTTCATTTGGATCGATTTCAGTCGCCCATTACCTGTAGATGAGTAGAACACACGTTAGAATCACAATCAGTAGGTAATATCAGTCAAACGAAATTTGGGCAGAGTATGTGTGTGTATGCGCGATTTCAGAGAGCTTTGAAGGGTGGTAAGGGTTACGACCGACTGACCCCCTTATTTATACTATTTTAAATTTCATTCGTGCAACTGGACCCATACGCATGCTTCATTCGTGCGACTGGGTTTTAGTCGTGCGACTAGGTTTCAGTCGTGCGACTAGCTCATACTCCTTCATCCATTCATACGATTGGCTCAGTCTTGTGGTCCAATCGCATGGTTGTCCATACTCATGGTCCAATCGTGTGATTGGCTCATACATATGGTTCAAACATGCAATTGGCTCATCCTTATGATTCAATCGTACGATTGGCTCATACTTATGATCCACTAGTACAATTGGCTCATACTTATGAGCTTGAACTCATACACTTTCAAACACTTAAACTTTTTAACTCTTTATATTGAACATTATGACCTTTGATCATCCCAGATATGACCCTTTTAATCAATATTTGATCATCTCAAACATGATCCTTTTAGTTTAAAACTGATTGGTCACCTCAGACGTGACCCCTTTTAGTGAGTGGTTCACATAATTCATCTAGTTGTATAGTCTGACATCTACGCAACAAAAATAGAAAATAGAAAACAACTTGAAATTTAAAAGAAAACAATACATATTTTTGTTGTTTTTGGGTTTGAGAAGGATGGAAACATTTTAGACTACATCTAACTGATTTTACTTCCCGAGCAGAACAACTTCAAGTTAATTTAATCATTTCTAGAACGATTCATTATGGAATCATACAGGTATATCATAATCATTTGGGACCCCTTTCAATATGCACTTTGATGCTATATTCTTGTTTTGTTTGAGAGTCAATAGCACTTTCAAGAAATCATACTAGAGCTATAAGATGCACATAATGATTTTGACTGTCAAGAGTTGCAGTCACAATGATTGTCAGTATATTTATCCACTTAAATCCATACATAGATTTTTGACACACATTGGTGATGAGTTAGATTTAATTATTTCAACAAGCACTTGTGGATCCCACACTTATGGTAATCAACATTCCTCAGGAGATTTTTGAGCGGTCTACGGGTATTTAACAAGAAGAAACTATTCTAAGAGCTTTTAAGAGATTCCAAGCCTCAGGTCAAGGCCATCGCACAGCAAAGAGGCGCAAACAACAATGAATTCTAGAATAGTTAGGTTATGCTAATCCTCAGGTCAGTGCCACCGCACAGCAGAGAGGCACACAACATATCTTCTTGTTAGAGCATTTGTTTCTTTTTGCATAAAATGCACCAATGATATTAGTCATTAGCTTGATTGCTTTTAGTATTTTTTCCATGTGCTTGCTCATTTTTATGGTTATCCGCACAAATTTGTGGCGTTTATTTTGCTTGTCACTCCTTATTGGAAATACGTTGATTGTGTTAACCAGGGATAAGATGAGAACCCACAAAAAGTTGAACAAATTAGTTTGAATTTTAATTCACCAATGAAGTCTACTCATCTATTGTGTTGAATCTACCGACACATCATATAATGAACTAGCAACCTCTAGGTCGACTTTCTCTATGTTACCTCAGTAGCAAACTAGTTTAACTATTATTTTTATTTATTTGTGCTTATACTTCTTAGACTTGTAATTTGAATTCAGCATGTTAAACATATTGGTTTTGAAATCCCAAACAATTTGTTCCCTGTGTACTATCATTTTCCATAAGCTTTGAATCAAAGTCACAAATTTGATTTCACTTCTTTCAGCTAACCTGCCCTCCCCCTCATTTTTTTAAGTAATTAAATACTGCAACGAATTAAATACTAAACTAAAACTATTCTCCCCTAAAATTATAAAACTAAAAATAAAATAAAAAATAAATAAGAAACTACTTGTCAGACTAAGAACTTTCGTCTTCTTGAATCACATCACATTTCCTTTTCACGCCTTAAGCGGTGATGTAACCTTCCTTGTTCCCAGCAAATGATACATGTCCCCCTTTAATTTGTTTGTATTGAAAAGGAGAGACGAATCCCTGTCATGTGCCTGGATGCCCCACTATCAATAATCCAGGTAATAGTGATAGCACTGTAGCGGACACCCTACACATTCAAAGAAATTGATCAGTTCAGATTTGGGACCCAAGCTTTAACTGGCTTGGGTGACCCAGAGGAATCACACATCATGAACTCAAACCACTATCCTTTAGAAGATGAGGGCACATCCTCCTTCTTCTTGTTCTCACTATCAGACACATTACTTGATTTTCTATCCATAAACCAGTTTTATGTGGGGCCTGTTTATGGTAAACAGACAATTGGCTTATGGTTTGAAATTTAGGTTCACTAAAACTCTTAGGTGGAGTATTAGATCTATTTTTAGAAAAACTTGGTTTAGCATCATAAAGTTCAATTTTCCTTTTGGGCGTCTAATAATAAGGACAATTAGGAGAGATATGTCTCGTTTTCCACAACTATAGCATGATCACCCTTCTACAGATTGAGGAAACTTTTTATGTGGTGTTGAGTTTGATGAGGTGAGAGGTGTGTCTGGTTGGGTTTGTCATTTCTCTTGTAGATGTTTCAGCTTCTTTAATAAAATTAATTGTTTTTACATTTGAACATCTTTAACTTTTAGTTTACTTGGACTCTGATGATTAACACATTTTTGGTTAACTGGTTTAGTCATTTTGGGTTCTAAAGTAGACGTGTGTGAACCTGACCTTACATTAACCCTTTTAATTTCATCATCCAAATTCTCAATTGGCATTTTCCTTTTGATTTCAAAGTAGAATCCTTCTGTTTAGTGATAGATTTCACCGGTTTACCTGTGGAATCAGGATCACTAACCAGAGGAGTGGACACCACATGATCCTTTACTCGGTTGTTATTGATAGGTCTACATTTTGTGTTCAAAAGGACTGCATGTGGTGGTGGAACTACTTTATACCCCAGACCTTCCCCATTATTTCGTTCTTTCACTAAGTTTTAAACTATGGGAGAAGAACTAGCCAGACTATGCAGTTTTTGTTTTAAAGAATCGACCTCCACTTCCAAAACTGCTTTTCCCTTTTTCATTTCTTCTAAAGAATTTAAATAAAACTTTATATCATTTTCTTGATTTAAAGCAACAACCTAGGTTTCCTTTAGTTGTTTCCCTAAAAGTTCTATCTTTTCTTTGAAACTGCACTTATTTTGCTTTAATATACGATTAGCTTCAGTGCAGAGTTGTAAATCATTTACTAAATTATCATTGTGTTCTAATAACCTAGCAAATTTCAAAACAATGCTTTCTCTAAATTTGTCACATTCAATACAAGCATGTTTTCAAATAGTTGGTTTGTAGAACTTACCTGTGAAGAATCAGATGTATCATCCATCAACGCTTCGTTGACCGTGATTATGAGTTTGTTGCTCTGAGCTCTTCCTTAACCAAGTGGTTTACTACGTTCACAGCTTTTTCGGTATCTGACATTGCTTGTTCCTATGATCTCACCTTCGCTAGTAGATCCATCATCCAATGCTTTGACAAAGGCAATATTTGATTCTCTAGGAGAAACAAATTGGAAGGACCAATGTTGCCCTTCATCACCTTGAGCAGTTAGAGCCTTTGTCTCTTTACTTGAAGAAGTAGTTCCAAACGTATCATTGTCTTGATGGTTGAAAGTAAGAAATGGGTTACCATTTCCAGTTTTCTTGGGCTTTACACATTCACGTTAAAGTGCCCCTTTTCACCACAGTTGAAACATGTGACTTTGGCTTTGTCAAAACCAAAAGTCGTATCTTTAGTGGCTACTAGATTTTGCCCCGTCTTCTTGACAAACTTTTTAGCTCTTCTGACTGCACTCGCCAGTGCCCACATGATGTCCAATCTTTCTAGCTCATTATCATCAACTTGCTCATAATCTTCATCTGCAAGATGACAATTTCCAATCTTACCTACAACTAGACCATCATAAGATTATACAACTATAGGTAGAAGATCCATGTGCTCCTTAGCAACTTCCACTGTGATATTACCGAGATTCTCGATCTTCAACTTTGTAGTATTGGCCTCAAGAACTATGTGTTAGGTTTTGGATGACCCTAACGTTTTGGTCCTGAAGCAGTGGTTTGGGAAGGAGCAAATGAACTAGACACGAATGTTGTTTGTAATGGTGCTCCTGAAACAGCTGGAGTCGGAATTGAGTTGTAGAGTGAAGGATTCTGAATGTAGGATCCTTTCTTTGACTTGTATTTCATTCTCAGTTCTTCCTCTCTTAACTTCAAGATGAAGTCATTTATGTCTAACGTCATGAGAAAGTCGTTTTGTCTAAGATTTGACATAAATGAATCCCATTTCTCAGGCAAACCATCAGCAAAGCTTGAAACTTTATCTTCCATTGATATGGTTACGCCATGAGTGTGCAGCTCACTCGTCAGATGATAAAATCTGTCAATAATATCATCCAAGCTCCCATTCCCTATTGAAAAGAAATTATCAAACTCCTTCTTGAGAGCTTTAGCTTTCAGTGCCTTCAACGTCGCATTTCCATCATACCTCTTCTCCAATGCCACCCATAAGTTTTTAGCCTGCTTGTTCTCAAAGAACTGATGAAAGATGTCTTTCGGTATTGACTGAGTCAACAGGGCATATACTTTCTTTTCAGCATTGAAGAGAATCTTCTGAGCTTCACTCATTCCTCCCAAAGTCAACTTGACTCCATTTGCACTGACTGGTACTGTGTAACCAGTCTCTATGGAAGTCTAGAGATTGGGATCAACTCCATTTAAGTAGATCTCAAACCGCTATTTCCACTGTGGGTATTCATCTAACGTTAACAACTTAGGCGGTTTATTATGATTACCAATCTCATTCTCCAGAAGTAGTAGGTTCTGTATGCGGGAGTCCTTTCCAGCAATAAACGCAGCAAATTGATCTTCCATTGCTTTAAACTTTGTGCTTTTAGAACATGACTGTTTCACTCATGCAAATGGGCAATGAGTATGGATCACTTGTGTGAATGAACTATGAGTATGAATCACTCGTGCGAATGAAGGGTGCAAATGAATTTAATCATGCGAATGAATTAGCATGGTTCAGTCGTGCGACTGAATCATGTGATTGATTCATACGCACGACTGAAGGTTCAGTCGTGCGACTGAGTCAATCTTATGTCTCAATCATACGACCGATCCAGTCTCTTGGTTAGTCATGCAACTGGTCTATAAGCATGATGTATTCATGCGTATGGTCCATAAGTATGGTCTATTAGCATGAATAATCATCCGACTAGGTTGAACACATTACTCAATCATTATTGACTTAGAATTGTGTACAATAACCTCAAACCTATATAAGATGTTCATACATATGAATTAAATATAAATAAACATCAAGCATATGTCATATTGCATTACTTCGTCACATTACACATATGTAAGACATGAAAGACTTTTACATTTAAGCATATAAACTAGGAACAACATGTATCTACATATAGTAACAAATTATTATTTGTAAGTTTAAAACAAATATATTAAGTAACATAAAGATATAAGTAATTTATCATATTATTTAAAGGAAAGTGTTATTTGTAAATAAAAGAAAATAAAACAGGGTAATTAAGATAAACACCCCCATAGTTTTTCATAAATATAAATTCTCAAAAGTTTAAAAATAAACAACGTGGTATTATATATATAAAATTCGTTGTAGTGTTTTTAGGTACAAATATCCCCAAGTCCTGTTCTATATAACGTATTTTACCCAACTTAAAAGTCATAATTACTACACAAGAACAACACTTGAGGTTGACATGTTTATGAAAGTTTAAAACTATCAAATGTGTGGTATATGTATGTATATGTTTGTTTTCTTCATGTATATCGATTCCTAAGCTCTATCTAATTTATTTTTAGTAGTTTTGGATCCCAATTAGTCTTTCCGTTCAAATTCAGCTTTTGTTCTAAGTTTGCTTTCTGTTCTTGACTTTCAGTTTTTCGGTTCCTTGTTTAATGCTATGTATGTCGCTTTCATATATTAAAAATATGTATACTTTTAATATTATAAGTAATATGTTAATATGATTTTTTATTGTTATTGTTTTTGATTGTAAATGTGTTTTTTCCTAATTTTATGTGTTGTTATAAAACTGTCTTATGGTTTTAATTAATTCATTAGTAGTTGCAGGATCAATGTTTGTCACTAAACAATTATGTTTTTCTCTCAAACTCACTTAGAACAACACTATGGTAAAGATAGAATCAGTAAGAGTTGATCACAATATAGAAATTAGTAAAGAACACAGGAAGTAATTTCAAGGTACTTTTATATATTGCTTCTCAACTCAATAATACAAGACTCTTACAAGCAGTTGTTATAATGAGTTACAAAGAGAATCTATATATAATACTACGTACAACCGGATATACTTTGATACCAGCTGGGATCCTATGGCTAAAGTCTATACTACAAGACTAAAGTTTAAGGTATCTGGATAAAGTTTATCTGAGATTTGGTAGTCAGGACATGTCCCTGACTTACCTTTTGTCACCAACTAAAGTTGGTAACATGTACTATCATGAAAAGGTGAACAGTGGAATAAAGTATGGTCAACTGCATGGCTCTTTAGGAAGAAGCCATATAGTATCAGAGGTCCGCAGCGGAGTGTCAGAGACCATACTTGTGTCCACTGGTTCATAGCAGTGTCTTCCGAAGGTTAAATGGCTTCGGAAGAGTAAGTACTTCCGAAGCCACTTATACTTCAAAGAGACTGCTTCTTCCAAGGCTTGGAGACTTCTTCTTTTCATCATACTTTGGAGGGATCTTCAGTTATTCTTCTAAGGTTTGAACTTCGGAAGTATATACTTGACTTCGGAAGTAGAGTTCTGTCTTCGGAAGTTGACCTTTCACTTTGTCTTTGGAAGAACTCTACAACCTTCGGAAGTTCCATGCTAAGCTTCGGAAGCCTTTGCATGCAGCACCAAAATTATCTAAGTGGCTTAGCTTTGGTTGCATTAGCCTTCTTCTTGATCCAACAAACTCCCCCTAGGCTGATGCTACCAAAACTTCACTTGTTTCTACTTCTCAAAACTTTCACCACCAAGGAGAGTAAATATTTGTCTGTCTCCTTGTTCTTCCCTGATGTGGTGCTGAGAAGTTTGTACAGATCCTTGGTGGACAGGAAATCCAGTCTGTCACCTTGGATAACATGTACCCTCTGTTGTTGCCCTCTGAAAAAAGTTAGTTGCTGGGAATTGTAATCATATTCCCATCTGACTATAGGTTCCAATTCTGGACCCTCCACCATCTGTAGAAAGGTAGTGCCTTTGGTGGGAGGTCTTTCCTTGTCTTCCCGTCTTCTCAATCTCAACTCTTCTTCAATCTTGGCCTTTGCAGTTAGCTCGGCTAGATGAAGGTTGCTAAGATGATTTCTCATGAGTGCAGCAGCTTCAGAGTTGGAGGGGTTGGAGAATGGCTTCTCTGCTAACTCAGCAATATCAAACCTGCTGGAGTGTAGCAGAGGGGTTGCATTAAGTCTATTGACTTCGCCATTCTCCATTTCCACAACAAAGTTATGAGAAGTTTCATTGAACCTCCACTGGACTATTTTCTTTCTAGGCACAAGAGACTGACTGGGAATCTTGTCCTCTTTCTTGGTGTCCAGCAGAGTCACCAGTTTCCTTCTAAGTTTCTTCTTTTCATCATTAAATGAATCTGAGTTGAGGCCTAGAAGTCTAGCTGCCTGGTCCAGTGTTCCTCTAGGTAAATCAAGAATTGATCTCTTGTGAGGAAGAAGAGGATCCATCAACATAGGTAATGTTAACAAAATCTTCATCACATGAGACTTTGCTCAGAGTTATGCAGTTGATGAAATTGGTCTTGATTACCTTGACTCCTCAAGAGAGAGATGTTGAGAAGGCTGAGGAGATGGTGTGAATGATTGTTGGGTAGGTTGAGGCTCAGAGGTTCTGACAAGTGTTTTGGGTTGAAGGATTGGAAGTTTGGGTAGTTGTGGTGAGGGAGAAGATGTGGGTAATGGTGTGGGTTCAGGGGTGAAAGGTTCAATTTTAATGGTGAAGGGTGAGGGTTTAGGTTGTGGTTGAGAGGTTGTAGTGAAGGTCATCCCCTTTACCCTTCTATACATCTCTTTTCTCTTCCCCATCCGGATGTGAGCCTTGATTTCACTAACAATCTGTTGAAGTGTCTTCTCAGACATGGGACCCACCTGCCTGCCAGAGAATCCATGGGCCCGAAGATAGTCTTTCATCCAGGCCTTTTCAGTGAGCATCCTGGTTGCAATGACCCTAGCTTCTTACTCCTTCTTCTTCTTCTCCTTTGTCTTTTCTCTTGCAGCCTTCTTCCTTTCTTTCTCCATTTGATCCTGCTCTTTGTTGTAGAGCTAGAGGATCGTATCATCATTGTGTGGAGAGAGTTATTGAAGATTAAAGCCTCTGGAGAGTAGGAATTTTATCCTGTCTCTCCTCAGCTGCAGTTCAGCCGCCTTCTGTTTTTCTTCTTCTTTCTCCAAGACCAACCTGGCTTCTTCTTTAAGTTTCAGTCGGGCTGCCTTCTCCAGATTTACCAACTCCTCTAGTGGTAGCAGGAGTGTCTCTTCATTGGCAGCTCCTATTTGGATAAGCTGGTCAATGATCTCTTTCTCTTTCTTGTTGACAGACTCCTGATTGGCTGCAACTGCTTTTGTGCTGGCAGCTAGCAACTTCTTAGTTGGAAGTCTTCCTTTATTCTTAAGTTTCTCAATCTTTTCCGATTCCTGAAGCTCTTCCGTAGTCATCTTTCTTTTCCCTTTATCTTTTGAAGATCCTAATGTGGTGGTTCTTGGAGAGTGGATTCTGATTGTGAGAGAGGCAGAGATGGTGTCTGGGATGGAGGTAGATTCGAAAGTCCTAGCTGTTCACCTCAGATGCCATTTCAAGTATTGCATCTGTGATAATTAGTTTCTCGAACATTTTAAACAGTCCTTCCGCAGCTTCCATTTCAGCTTCGGAAGATTCAGCTTGTTCTTCCGAGGCTTTAACTTCAGTTCGAAGTTGGAGGAGATGCGATTTTGTCCAACTGTTTCAGTTGCTGGGCCATCAGTCCCCATTTCCCCTTCGAAATGAATCTAGGTTCTATGTGGACCTTAGGTTGACCAACTTCTTCCACAGTGGTAGAAGGTGCAGTGAGCCTCTGAAGCTCTTCAGCTCCAAAGTAGAGCATTGCAGCATCTGGGCTTGGCTGATCAGAAGAGGTTCTCAACAGAAACTTGGTGAAGAGTCTATAGAGATCGTTGAGCATCTTTGAGTCAATTTGAAGAATGACTTGAGATGGCTCACACACAGTAATGATAGGAGTAGATGAAGTTGAAGTTGAAGTGTGGCTCTGTATGGGTCCTCAAGTGTTTGTCTCTCAACATTCTCCCCCTTTTTGATAGCATCATCTTGAGAGCTAGATGAGCTAGAGGAAGAAGTCAACGAGACCTAACAGGTACATGCCTAACAGACCTCTTTGTCTGTTTCTCAGCTAGTTTGGCCTTGAGATTGTCAATCTCAAGTTGCTAAGTGGCGGACCTTCTAAATCCTAACCAAGGATTCAAGGTTTGAGACTTTAGATAGAAGGTCGTGAATGAGGAGTTGCATTCTTCCCTCATCTCTTTTGAAGAATCACAGGGAGATGAGGTAACAACCTGGTATGTTCAGCCTCACCACCAGATGTGGTTTCTTGGCACCCTAGTTTCCCATGCTCAATGATGTCTCTTTAGAGTCATCAAAGGGCTCGGTTGCCGCAGATCAGTCTGAGATATGTTACACACTGTCCACAAGGTCCATTAAGGCACCTTCTGTAGTAGCAGCTGAATCGCATAAGTCCCCTCCACATCAGTAGGACTCACCTCAGTTATTGGTTGCTGATAGGGGCTAGAGATAAGGTATTTCTCCGGGTCTGTTGATCTTGAAGAGGGTGTTGTAGATCAACTTCATTACCATGGAGAGATGTTATCTCTTCATCAGTTTAAAGAGAAGGTCAGTAAAAGATAGGGAGGTTAAGTCTACTGACCCGGGACCTTGATCAATGTCTACAGGCATTGAGCCTTTGGTGGGGTATCCCTAGTTGGCTGTTCAGAAGAGTGTAGATACTCATTCTGAAGGCTGTTGGTTTGGGTGTGGGGCTCCTGGGTTTGAGACTGAGGAGACTCAAAACCCATATTGAGGTCAAAAGAGAAGGATGGAATGACCTCAGACTGAGTGGGAGCCCATGTTTCCACTCTAGTCTTTTTGGATTGCATAGGAGGGGCTTTTTCAATCAGAGTATATTGAACAAGGGTTAGTTTGGGGCGTCTTTGATATGTGATGGTGATGGGGGAGAAGGCAGTGTTGGCATTGTGGTGGTGGTTGCTGGTGTGGTTCATCACCTGTGGGGTGAACAGGGATGTCACCAGGAGCTATGCGCTCAATATACCTGGAAGCAGAGTGGTGTACCTTCCAGTGAAGTTGGTGGATACCTTCTTCAAGGTTTTGAAGATGGTAGGCCGCATGTGGGGGATAATCAGAGCAGCTGCACAGATAAGCATGCTCTGGTCCAACTCACAGTTGATGATGTGTTGAATGAATCTAGGATACATATATAATGTCTCCCTTTGTAGATTCCCAATCAGATTGGTGAACACAAATCGTGAGTAATTGAAGTGCAGGTCTCTCACCAGTCCATGAACTAAGCATCCTAGTTTATAGGGATTTGATCCATCCACCGGACTTGTTGGACAAGCAGTGGAGAACAACATGCAGGAGGAACTTCCAGTTGTAAGAGAAGTTGAACTTGTACACCGTTGACCTGCTTATGTCTCCGCCATATCCATTAGGATGTAGGTGCTGTCTAAGTCTGCCTTCGGGAATTCAGTAGGAGCTCCTTCATCATGAAGCTCTAGATGCTCCCCGATGAGTTGTTCAGTAATGACAACTCCTGTCCACAAATGCTAGACCTCAGTACTCGAATCCCATTTAGGGTTTCGGCTTGACCATTTCCCCAAATTCAGCCATGTGGTTGGAGTAAACAGTGGGGTTAACGGTAAGAGCAGTGTAGTAAGGTGATTGGGTGAGAAAGGAGATGATTTTAGAGAAGTCGGCATCCCTTGAAGAATCAAGAAGTGCGACTTGGTTGTGCTGAGGGTTAAGTGCCATTTGGAGAAAGGTGAATGTGGATGATTTTGAGCTCGGGTAAAGTTACAGAGGAGAAAAATTTTCTAGGGCAGTAAAAATTGCAAGTAAGAAGATAAGATTGAACAGTCGAGAATTTTAAAAGAGGGTGGGAAGGCGGTAATGGGGGTTAGGATAAGGTGATGTGATGGTTTAGTGGATGAAATGACAGTGGCAGTAAGGTTAAAATCAGTTAAATAATCCGACATCATTAACAAAATCTTGCTTTTTATAGTGTGGGGCCAAGAGATTTACGTTACACAGTAGAATCTTTCTTCCGAATGTAAAACATTTCCGAAGGTAATTTGTCTTCCGAAGGCAATTCTTACTTCCGAAGCAAAAACTTTGCTTCCGAAGGTTTGAGTTGCTTTCGAATGGAGAGTTTGTAAACCTCGAAAGTAGATCTGATATGTAATCAATCGCTTCTTCTGAGACCAAAAGTTCTTCCGAGAACTTAAATTATCCTTTGAGAAATTATGCTTCGGAAGATATAAAAATAACTTCCAAAGGTTAATTTCTCTTCGGAAGGAATTTAAACTTAGAAAATTTTCAAAAAGATCTTTTGTAACAGGGCTTAAATTATATTAACAGAAGACATTACATATTAAAAGGCTTTCAAAAGAGGTGATCTAATCAATGTTTATCATCCCAATCACTGTTATGAGATACTTAAATCTTTCCTCATCAGAAGCTTTGGTGAACAAATCAGCATATTGTTTATTTGAGTTAACTTTGATTAGCTTAATCAGATTTTTCTCATGAATATCTTTAATAAAATGGTACCTGATGTCAATATGCTTTGTCTTTGAGTGCTTCACCAAATTTTCGGTAATGGAGATAGCACTGTTGTTGTCAATATGGATAGGAGTACTTATAAAGTTGAATCCATAGTCTAACATATGATTTCGAATCCATAGCAGTTGAGCATAGCAGCTAGCGGCAGCAATGTATTCAGCTTTAGCAGTTGATGTAGATACACAGGATTATTTCTTCCATTGCCATGAGATGATCCTTCCACTAAGAAATGACATCCCTTGATGTTGATTTCTTGTTAATATTGCAGCCACCATAGTCACTGTCAGAGTATCCATAGAGATTAAAATCCTTGTTTCTGGGATACCAGAGACCTAGTTAGGTGCTCCTTTGAGGTATTTGAGGATTCTCTTAACAGCAGCTAAGTGAGACACCTTTGGAGCAGCCTGATATCTTGCACAAATGCAAGTAGCAAACATGATATTAGGTTTACTAGCAGTAAGATACATCAGAGAACCATAATTGTGATCAGTATCCTCCCCTCAAGGTCAGGACAAAGATTATGGTTTCTGGGTATGGGTGTCTTGGCAGGCTTGCAATCCTTCATTTCAAATCTTTCTAAGATGTCAGAGACATACTTAGATTGATTAATGAAGAACCCTTCCTTCATTTGCTTCACCTGAATTCCAAGGAAAAAGTCTATTTTTCCCATGGAACTCATTTCAAATTTCTTCTTCATAATGCTCTCAAATCCTTACACATTTGGTCATTCGAAGAACCAAATATGATGTCATCAACATAGACTTGAACTAGCAAGATGTCCTTTCCAGACTTTCTGATGAAGAGAGTCTTGTCAATGGTACCTCTAGTGTAGCCATTCTTCAGAAGAAACTAAGACAGTTTCATACCATAGTCTAGGTGCTTGGTGTAGCCCATATAGAGCTTTATCCAATTAGCACACATAGTTGGGGTGTTGTGGGTCTTCAAATCCTGGAGGTTGACATACATAGACTTCCCTATCTATATCCCCATATAGAAATGCACACTTAACATCAAGTTGATAGACAGTGAAGTCCTTGGATGCAGCATAAGCAAGGAAGATCCTAACTGCCTCAAGTCTTGCAACTGGTGCAAAGACATCAGTATAATTAATTCCTTCCTCTTGTGTGTATCCTTGAACTACAAGTCTTGCTTTTTTCTTGATGATCAAGCCTCTATCATCTCTCTTGTTTCTGAAAACCCATTTAGTGCCTATTGGTATTGACCAGATGGTAGCGGACATAGGTTCCATACCGTCTGTCTCTTGAATTGAAGCAGCTCCTCTTGCATCGATTCAAGCCAGCTACTATCTTTTAAGGCATCTTCTACCTTCTTGGGTTCCATCTGGGATAGAAAGCATGAGTACAGCAGACATTCCCATATGAGTCTGTCCTCTTGTTCTCACACCCTCAATGACATCCCCTATGATGTTCTCAGCAGGATGAGTGTTATGAATCCTAAGACGAGGAATCACTTCTAGTTGCAAGATAGATCCAGGTGGACATATTCTGCTCAGGAACTAGAACACTCTATCCTGCTATTGTTTCAAAATCATTCAATGAGGACTGATTGAATGAGTGAGAAACATCATCAATGGTTGGCAGTGAAGGAGTATTAACAGTTTCATGTTCCTTCAAAACACTACTTCCTTCTGCCTAGTGTTGTGGTGGATCACCTGATGAGTTTTGAGGCTCAGTAGTGATTCACTTGTAGAAGCTTCATAATTCCTTGATATAGTCAAGCTATCAATCTGTGAATGGTGGAAACTTCGTTTGTTAAAGCTCTTGGAGAATTTGGACTAGGTCTGGGTAGCTCAAACAGTTGATCATCAGCAGTAGCATCAACATCATTTTGACTCTTGTTCCAACTGAAACATTCTCACAAGAAGGTTTAGAATAGTTTGGAAACAATTCTAAATTAAAGATATTATCAGGGCCATTCCCCTTAACACAAGGAGTGTGCTCATTAACAACTATGTTGGATGACTCCTCAAATTGTTGATTCTTAATGTTAAATACTCTATAAGCTTTGGAGCTAGAAGAGTACCCAACAAAGATAGCATCATCCGACTTTTCAGCAACTTTGCTAAATTGTCTTTTGTGTTAAGTATGGTACCGCCTGCTACCAAAGGACCTTAGAAAACCAATGAATGGTGGCCTCTTGTTCCATAGCTCATAAGGGGTTTTTCCATGGGGCTTAACTACAAGAACTCTGTTCTGCACATAGCATGCAGTGCTAACTGCCTCTGCCCAGAATGTTAGAGGTAGTTTTGAATCAGCTAACATAGTTCGAGCAGCCTCAATAAGTGTCCTATTCCTCCTCTCAGCAACACCATTTTGTTGAGGAGTTCTGGGAGCACTATATTGTCTGGAAATCCCTTTTGTGTTACAAAATGAGTCAAGAATGAAGTTCTTACACTCAGTCCCTTGATCACTTCTAATTATTTTAACCTTGTGATCAATTTGATTTTCTATATTAAGAATAAAAGATTTTAATGTTTCAGCAGTTTCATCTTTAGTTCTTATAAAGAATACCCATGTGGATCTTGTAAAATCATCAACTATCACAAGGCAGTATGATTTCCTTCCAATGCTCATTATACTTGTGGGACCAAAAAGATCCATGTGCAATAAGTGTAATGGAGTAGTGATAGAGTTAACACATTTGGATTTATGAGATGTCCTGTGTTGTTTCTCTTTCAGGCAAGCAACACAGTTATCTTTGCGGAAAACTCCTTTATAGGCAAACTATGTACCAAGTTATTTTTAGCCAATTTATTCATTGTCTTAAAACTTACATGACACCTACGTTTATGCCACATGCGTTGACTCATCACCATCAGCTTTGGAAAGAAAGCATGATACTTCTCCCATTGGGGAAGCATTGTTCATATCAAGCTTGTGCATATCCCCTTTTCTGGGAGATCTAAGAAGCACCAATTCTGGAGGAATCATCATCCCAGGTTTGAGGATAATGCACTCATGTTCTGTGAAAAGCATTTGGTGCTTTTGATCACAAAATTGAGAACCAGATTGTGTTCAAGCTATTTGACAAAGTGAACTTCGTCAACTTTTAATTTACCATTGGATATCTCCCTCTGCCAGAAATATATCCTCCGGCCTCACCTCCAAATTGGACAGGACCTCCATCATAGTTCTGAAACTGTTGAAGGAGAGATTGTTCCCTGTCATGTGCCTAGAGCATCCACTATCTACAATCCAGACATTGTTGTTCTTGTCATATGGATGTCCCTGCACATAAGATGAGACTGTTACTTTGTTGGAAGCCCAAGCCTTGCTGGTCTTGGGTTCTTCCAAAGATAATGACATAATTGAACCAAATGTATGCATGGGGGTTCAATAGAGGTCTTTGAAGAAGAGGTTTGGGCTGCGCGCATCTTCCTTGATCTTCAGTCCGTCTTTTGGTTGATCTTGGAGGATGAGCTTGTTGAAGCTTTAGCAGGATGGCTATCTTCGAAGCTTCTTTCTTTTCGGAAGAAGTCTTCACCACCTTTTCTTCCGAAGCAGTCTTCTTCAGGGGAGGTTTCAAGGGAACTTTCTTGTTCTCCCGAACATTAGTAGCTTTTGCTTCTGAAGCCATTTTTCCTTCGAAAGGAGTTTCTTCCGAAAGTAACCTGGCTTCCGAAACTAGCTTTCCCTTTTTCATTACTTGAACCGTTTGAAAAGGTCCAAATGTGAAACCTTCCTTGACTCCTTCTTTTCTAACATTATTTGCATAATGTGTGCTTGCAGGATTGTAGTAACAATCATTTGCCATGTGGTTTTGCAGAACACACATTATACATGCAATGTTAGTACTTTGGGAATGTGAGGGTTGCTGTTTCTTGGGCTTCTTTTCTTCATCAGAAACTTTTCCCTTATTTCTGATCCTTTGGCAGGACAGAAGTGCTGGTATTACACTCTTCTGAATCAGAAGTACCTAACACTTAGAATCTAGCTGAGATAAAGACACCCTTCTGCTTGGGGTAAATCTTCAGCTTGGACTCAGCCACCTTCTTGGCAGTTCTCCTAGCAGCTTTAGCTCTGCCTCTTCTGGCTTTAGTGGTTAGGATTTGTTCTTCACAGGAGGAGATGGGTACATCTACCTGTTCCTTCCCTATGGTGGCCACTATTGTGTTTCATCCTTCAATCTGGTGAGGAAGGGTTAGCAATTGGAACCTCTTGCTCCTCAGTACCACTTCTAGGTTGTCTAATAGACTCATAGGAGTGTGGTGGAGCAATTTCATTGGTTTCCAACCCTCCTTTGTTCTGATAACAGAGTTTGGAGTGGGAGGATGATACAAGAATAGCTTCGAAGTTTTGCTCAGAGATAGCATGCTTCCTGGCCTAAGCCTCAGCAGTGACAAGCTGGGCTTGAGCCTCAGACAATTTGGATATCAGATCTTTGATTTGAGTCTTGTAGTTGGTGTGTTCATGTTTTAAAAGAGACACAGTTTTCTCTTACTCTTTAATTTTCTTTTGATAGTCAGATTCAGCTCTTTTAAAATCAGATTTTAGATATTTAAAGACTCATATTAGATCTGATTTCCATATTGTAATCCTGATAGAGTTTACTTTAGCTATACAGGCTGGATGCAGAGATATTCATATACCTGGGCATCATCTATTCTGGCCATGAGAGCTTGAGTAGGAGTCACATCATGTACCATTAAGCTCCAGTCAACTTCTTGAGCCATTGCAACTGTTTCAGTTGACTTCTCAGCGGGCTTGAGGTTGAGGATGTGTGGAGGCCTGTGGGGTTCCTGGATTGGTCTTGGAGCCTTGCATTCCCTTGCAAGTGCCCCAGTTGCTTACAGTTGTAACACTTTGCCTTGGTCTTGTCAAACCCGAACTTGCTGGTAGTTGGGTTTTGAGGGAAGTGCCTTCTGGTTCTCTTAAAGAACTTCTTCGCTCTGTAGTTAAAAGAGCCATCTGCTGGACAATGTCCACGTACTCGACATCATCTAGACTGAAACACTCAAGATCATCAAAGCAGTATTGAAAATCACCAGAGTGTCCACTTTCTGAGACAAAGGCACAACTTTCCTGAAAGGAGTTGTGTTGAGCCTGTTGAGACCTTGGAGTCTCAGGAAAAGTGATGTAAGGTCCAAAAGAGCAGGATGGCTGCTGATAAGTCAGGTAATGTTGAGGTTATGGGGGTAATAAGCCTTCAGCAACCATTAAAGTGTTGCTAGCAGGAAGACTCATGGGTCTGCTTGTTTGGTGGCCCTTCTTACTCTCCATCTCTAGGCGATATCCATCAAGGATGCCATAGAGTTCAGTCATGGTGAGAGTGTTCAAGTTCTATGTCCTCTTGATAGAGACACAGTAGAATGTCCACTCGTTTGGAAGAGCACTCATGAACTTTCTAGTAAGATCTTTGAGTTTGGGAGTGATCTTCACAGACTGAAGAGAAGAGATATATCCACGTACCTGAAGTACTACTGGCTGAGGGTCTCTCCAGCAATATGAGTGAAGTTCTCGAATTGCGGCTTCAGTGAGTCCTTCTTTGAATCATTGGATCTTGAGTACATCTGAGCAAGTGCATCAAACAATTCTTTGGCAGTCGTGCAATGCTCGAATCCTACCATAATGGAGTTCGGTATTGCAGTCATGAGAATGGTCATGGCATTGCTATCGATGTCCATCTTCTTCTGTCTCATCAGAGTAATCCTCCACAGCCTTTTCTATCATGGCACCATTCCACCAGGTGATGCCACCTTTGGTTTATACGGGCCATGATGATGGAGTTCCACATCTTGTTGTCTTGATATCTAATGAAGCCTTCCATTCTCCTGCTCCAAGACCTGAAATTTTCAGGAGTAAGATGGGAGCCTTTGCCATGGTTCCCATCTCTACCTCGGACTTGTTAAGGCCATTAGAGTGAGTGGGTTGTAGGGAGGAGTGAAAAACAGGTTGATTTGGATGGTTAGATCACGCAATCAAGAGCCTGAGATGCTCTTATACCAATTGCAGGATCGATGTTTGTCACTAAACAATTATGTCTTTCTCTCAAACTCACTTAGAACAACACTCTGGTAAAGATACAATCAGTAAGAGTTGATCACAATATACAAGTAGTAAAGAACACAAGAAGTAATTTTCAAGGTACTTTTATATATTGCTTCTCAACTCAATAATACAAGACTCTTACAAGTAGTTGTTACAATGAGTTACAAAGAGAATCTATATATAATACTACCTATAACGGATATACTTTGACACCAGCTGGGATCCTATAGCTAAAGTCTATACTACAAGACTAAAGTTAAGGTATCTCGGATAAAGTTATATCTGAGATTTGGTAGTCAGGACATGTCCCTAACTTACCTTTTGTCACCAACTAAAGTTGGTAACATGTACTATCATGAAAAGGTGAACAGTGGAATAAAGTATGGTCAACTGCATGGCTCTTTAGGAAGAAGCATACAGTATGAGAGGATTGCAGTGGAGTGTCAGAGACCATACTTGTGTCCACTGGTTCATAGCAGTGTCTTCCGAAGGTTAAATGGCTTCGAAAGGAAGAGTAGTACTTCCGAAGCCACTATATTTCGGAAGAGACTGCTTCTTCCAAGGCTTGAAGACTTCTTCTTTTCATCATACTTCGAAAGTGATCTTCAGTTATATTCTTCTAAGGTTTGAACTTCGGAAGTATATACTTGACTTTGGAAGTAGAGTTCCGTCTTCGGAAGTTGACCTTGCACTTTGTCTTAGGAAGAACTCTACAACCTTCGGAAGTTCCATGCTAAGCTTCGAAAGCCTTTGCATGCAGCACCAAAATTTATCTAAGTGACTTAGTTTGGTTGCATTAGCCTTCTTCTTGATCCAACAATAGTGTTTATCATATTCTATCCTATTAAACCCATGTTACATGTATTCATCACTATTGTCTACATTTAGGAAGTTATGCACTTCGTATGATTGATTTAAAGTATATAATAGGACACACAATCAGCAAAAAATGTTGTTTGTAAAATGTAGTAACTATAAATGTTAACTATCTTGTCAATTATCCTCCTTTCGTCTTTCAACCAAACTACAAGAAACATTCTCATTTGTCATGTGTATCATGTGATCGACATTGGGTTTCAAAGTGCTTAAGAGTAACCTTTTAAGTTGATTGAGTAATCGTAACTAATACAAGTGGGGCACTTTGAAAGAAAAGGCGTATAAAACGTTTTTTGTTGCTTTGTTGTTTTCTTTCTTTGAAAAGTATTATAAGCTATATTTTGTTCTATTTTGCAGGTCGTGATGTCGATGCAATTGAGGATGAAATGTCATTACGATCTTTTGGTTCTTACAAACATAAGGGTCTTTTTACAATTTATGTGTAAACATATTCGTGACTCGATCTTCCATATATAACACAAGAAAATATACAACATGCAAGTTCCCATGAGGTACAAGAGGAGTACAAAATAGTTGTGGAACCTAAACATTTTTGTGCAAACGATTTTCTTATTAAGATAAAAAATAGTGTTGATGACATCATGACGCATGTGATAATGATTGTCTAGTGTTGTATTCTTTATAGCTGGACCAAGTTGAACGGGAAAAATATTTTTGTACAAAGCTTTGTGGCTTAAGTTTGTTCACGTGGTCTGATTGCTCCCGTGACTGTTTTATCAGGTGCTGAACTAATAATATGCCAGGTGGTAGGACCATACATTTAAGATTCAAGATTCTATTTTGACTTAACAATATTTTGATGTGCAACATCAAAAAAAAAGTGTAGAATAGTTAGGTTGGCTAAAGTAACCATATGAGATGAGGCATCTATGGCCAAACGACATAAGATCGAGGCTGTACACCAAACATTATAGGACATTATATGCGTTAGTCTTTCATTTTGTGGAAATATAATGGTTATGGGAGGTGATTAATGCCAGGTGTTACGGTCATTAAGCACGACACTCACGTATCAATTGTAGACTCCAGTCTACGAATATCAACTTTGTGGTTTGTGAAGAAAAAGATGTGGTTGACGATAAACATGAGAGAATGAAACGATCCATGGTATTATGATTTTCTTTTTAAAGTAGTTGATGGAATCAAAGAGCCGATTGAAGGAAGCTTCATCCATACACCAGACGACATGACAATTCCATGTCGATAAAGAAAACTCCATAACAATTTGATTAATGATGTTTTTCCGTTGATTCGAGAAAATGTACATTCTTTTGATTATATAATCAACTGAGAAATAATATCCACAAGAAATAAGAGTGCTGATGAAATTAATGATAGGATGATTGCTAGTTTTCAAAAGGATAAAAAGGTTTATTATAGTTTGATGAAGTAGAAGATGACCGCCACAACTTTTATATGGTCAAGTTCTTAAACTCACTCTGTGAGTGATTTGTTGTCTCATAAAATTTGTTTGAATATTGGACGCCCCATCATATCGTTACGGAATATCGATCCATCCACGGGTCTATGTAATGGCACACAATTTTTATATAATGGTTTTCAACGAAATGTTATTTATGGTAAAATAGTTGTTAGTCAACATACTAGAAAAATAGTATTTTTGCCTAGAATCCCTCTATCAAGAAGACATGCTCCCGTTCAAATTGAAGTGAAAAACAGTTCCCCATTTTAATTTACTTTTCTATAACAATAAACAAAGCTCCAGGTTTATCGATTCGCATGTTGGTTTATCTTCTAGAATCCGTTTTTTTGCGTAGACAACTTATATTGATTTATCAAGAGGGATATCCCGGGAAAAATACAAAGGTGTTAGTACACCCTTCCAAAAACTTCAAACGAGCCGAAGTGTACACCTCAAATGTTGTATATTGAGAAGTGTTAATGTATGTTTACCAAAATCTAAGACTATGTTTTGTTAAATTTAGTGGCTTATGTTTTATGTTATTGATGTTATATTTTGTTAGTAAACTTTGTATTTTTTTCCATATAAAGGTTATATTCAAAGGTAACACATGATTTTATATTTGAAATATAGGATCAATTTATTACATACTAACTTATTTTATTTATTACTTCTAAACTTTTTTTCTATTTACTTATATATGTTATTTAACATTTTTAGTTATGATAAAATCATATGTAAGAAACTAAAACATTTTATTTCTTTTTCTCAGTTATCAAACCTTCTATAGCTACCGATAAGTCTGTCAAAGCAGAGAATATTCTTGAAAATCATCATTTGGAAGGTAGCGGAGAATGAAGAATAAATGCCAGATATTCCTGAAAACCATCCTTCATTAATGTAGTGCTAAATCAAGAAGAAATACAAGATGTTCATGGGTTTGCTCTTGATGATGAATGGTGGTAATGATAGCATTCGGATGTGTGAGCCTTTCGATTAAATTAATCTTATCATAATGAGATTACTTCATGACTAAATAAAATGAGTACCAGATATTCTTGCTTCAACTTTATGTTTAAGACTTATATTTGATTTTTGTGTACTACTAATTACATCAATGGTTTCTTGAATTATTTGATAATTTAAATGTTTATATATTGGTTGCTAGACATATGCAATAAAGTATATCCATCATGATGATGCTACTAACCTAAAAACTTGAAAAAATATAACCGAATTAAGTAAAAATACTATAAAAATAACAAAATAGCAGAAACATATGTCGAATGTAAAATATCATTTCATCGTATTATATTGTCACCCTTCTAGTGTTTAATAATATCACTCAATAGTCTAAGGGGCTATTTGATAATTTTTGGATGTTTAAATGCTAAACAAATAAGAGTTTTGAATCATTAAACGTTGAACCATAAAGAGCTCTGAATTATTAAAAAACAGTATATCATTTAACTATTAAAAAGAAAGTGTTTGACCAATTACTATTAATCATTTAACATTACACTTTTTAATCATTCAGCTTTAATATAATGCTTAACTATTCAAAGATAAATGTTTAAACCATATATTTACCCGCGAAACAAACAACGTAAATCATTTAAACATGTGAACCATTAAAAGCTTTGGTTAAGATTTATATCAAATGAAGACTTATAAGAAGACTTTTGAATTGAATTTTTATAAAATTCCAAATTGAGTCTGGCGGGAGACTAGAGCACCAACAAAAACCTCCTTGGATTTACACATTTGATGCTGTTGTTGTTGTGTTCCTGAGTGTCTCCCGTTCTCTCTCTTTCTGTCTGTGTATCACGAGTCACACACAAGAGAGAAGCAAGAGTGATGTCAAAGTTCGACTACCCTCGGCTCCCGCGGCGAGAGATCATCGGAGTTCTGGCGGAATCCCAAATCGCCTCCGTCTCCGAAGCCGATCTCATCAACCCTACCCCCGACTTCATCTTCAACCTCTACACTCAGATCCTAATCCACCTCGCCTGCATCCAGTAACACAATTTTTTATACCCTAATCTACATTCACTCTAAACTCTTTTCTTCTCTCAATTTTCCCAACTCTTTGCTCAATTTCAGGGAAGATAACGGCCTAGTGGAGTTTGCGGACCTCGAGCACCTTGATAACCCTGATTTGCATGTTGATTCCGTCAGATTGATGAGTTTGTTTCATAAGATTAGGGAACTCGTTGCTGCGCTTGATTGCCCCAGGAAGTTCACCTTGAAAGATCTTATTAAGCCTGACGCTGATCGCTCTGAGTTGTTTCTTAGTGCTATTCTCAACTTTTCCCTTCACAGGTATTTTTTTGTTTTTTCTCGATTTTGGGCTTTTTGTTTCTACTCATTCTGTAAGCTAATATTGTGTGGATGGTTCAAATTTTCACTTTTTTAGAGATAAATGTTACTGGTGTTGTTTGGTTGTTTGAACTATGGTGTCATGTTTTGGAGTTGTGTGAGTGGTGATTTGAACCTACAAAGCATCTTGTGATTATGGCTGTCCGAGCTCCGACATACATATGTATAGAATAAACACATATATTTAGAGAATAGTAGCATAGTGCTCAGATTGATGTTTACAGGTAGTCCATAAAGTGTCTGAAACTTTGCTTAAATTGATTGTTGTATGCATAGTTGTCGATGCAAGGGTCACTAACGGCGCAAAGGATGAGCCTTGGGCGAGGCTCAAAGTGCTTGGAAAAGTGAGTTTTAAGCGAGACACAGTTTTAAAATAACATTTTTAGGGGTATTAAACTTGTTTTAAGCTTGGTTTGGTTGTTTTAGATTGATCTAGGCTTGTATAGGGCTAGTGTAATTGTTTCAGATCTGTTCAAACAATTTTTGGCTGGAACTTGGCCTGAGGACCTGAGGGTCTAGGCTTGAAAATGGTGCTTTTAAAGCGAGAAGACAATGCTGCACTGGGCTGCGCCATGTGATCTTTTGACAACAGAGGTGTTATGAATGTGACTGGTAGTTCTACTTTTGAAATTCTATTGTACCTATGGCTCCATTTTAAGTTGGAAATAATATCCACTTCTAACCATGAGGAATATATTTACCATTGTCATATTGGTAATTTATTTTATCTTCTTTATTCATTTTAGAGACACAAGAATGAATCTAATAAGTCCAGTTGTGGAGGAGTGACAGTTATTGATGAGCAACGACTCGAATTGGAGGCTAGAATCTTAAAGGTAGGTCTAAGAAACATGCATTCTTAGTTAATCAATCATATTGAAATTAGGTGAGACCACTGAATATATATATATGTTATAGTCAAATGCAGACATATCAGAGTTCAATGAATCAAGAGAAGGGAGATGCCTCTTATTCAAGAAGTTGACACCAAAATCAAAGAGCTACGCCAGACCATTTCAGCTCTTAATAATCACCAAGTGTCCCTAAAGCTACACTTAGAAAAAAAAAGGATGCATCTAAAGAACTGGATGAGAAGGTATGTATGTTGGTGGTGCTTGGATTTTAGATTCAATATCATCCAACTTATTAAAAAGTTGAAAGGTTGAATCATGAGTCATGACACTCAAGTATTATCATTTAAACAATCATCTATTGCAACTTTGATAATAAAGACTATACATGTGCATGTCAAGGACTGTTTTCACAAGCTATCATTAACTGATAAAACAAATGTTGAGAAGATTATTGGGCAGTTTTCATCTCCAGCCTCACTTTAATCCATAAGTCACGTTTCTTGACGAGCCACTTTCTGAATCCTAACTATTGATGAGCCCATGTACATGTACCCTCGCTGAACATTTTAAATGAACTATTTTAAGGGTCTTGCCGGTTTGATTGGTATTGGAGTTTATATTAAACTATCTGTTATGATGTTCTTAGATTTCTAGTGCTGAGTTTGCTTTGGTACAAAGTGCTCAGGAAAATGCGAGTCTGCGTTCCAAAATTGTTCAGTCTCCAGATAAACTACAGGTAAAGTGATTTTGGTTTGGCAACTTTGAACATTTTAGTTTCTTTGTTTTATCTTTCCTTTTTCTTTCGAGTAGAAGACATACATTTTGTCATTTGAATGCCATTTGCAGTGTATGGGTAGAAGAGGTGCAAGGCTCCATCTAAGATTGTAATTCTGTTGAAATACATGTATAGGTTAGATTGACACTAAGAAGATTTGATGCAAGTATCATAGATTAAACTACCACCATTGTCCCTTTAAATATCTGTCTGGCTCATGCCCAATGTCTGCCAAGTGCCATCTTCATCTTAGTGAAAAGAATAGCAAAGAATAGCTTAGATATCACAACTTATTTATGGATTTAACAAATTATGTATGAAAAATGGAAGCACAAGTCCACCCCGTCCCCGCTCCCCAACCCACACACTACTACGACACATGTTTACGAACTATTCTAAACTTTTTGTTGATTTAACATTTTAAAGAGGGCGCTGGAGGAGAGAAAAACAGCTCAAGTTGATGCAAAGAATGCAGAAAGAGCAGCAATGCAGTCTTTTCATGAAAAAACTGCTACCCTTGAATTATATACAAAGGTATTTAGTTGATTATTCCAAGTCATCTTTTTTTCTGTGGTTTGATGAAAAAATGTTAACAGATAAATCTGGAATGCTCTTGGTTTTCATATCCTAGTTTCTACTGTGAAATTGATTTTCCCTTTGTGCTCTGAACATCTGATTATTACATTGAACTCAGGCAATTGCATGTAAATATAATGCGACTGTTTACTATAGGAACTTTACCTTCTGACCTCATGAATCCCCAAGTTTATAATAATTTGAAATTAATAATGCATGTTGTTAAGTGCTGCAAGTTAATAAATATCACATGGTATATGGTGCTATTGGAAGCAGGATTTTGCTAACTAGTGCTCACGTTGTTCTAACAGGCCAATGATATTTTAGACTAAAGAACACAAATGGTCTGTGGTTTGGTTAACATTTTCGAATGGTCCCTAGGTTTCAATAGTTACAGTAATGATCCCTGTGGTTTGCAGTTTGCACTTTGTCACGGGTGGGTTCTTCATTTGGACGGACTCAAAAAGTGGCTGCTAATATTTCAAACTGATTTATTCGTTTATTTTAAATTATTACTAACTGAATACAAAAGACCCTTTAAAAGTAAGCATAGAGAATTAGAGATATCTAACATTAAAATGATTTTGCCCTTCTTTTCTCGTGAAAATTACATACGCTGATTTTTGACTTTGAATTAACCTTGCATTGCTGCAACTAGAACCTTGTGGTTATTTATCTAGATTGGTCTTTAAGTCAAAGTCCAGAGCCAAGGGTGCACTTTTGTGCCGTTGTTTATTTATGTAGAATGTATAACCAAACTTGCCAGGCTTTGCTTTAAGTCCTCATGCGGCCATTGATCAGGAAACAACATTTCCAAAGCTCAGAAAGCTTGTCCGCATGATTATGTTTCATTTGCAAATAGACAGAGAAATACCAATGTGTTTTCCTATTTAGTTGAGGTAGAAGATAATAAAACCTTTGCGTGTGTATTTTTTCTCAGGCCAGCAAGAAAATGAACAAGCATTTGAAGCTAATGCAGGCATTACAAGAGCAGGTTATGCAGTTATTATGATCTATAATTTACTAGGTTAGAGGTGTCAATTTCAACGCATTTACTTATATATGGGTCAGTGTGGGATGTTTAGCTAAAACGTATCAAGTTAAAAGAAGTTTAGCTAAAAGGAGTAGATCTAACACAAACTCCTATTTTTTCACTCAAAAGTTTTGGATTTTTACTGTTGTAATATTTAAAGGTATTGAATTACTTATAGCAATGCTGTAAAAAATAATTTGAGTCAGGTATGTGGCCAGGTAGAACATACTAAAAACAGTCTGTTTTGGCCTGCCCAACCTGATTATATCACCCTCCCTAGTTTAGCTTTACAGTTATAAATTTATTGACAAATAGTTGAGTCTGAATATGTTTAGTTACTCCGCATTCTCCAAAGTGGTTTATTTCTTGATGTCAATGAAAACAGTGCTCTGAGACCAATTACTGGGTTCTTGAACAGGTGAACTCAGCCAAACAGGTTGAGAAAGATGTCAAGGTTCTGAAAGCTAAGAACAGTGATGACGGGGTGTTGGACAAAGCACTTGAGGCCAAATTATTTGAATACCAAGGCAGAGGTGCTTCTTGTTAACTTTAAGTTCATAAGCCACCCAAAACTTCAAAACTTTATATTTAGTTTTATTTTCTCCCAGGGGACCAGTTAGAGGAATTACTAAAACAGTTAGAAAAGGAAAGAGATCTCAAGTGTGAAGAGGCTTCCAAAGAACTAAACAATGTGAGATCACAAGTTGAATATAATAGCCGTGGTCTGGAACAAAGGCAACGGGAAGTAGAAGCTCTTGTTGCAGAGGTATATATGTTCCAAACTTCTATAACAGCAAACATATTTATCAATTCAGGTATTGCTGGTGTACTTTTCTTTCCACCTTTTAAAATTTTCTAATTTTGGACTTGTTAAAGGGGGCTGCTATAAATGAAAAGATCAATATTGAGAAAGATTCTGCAGCAGCTAAGCAGCAAATGCTACTCCATAAATGTGAAGAAATCACGAAAGATGTATCCTTCTTTCTTCTTTTTTTTCCCTAAACTTTTTTTTATCTTTCCTATAACTGAAAGCATTGTATGTTTGTGTAGTTTTTCAAGTACTCGAATGCTACTGGGCACTTGCTTTCTCGGATAGAGGCAGGAGCTTCTGAATAACCATATGAGTCACAACGTTCGTGTGTTAATCCATTGCTTGTTTGTTTTACTTTTTTAAGTTTATGATTTTCCATCAAGATGCTGACTTTGCATTACCCTCAACATGGAGCTTGAATAGCTTATGTAAAATCTTTAGCGTAATCTTCAGTAGTGTTAAACTTCATTCAACCAATTTGCAGCGATGACCGATCTGGAGGGATTATTCATTTAAAATTAAACTAAAATAATTTTTATTTATATAATAAGGAACATAAATGAATCATTACAATTTTTTTACAATTGTAAATTTACAAAAAAGATGAATAGAAATATTAAAGCTGAGGATCGTCTTAATATAGGGTTTTTAAAACAAATTTCAAGTCTTCTTGGAGAATTTTTTTGTTTCCCAGAGTATAATAGACAAAGTAGAATTCTAATTGTAACAACCACTTAGTCATTAATTTGAATTGTAATTGCTTATTTAATTAATGTGCAAAGTGTAAAGTATGCCATCAAAGCATCACATTGTGCTCACATGCTCACGCCGCGTACGCGTGTGCGAGTGCGGGTTAAGGGTTTGCATCCTTCACGAATTTACTTAGTGTGAAACTTCAAGAAATAATATAATTAAGAGGTTATAGATTATAAATCGTTTTATATTTTTTATTTCCTCCAATGTGGAATAAGTTATACACCATTAATTAATAATGTTATTCGAATACATTAATTTTCATTAAACACATTAATTTATTGACTAAATACTAATAACCATATTTATATTATCAATAAATTTCCAACTTCCAACATGATCTTCTTGGGGACGAAACTGATCCGACCAAACCTTAACCAAATTTAGGAAAAATGGAAGCAAGTACTGGACTGTTCTAAACGGGTTCAGCAGGACTTGGATGTAAAGAGTAAACCAAACAAATATATTAAATGATGTCATGTTAAGTATAAAAAATGATTTGAAAAAATAGTTTGGTTCGTACTGAACTCACTTAGTTTTTTATATTAAAACATTATAATTGAGAACCAGACCAAATATAGTGCTAGTTTGGTTGAATTGAGCTTATTCTTTACTTCTTTTCACTCAACACTTATTTTAACACACCTGAACAAATTATATTGTTTGCATATGTTTAGTTTATTATAAATAGCACCCTGTCACAGGCATAAAAAAATTATTATAAATAGCATGTGAAGTTATTTTAAGTGCTTAAAGTATCGATTTCTTAAAATATAAATAATACGTGAAGTTTTCCAACAAAAAAGTAGCTTTACAAAAATAATAAGCTCGAACATCAGTTTCTTGATATTTATTAATTTGAAAACATGATACAAGAAAAGCGCATCTAGTGTAGTGGTATCATAGTGCTCTCCCACGGTACTGATCGTGGTTCGATTCCTCGGATGCGCATACTTGATAAGTTTTGTTTTGTTTTTGTTTTTGTTTTTTTTTCTAACTTTTAATTTGACATTATAATTAAGAGTAAATTACAAATTATGTCGTTTATCAATATATTAAGTTATATGTTATGTCATTTAGTTTTAATAATTACATGAAATATTTTTTTATAACTATTTGCACATCTATCGTTCTTTAAACTAGTCTCCATTTAAATTCATAGTAACCATTGCATATAAGATTTTAAGATAGAATTTAAAAGTTCAAATTAGCAACAACAACCTATATTACCAATTCCGATCTATTAAAAATAAGATCGAATTGGTTTGGATAAAAGCAGATTGAGAACCAATAGCTATGAACAACTAAAATTCCCAAGTTTTGTATCAATCATGGCAGATTTAAAAATAATGTAGTATCTTTGACATAATACCCAATAATCTAATGTAAATTTTAAATAAAGTTGGGTTCTTTTTGGAAAATCAAATGAATATACAAGTTTATCAAATTAGCAATAAAATATATGTGTCTGTTCCCATACTGTTGCAGGTGTTGAAATACAACTTAACATAGAAACTTTTGATCGTAGAAAAACACTAAATGATGAACACAAAATAACAAATATTAGTTCATAGATTACAAAACTAGCATCAATTTGCGATTGTTGCATAACATAAGAAGCCATTAACGGTGCTGAAGTCAAAGTTGTAGTTTTTAAAGTATTAAGAGAATTATTCAAATATAAACCAACTTTCAAATTGAACTAACTTGAATTAAAATGACAATTTAAATGAAAATTTGTATTTCTTGATTGTTTTCGTTGTCCACGAGAAACTAGTAGATCTATATCAATTTGAATTCAAAAGTAAAATTGCTTACTGATCACATAAATCATGTAACCATTAATCCAAATGCATTTTGTTCTAAGGAGAATTTGATATCCTGAATTTTAAGCCGAAACCAAATATGTGAAGTTCATGAATGGTAGAATTGCTAGTGTTCTGGTTGCTTGTGATGACTGAACCATAAAAGTAGATTGAGATGGTGAGAATGAACTTTGATGGAGGAAGTTTAGAGATAACGGAGATTGAATAACTGATAGGGAACGCATTTCTAGAAAACATTTTCTAGAAAAAAAAATGTTGGAGTTGTGTAAAACACTAGTAACACCTGTTGTAATATTTACATGTTTAAAAAAATCTGAAAATTAAAAACAATAATTGAAATGAATAGCTAGAAATACTTCTTTTGATTCTTGCCAAAATTTTGGTTTTTAATTAAAAGTGTCTTTAGGTTGGGGGCAGTCATCCACCCTAAACAACAACTAGAATTATGCATACATGAAAATCCTTCTTGTAAAATTGTGCAATCGTTTTCCACTGTCTCTTAATTTCTAGTTTCTAGTATATAAGTTTTAAACTCCTAATATTAGACATAGACTCAATTAAGTTTTAAATCTGATTAACTAATATAGATCCGATTATAATTTAAGTCAACCTTGATCATCACTTTCAGCTACCGCACTAAGGTAAGATTATTGAGTATTTAAGAGTTTTAATATTTTCAATAGTTACTTTGTTATTTAAATGGTTGTTTGATTAGATATTATAAAATATGGACAACGATTTGAAAGAGTACAAACTTTAAAATTTTAAATTATAACTTATGATTTATGAACTTTATAATAACAGTTTTAAACTTTGATCATAACTCAACCCGATCCGACCCTTATTGGCCAAAAATTTTATTTTGTAGTGAAACCCAAATTACCCTTAGAAAAATTTCACCCTCTACAAAATTCTATTAGTTCCACCATTGATTATGAACAACTAACAAAGTTGTCAATTTATCGAATGCCCCAATGATTACCGGAATAAAGACTTTTTCATACTTAATAGCAAAAAGGGTCAATTGCTGCAATTGATGTGAATCGTTGTCTTCACCCTGGGTCTGGATCTTTATTGTTTCACCTTCAACCCATGTGATTGGGTTTGTACGCACTGGGTGTTCTTACTAGAATTTCACAAATATGCATATTCATATAAGACCCATACATACCCAAAATGTTCTCAAGGAGATCATATTTTTTCTTCCTTAAATCAAGACATGATGCATATCAAGAAGGCCATGAACAAACAAATAAAGTTATCGACACATACATGACTTAAATGAGTGTGATTTCCTTAGCTTTTTCTATTATCTATATATGATAATTTAATTATTTGGTGTTTGTAACCTAGAAATCTTTGTTCATATTCAACTAAGACTATGTTTTTTATGGATTTAAGTCTATAGTGATACTATTACTTAGAGAAATATAATTCTAATATGTAATTGCTTCATATTCAACTTGGTTTCAATAGATATACTACCTTGATTGTTTAATATGGTTGGATATAAAAAGGAGGTTTATATTCTCCATAGCAAAATCAAATAGAGGATGTTAGAATTTAACTTAATGATTCTATAAGAAAACTTCATATTATAAATGTAAAGAGGGTGAAATAGTAATTTGATAGGGCATAAGATGAAAAATTGAGGTTTTTCTTTTGTATTATAAGAACGTGTTATTGCAAGTTAAATGTTAAAACAAAACCTTTGGTGCAACATGTCATTATGTGATTGCATGCTAGTAACATGTCACTCTTTGATTGCATGTGATGAGTTGGCAATTGATTGTGAAATGCGTCATTGCAAGTGAAATGTTTCTAGCACCTATGATGTAACATGTCATTCTATGATTGGACAATTGTAACGTGTCACTCTTTTATTGCATATGATGAGTTGTCAATAGATTATGGAACATCTTATCATGAGTGAAATGTTTCAAGGATCTTTAGTGCAACGTGTCACTATATGATTGCACGAGAAGCACACGTCACTCTTTGATTGCATGAGATGAGTTGGCAATTGGCTGTAATTTTGTGCCTACGAGGAAAAAAAGATTTCAAATGAATTTTTCAGGGTATTAAGCATGAACTTAGGTGTCAGGATTATATATTACTTAAGCATAGAGCAACCTATAGAGGCGGAAATACTAGGACCAAGAGATTTGGGTCATGATAAAATAAAGATTTGAAATCATCGATTTCAGATTAGGTGAGATCAATCAACATGCTTGGATCATTGCGAATCATAAAACGATCAATCTATGGAGAACCAATTTAATGAGAGAGATTTGGTTTGGGTAAAAGTTAATCATCGTCCTTATGGTTGCAAATCAATTACCATGAACCACCATTGTTAACGCTAAGCTCTATTCAATGTTGTGTTTTTTACAGAAATATAATGATGATTCTCCACAATGGATCTATCTTGGATCCTGTAAGATTTCATATAAGACTGATGCAAATCAAAACATCCAAACAAACAGTCCTGCATGCATGCACAAAGTGCTGGAGTAGAATGATTCAGAAGTTTCATATTCTGCATAAGAAAAACATTCTAAGTGTGAAATCTTCCAAAGCTAAGACCAATATCTTCTGAAGACAAAAATAAAGTCTTCTAAAGCTTCAGAGACAAAGAAGCAGTTTATGAAGGTAGATTTCTTCTGAAGACTTTTGAGTACATGCTTTATCAGATGTACCTTTTACCATAAAGCTAGACCACCTTTCCGCTGCAACTTTGTTTGACTCACCAACTTTCACAAGTTGGTGAAAGGTCCATGCTTTTGGTAAACTGTACATTGAGGTCTTGAGTCTGTTCTTTCTACTTTATGTACTTTTATCCTTTTTGTAATATATTAGTATGTGAGCTATGGCATGTCATAGTCACTAGTCAAAAGGCAATCTGCCTTTTGACTCTACATTGATTTTTTTGTTGTCTAGATCATGTATCCTGTCACACCCCCGCTGAGAGCGGAAACACGGGGATGTAACGAGACAGGATTGTCATAACACATGGTAAGCAATAGAGATGCAATATAATAATGATGACAAGCGTGTCATGATGACACCCGACAACAAGGGGACTTGTGTTGTGTTTAGTCAATAATCACGACAATACAGCCATAAGCATAAACATGATACATGAATCACATAAACAAAGATGATAACATTGTATGTAATTCCCACAACTCGGGAACAAGTTACAAAAGTATAATGTTGTTTAAGACAAACTACGCAATGTTTCAAAAGACAATGTTTAGCCACAAAAATGCACCCTAGGGTTTCCACTAAGGCAGCACACCTAGATCTTTAGTTAGCATGATCACCTGAAAAGATATGCTCAAAATGGTCAATAAAATTGTTGGTGAGATCGTAGGTTTAAAAGAAAATAAGTAATTGATGTTATATAAATGTTGTTGTGGAATACTGTGAATATAGTTATAAGTAAGCAAAAACACATGACATGAGCTTTACAACCAAACCTAACGACGTACACAAAGAATCTTGTCGGAATATATTCACCCAAGGCCCGTTCCTGGCGACTGTTGGTACTAACTAGTATACCAACAACGAGGGTAGGGGTGTCAACCTAAGTAGTACTACGAATACCTATCCGTCGGTTCCACACTGGAATTAAATGGTTGTAAGAAAGAACCACACAACAGACTCAAGCATGTATCAGATAAGTACTCACAAATGATTGTATGTATGTTGTACAACATAGAAAACGGGTGAGCATACTTTTCCCCCATGTTTGTAAATGATTGAAAATTTGTATAAGCATAAAAAGGGGCCATGAAACTCACTTGTTAAATGGTAAGTATGTATGATCAAAGTTTCCCAAGTGTTGTATGCAAAGAATGGTCAAACACCTATTGATAGTTATTGTTAAGCATTAATTATATGTATAAAGCATATAGTAATGTTTGGTCGGTTCGGATTATATCGGTTTGGTCGTGGGTAGCACACACAAGCGGGCACACGTATCAGATCTTATGTAGATCCAAGTACCAGAAGGAGTCGTCATTGCCAATGACATTTGTGTAAAGATCCCATTGCTATAAGAGAAAGTACTTGTTAAATATTTGTAGTCCCAAATGGGTTGTTAATAATTGTAAAATGTTAGGTTGATTTAAATTGGAATAGTATCTACATGTTGATAGCCTTGACTTTAATCTTTGTGGTCAAGCAATGACACTTGTACTGATGTTACCTTATCATCACATGACATTCAAGAAGGGAATTCACACACACAACATCATCAGTCACATAACAGGACCAGACGCTCGACTCAACACTCCATTCGTACGAATCAACCTTCAATCGTACGAATCAGCTTCATTCGTACGATTGGACCTTCATTCGCACGGTTGGTATTCAGTTGTACCACACAACACCCAATCGCACGACTGAACCTCCATACGCACGAATCAACCTTCATTCGTACGAATCAGCTTCATTCGTACGACTGAACCTTCATTCGAACGATTGGCCTTCAATCGTGTGATGCACGCACAATCGCATGCCTCCGTTCGGTCGCATGACTCAATCGCACACAACATTCATCCGCATTGACTCAATCGCACACATCATTCATCCGCATTGACTCAATCACACACATTCATTCGATCGCACGACTCAGTCGCATGACATCCCCAGTCGCACGACTCAGTCGCCCGAATGACTCAGTCGCCTGACTCAGTCACACGACTCACCCAGTCGCACGGCTCAGTCGCATGACAGACCCAGTCGCCTGAACTGTAGGTTCACGACTGCTGAAGTGCAGAGCAGCCTTGGCTGCCCCGAGCACAAGTTTTACACAACAAGGACTCCCAGAAACACACTAAAATACACACACAAACAAGAAGCACACACAGAAAGACATCACACGCACCCACATGACCTCTTGTGTTCAGGTTGAACCCGAATACCCGAAACCCTAGAAATGGATAGTAGTAAAACGAGCAAGAAAATGGACAACCAAGGTTGTCTACCTGTAAGGATGGAGTAGACTAGGTTGTAGATGAAGTCTAGACAACGAAAACGAGACGAAACGGGGTGGTTTTGGTGCAAAGATGAAGAAAATGTGAAGTGAAGAAGAATGGAGAAGGAGTGAAGAAGATGAAGAAGAATGGCTGGGAAATGGGGGTTTTTATACCCATCCCAAGTTTGCAAGATGTCAATTTTAGTCCCTGCACTTAGCCCCCGAGTTCCCAAAGTTTGTTTCGGTTGAAAATGACTTTAAAGGTGTTTGTTATATTAATGACGGAATGTAATAAATGGTAATTTGTACTTAAAAATGGTTTTATCAATAATAATATTATTATATAAAAACGATATATTAGTGATAATAACGATAAAATCTGTAAAAGTTTTAAGCATAGCACACGTTCACGAAAGAAACACAAGCACAAAGATAATAAAGCAAGTATGATATCCACACAAGAAGTAAATAAAGAAGAGGAATGAACAGTCAAAGAAAAGTTAATGGATAATCACGTTAATTGACGGACCTTGTGGTGACGGATGTCACAGTATCCCCCAGTTGAGAGAATTTCGTCCTGAAATTCAACTGGAGTTAGGTCCAAGAGTGTCATCCTCGAATAGATGTGGATATCTAAGTTTCATCTGATCTTCCCGTTCTCATGTAAACTCTGGCCCTCATTTTGAATTCCATCTTACACAAACAATTGGTATTCTACTCCACTTCAATTGTTTGACCTTTTGATCCATGATCTCGATGGGTTCCTCGACAAAATGAAGCTTTTCGTTAATCTTGATGTCCTCAATTGGTACGTGAAGTGATTCATCAGCCAAACACTTCTTGAGGTTCGACACATGGAAAGTATCATGTACGCTGCTGAGTTCTTGTGGTAACCTTAATCGGTAAGCCACTGGACCAATTCTTTCTGTAATCTCGAATGGTCCAACGTATCTTGGGGCTAACTTCCCTTTATTTCCAAACCGAACAATTCCTTTCCAAGGAGAGACTTTGAGTAAAACTTGATCTCCAACGTTGAATTCTAGAGGCTTCCGACGATTGTCGGCATAGCTCTTTTGGCGATCTCTAGCAGCTTTTAGTCTGTTTTTGATTTGGAAAATCTTGTCGGTTGTCTCTTGAATGATCTCTGGCCTGTTAGCTGACTTTCACCAATCTCGCCCCAACAAACGGGAGATCTGCACTTTCTTCCATACAACGCTTCAAATGGTGCACATCCAATGCTCGTATGGTAGTTGTTGTTGTAAGAGAACTCAATCAACGGTAAATGAGTGTCCCAACTACCACCAAAGTCGATTACACACGCCCTCAACATGTCTTCCAACGTTTGTATAGTTCGCTCCCTTTGGCCGTCTGTCTGAGGGTGATAGGCTATGCTCATATCTAATCGAGTGCCCATCGCTTTCTGCCGTGTCTGCTAAAATCGTGAAGTAAATCGGCTGTCACGGTCGGATATGATCGACACAGGTACCCCATGTCTTGTCACGACCTCTTTTGTGTACAATCTCGCCAATTTATCCATTTTGTAGTCTTCTCGGATCGGCAAGAAATGAGCTGACTTCGTCATCCGATCCAGTACGACCCATATCGAATCATGCCCGCTGCTCGTTCTAGGGAGTTTGGTAATAAAATCCATAGCTATGTTCTCCCATTTCCACTCGGGAATTTCAGGTTGCTGTAATAACCCCGATGGTTTCTGATGTTTAGCTTTAACTTTCGAGCATGTCAAGCATCTGCTTTCGTACATAGCAATGTCTTTCTTCATGCCTAGCCACCAGTACAGATCCTTAAGATCGTGGTACATCTTGTCTGCACTAGGATGAATAGAATATCGCGTCTTGTGTGCTTCATCCATGACCAGGGTACGTACACCTCCCCATCTGGGTACCCATATATGATCTATGAAGTACTGCATACCATCATCCTTGCAAATCATTTGTTTATCCAACCCTTAGAATTCTTCTCCCGCAAGGTTTTCTTCTTTCAACGCCTCACTTTGTGCAATTTGGATCTGAGCTTTCAAATTCGTTTGAATAGTCAACCCCAACGCTCGAGCACGTAGTGGTTTCGCGTGTTCTTTGCGGCTTAAAGCATCAGCCACCACGTTGTCTGTCCCTGGATGATACCGGATTTCACAATCGTAGTCACTAAGAAGTTGTACCTAACGTCGTTGACGCATATTAAGCTCTTTCTGATCCAAGATATGTTGTAGGCTCTTATGATCAGTGTAGATGATGCATTTGGTTCCATACAGGTAATGCCTCCATATCTTAAGTGCAAATACTACAACGCCCAACTCCAAATCATGGGTTGTATAGTTCTTTTCATGCATCTTAAGTTGTCGCGAAGCGTAGGCAATCACCTTATCCTTCTGCATTAGTACACATCCCAATCCTTGATGTGAAGCATCGCAGTATACCACAAAATCATCAGTTCCGTCTGGGAGGGACAATATTGGTGCATTGCGTAACTTCTCTTTCAATGTTTGGAACGCTTGTTCTTGTGCATGTCCCCAATCAAACTTCTTGTCTTTCTGAGTCAGCAGTGTTAATGGTTGAGCGATCTTTGAGAAATTCGCGATGAAACGACGATAGTATCCGACGAATCCTAAGAATTGCCGTATCTCTGAAGGCGTCTGAGGTGTATCCCATTCTTCACCGCTTCAATATTGCCGAGATCTACATGAATCCCATCCTCGTTAACCACATGACCCAAAAACTTCACTTCCCAAAACCAGAATTCACACTTCGAGAACTTGGCGAAAAGTTTCTCTCCCCGTAACATTTCCAGTATTGCCTAAAGGTGTTCTTCGTGATCCTCTTTCGATCGGGAGTAGACAAGTATATCGTCTATGAATACGATCACAAACTTATCCAAGTTAAGTTTACACACCCGACTCATTAGGTCCATAAACATAGCTGGTGCGTTAGTCAACCCAAATGGCATGACCAAGAACTCATAGTGCCCATAACGAGTTCTAAATGCTATTTTCGGTATGTCCTCCTCGAAAACCCTTATTTGATGATATCCAGAACGAAGGTCGATCTTGGAGAAATACGAAGCTCCTTGCAGCTGGTCAAACAGATCATCGATCCTGGGGAAAGGATACCGATTCTTCATAGTTAACTTGTTCAACTCATGGTAATTGATACACATTCGAAACAACCATTCTTTCTTTTGGACAAATAACACTGGTGCTCCCCATGGTGAGTGACTCGGCCGAATGAAACCCTTCTCCAGTACTTCCTGTAACTGACTAGATAATTCCTGCATTTTCGATGGTGCTAACCGGTATGGCGTCTTTGCTACTGGTGTAGCTCCAGGAACCAACTCTATACGAAATTCCACCTGTCGTGGAGGAAGCAAACCAGGCAAGTCATCAAGAAATACATCTGGATAGTCCCGTACTACCAGAATATCTACCACTTTCCTCTCTTCTTCCTTCTTTTCTACCACATGAGCCAGAAAAGCATAGCACTGTTTTCGTAAACTTCGGCGTGCTTTCATGCAGGAGATAAGCTTTAAGTTTCTTCCCGGTCGTTCTCCTTGAATTCTGAGTACCTCCCGATTTGGCATGGGAATTCATACTACTTTATCCCGACAGACAATCTCAGCTCCGTGTTTTGATAACCAATCCATTCCCACAATCACATCGAAACTTCCTAACTCAAAGGGTATCAAGTCTATATCGAAGGCATAGTCCTCCAATATCAACGAGCACTTTCTAATGATTTCATCAACCTAAACAACCCTAACGTTGGCCATTTCTACGGAGTAGCTAGCTTCTAGCCTACTAGGACTCAAATCAAGCAATTGCACAAACTCAGAAGATATAAAACTATTGTCTGCTCCAGTAGCAAACAATATAGATGCGAAGTGATTATTGAGTAAGTGCGTACCCGTGACAACGTTCGGGTCCTGACGGGCATCCTTGGCTCCAATGACGAATGCACGTCCCCGAGCTGTATTCCCTTGATTTCCCGGGACTTGATTTCCAGCTATGGCCATCACGGTTGCTGGTTGTTCCCTTGTTGACCCGGTGCCCGATTCAGTCTGGGCACATGTTTCAGTAGTGATCCGGGCTTCCACACTCATAACAACCCCTGGCATTCCCGGCGGGATTAACCACGTTGACTGGTGCCACTAGATTCAGCGTTGTTTTGCAGTCTTTCGCTAGATGCCCCGGGCGTCTACAGTTCGCACACACCCGACATGACATTGCTGGGGGATGATGGAAATTGCACCTATCGCATTTGGGGTGCGGCCCAACATACTCTCTCCTACCCCGAGTCACAGCCACAAAGTTTCTGGTTGTCTTGGCCCTTTTGTTGAACTTCCCGACACTCGACTGGCTCGTTTCCCCAACATCCTTTCTCTTCTCTGCTCCTTTTCCCAATACCCTGTTCTTACCATCTCATTAGTTAGAGCGCTAGCCTTCAGAATTGCGCTCTGGATCGTAAGAGGAGCAGCTGCTGTTACCATTGACCGGATTTGAGGCGCAAGTCCCCAAATATACCTCTCAATCCTATTTGATTCCGGAGTGACCAGATGTGGAACCAATCTTGCCAACTCATGAAAACGACTAGTGTAGGCGGCATGCCCAGCCCCCACCATAGCATGATTCCAGAATTCATGCTCCAGTTTCTGCATCTCGTTGAGGGGGCAGTATTCCTCAGTGATCAAGGCTTTAAACTCGTCCCACGATATCTGCATCGCTGATTCTCTTCCCCTAGCCTATATCTAAGTGTTCCACCAAGTTAATGCCTTACCCTATAATGAGCACGTGGCGTACTTGATTTTCTGGCTGTCGAGGCACTCGCTGATGTCAATCACTGCCTCCATTTTCTCCAGCCACCTAGTCAGGGCTATCGCTCCACCCTTTCCATCAAACTCTTTCGGTTTGCAAGCCACAAACTCCTTGTACGAACACCCCCTTCTAGCATTATCAACCCCAGTCTCATTAACAACCCCAGTCTTATTACCGGCTGTACCACCATTCCCGGTCTCCTGGTTACTCTCGTTCCCAGTCGGGTTCCCATTATCTTCATTATCATTGTCACCAACCCCGTGGGAGTGGTGATTTTGAAGAGCATCGCTCACTTGGGCCACTATAGTCGTGATTAATGCGGCCAGCTGTTGAGCGATCAGAGCTTCCACGTCAGCGTTTCCTGTTCCCTAATTGTTGCTGGCAGGGCCATCATTTGTTCTTGGTGCTCTACCTATGCCTCTGCCTCTGCCCCTCGGGGCTTCACTCCCGCCACTGTTGCTGCGGGTAACTCTTCGAGGCTGCATTTTCTAATCATAGAAGTAGTAAACACATAAGCTTTAACCATTTCAAAGCATATTAACTTACTACTCATCAAAGTCAAGCATTCCAAGTTAATATCACACTTGTGGTTACCACACATCACATGCAAGTCATGTAATTCTCACACCACGAATTGATAATGTTCCAACGATAATCCATTATAATAATTGCAACCCATGCATATAATCACGTTAGTCTAGAGAAGGTCGTCCATTTCCTCCTCTTTCGAGGTTTCAGACATAACCTCCTCAGGGTAATTTTCAATGTCCAAGGTCAAGCGCAATAGCATGATCTGTAAAGATCTCTTCGGGTATAATACCCAGATTCGATAAACCAACTCGGCGCGCAGAGGGAATGGAAGATCCGATAGAAGCATCCTAAAAAGAGTGCATAAGGGCTCTCTCATAGGGTGAAAAGATCACGAAACAAATAGATGAACGAATCAAGCAAAGAGGAACACATACATGAGATATAAAATGCACACAACCCTAGCATGCAAATCTACATGAAGGTTCCTAGGTTATAGTCTAGGTCAAGTGTATTGCCTAATTCTCTATAACCAATGGCTCTGATACTAGTCTGTCACACCCCCGCTGAGAGCGTAAACACGGGGATGTAACAAGACGGGATCGTCATAACACATGATAAGTGATAGAGATGCAATATAATAATGATAACAAGCGTGTCATGACGACACCCGACAACAAGTGGACTTGTGTCGTGTTTTGTCAATATTCACGACAACATAGCCATAAGCATAAACATGATACATGAATCACATAAACAAAGATGATAACATTGTATGCAACTCCCACAACCTGGGAACAAGTTACAAAACTATAATGTTGTTTAAGACAAACTACGCAATGTTTCAAAAGACAATGTTTAGCCATAAAATGCACCCTAGGGTCTCCACTAAGGCAGCACACCTAGATCTTCAATTAGCATGATCACCTGAAAAGATATGCTCAAAATGGTCAACAAAATTATTGGTGAGCTCGCAGGTTTAAAAGTAAATAACTAATTGATGCTGTATAAATGTTGTTGTGGAATACCGTGAATATAGTTATAAGTAAGCAAAATCACATGACATGAGCTTTACAACCAAACCTAACGATGTACACAAAGAATCTTGTCGGAATATATTCACCCAAGGCCCGTTCCTGGCGACTGTTGGTACTAACTAGTATACCAACAACGAGGGTGGGGGTGTCAACCCAAGTAGTACTACGAATACCTATCCGTCGGTTCCACACTAGAATTAAATGGTTGTAAGAAAGAACCACACAACAGACTCAAGCATGTATCAGATAAGTACTCACAAAACAGTAGCATGTTGATTCCAAGTATGTAAATTGTATGCATGTTGTACATCATAGAAAACGGGCAAGCATACTTTTCCCCCATGTTTGTAAATGATTGAAAAGTTGTATAAGCATAAAAAGGGGCCACGAAACTCACTTGTTAAGTGGTAAGTATGTATGATCAAAGTTTCCCAAGTGTTGTATGCAATGAACGGTCAAACACTTATTGACAGTTATTATTAAGCATTAATGATATGTATAAAGCATATAGTAATGTTTGGTCGATTCGGGTTGTATCGGTTCGATCGTGGGTAGCACACACAAGCGGGCACACGTATCAGATCTAATGTAGATCCAAGTACCAGGAGTCGTCATTGCCAATGACATTTGTGTAAAGATCCCATTGTTATAAGAGAAAGTACTTGTTAAATATTTGTAGTCCCAAATGGGTTGTTGATAATTGTAAAATGTTAGGTTGATTTAAATTGGAATAGTATCTGCATGTTGATAGCGTTGACTTTAATCTTTATGGTCAAGCAATGACACTTGTATTGATGTTACCTTATCATCACATGACATTCAAGAAGGGAATTCACACACACAGCATCATCAGTCACACAACAGGACCAGACGCTCGACTCAACACTCCATTCATACGAATCAACCTTCAATCGTATGAATCAGCTTCATTCGTATGATTGGACCTTCATTCGCACGGCTGGTATTCAGTCGTACCACACAACACCCAATCGCACGACTTAACCTCCATACGCATGAATCAACCTTCATTTGTACGAATCAGCTTCATTCGTACGACTGAACCTTCATTCATACGATTATCCTTCAGTCGTGCGATGCACACACAATCGCATACCTCCATTTGGTCGCATGACTCAATCGCACACAACATTCATCCGCATTGACTCAATCGCACACATCATTCATCTGCATTGACTCAATCGCACACATTCATTTGATCGCACGACTCAGTCGCATGACATCCCCAGTCGCACGACTCAGTTGCCTGAATGACTCACTCGCCTGACTTAGTCGCACGACTCACCCAGTCACACGGCTTAGTCGCATGACAGACCTAGTCGCCTGAACTGCAGGTTCACGGCTACTAAAGTGCAGAGCAGCCTTCTACTACCCCGAGCATGAGTTTTACACAACAAGGACTCCCAGAAACACACTAAAAACACACACAAACTAGAAGCACACGCAGAAAGACATCACACGCACCCACACGACCTCTTGTGTTCGAGTTGAACTCGAATACCCGAAACCCTAGAAATGGACAGCAGTAAAACGAGCAAGAAAAGGGACAACCAAGGTCGTCTACCTGCAGGGATGGAGTAGACTAGGTTGTAGATGAAGTCTAGACAACGAAAACGAGACGAAATGGGGCGGTTTTGGTGCAAAGATGAAGAAAATGTGAAGTGAATAAGAATGGAGAAGGAGTGAAGAAGATGAAGAAGAATGGCTGGGAAATGAGGTTTTTATACCCATCCCAAGTTTGCAAGATGTCAATTTTAGTCCCTGCACTTAGCCCCCGAGTTCCCAAAGTTTGTTTCGGTTGAAAACGACTTTAAAGGTGTTTGTTATATTAATGACGGAAGTGTAATAAATGGTAATTTGTACTTAAAAATGGTTTTATCAATAATAATATTATTATATAAAAACGATATATTTAGTGATAATAACGATGAAATTTGTAAAAGTTTTAAGCATAGCACACGTTCACGAAAGAAACACAAGCACAAAGATAATAAAGCAAGTATGATATCCACACAGAAGTAAATAAAGATGAGGAATGAACGATCAAAGAAAAGTTAACGGATAAAGATGAGTAAAAGTTTCTCAGGTCCCTTGTAATCCTTAATTCGGGTATGCTTTGTAAACACTTGTAAGAAATTTGAGATCAATATGCATCATTCTTGAAAACCACAACACATGTGTTATTTGTTATTATTCTTGTTCCATCTTTCTATTACTTGTTTTACTTAGTATCAAGGTGACTGGTTGGTAGTTCCCTATTTGATCTATTAAGTGTTCTAATCAACTCTCCTTATTGTATGTTGTGTTGTAAGTGACCAACCCTTAAACGGTCCTTCAATTGGTATCATAGCATTCTAGGCTCTTGATTGTAAGATCTCACCATGTTAAGATCCCTCACACACACAAAACACTTAACATCTCAAATGGAAGCTATCACTAAAGCTGATATGGAAACTGGAACCATGACAAAGTCCCCATCGATCAATCTTGAAGACTTTGACACTTGGTGCCAAAGAATGGAAGGTTTCATCAAGTCTCAAGACTCTAGGATGTGGAAATCTGTTGTCTTAGGACCTTACATACCAAGCACCTCTTCAACTGCTGTTGGAGGTGGTATGATTCCAAGGTTGTGGCTGACTACTCTAATGAAGATAGAAAGTGAGTAGAAATTAATCAGAAAGCCATGACAGCCCTTCAAACTGCTCTTCCAAACTTTGTATACCGACGTTTCAAAAAATGCAAAACAACTAAGCAGTTGTGGGATGCATTGAAACTAATGTATGAGGGTTCTAATAAAGCCAAGGAGAACAAGAAGGATCTCCTGAAGCAGCAGTTTGAAAACTTCACCTTTAAAACAGGTGAAACCATGACTCAATAATACTTCAGACATATTGAGATTGTGGACACTCTAGTAGATGTTGGAGTGACTCTTGAAAACAGGGATATTGTAAGGAAGTTTATATCCTCTCTTCCTAGGCAATGGACACATCACTATGTTGCTATGAAGAGAATTGAGAACCTTAAGACTCTTAATTTGACTGAGTTGTATGGTATTCTCAGTGGATACCAAATGGAGATGAACATGCAAGGTTTACTAGTAACTCCAGCAATTAAATGAGTTCAGCCCTGCATGTGACTAAAAGGGATAGCATAGAACCTCAATATCATCTTATATGCTACCCTGACAACTCACAAAAGAGTTCTTTTATCACATTCCTAGAGACATCAAGAGAAAGCTACACTCAAGGAAGCCCATTGTAGATACATGTGTACCTAGTTTATAAGCTTAAATGTAAAAGTCTTTCATGTCTTACACATATGTAATGAATGGTTCAATGAAATATAATATGTGATTAATGTTTATTTATTTCATATTATTATTGTGTTAAAGTATATTTATATGTATGACCATATTGTATAGGTTTGAGGTTGTTATACATGATTCTTAGTTCATAATGATTAAGTAATGTGTTCAACATAGTCGGATGAGTGTTCATGCTAATGGTCCATACTTATAGACCATACGCATGAATACATCATGCTTATTGACCAGTCGCATGGTTGAACCAGGAGACTGGATCAGTCAAATGATTGAGACATAAGATTGACTCAGTCGCACGACTGAACCTTCAGTCGTGCGTATAGATCAATCGCATGATTCAGTCGCACGACTTAAACATGCTAATGGTTCAGTCGTACGAATGGAAAACCCTAAACTATAAATACCACTTAATTAATGGAAAAACATAACAATTCGAAACACTTGAAGAACACTTGATATTTACACAAACCCTAGCCGTCTAGAACGTCCAAGAAAGCCAGTCCAAGTTCATAATTTGTTCTTGATCGATTCCTACTAGTTCTTAACATTTAGTTTATTCTTATATTGATTGAGTTAACGTTCTCATTGAGTGGATCGCCAATCAAATAGGATTCCGCACTATTTGATTCGATATAAACTTAGAATCTGTTGTGTTGGAGCATATATAGTCATATATAGTGTGTCCGTCGCTTGTCGAATAGTCTAGGCTTAATGTTATACACCCGATATGTTGTAAACACATGAAACTGGGTCATTCGCAGGAGCGTATGCGAATGAGACTCAGTCGTACGACTGAGCCATGCTAATGGACCAGTCGTGCGACTGAGAGATGCGATTGGGGCATTCGTAAGACTGAACCATAAGTATGGTTCAGTTGTACGATTGAACCATATGCATGGTCCAGTCGTACGATTAAACCATACGTATGGTCCAATCACACGAATGGGCCAGTCGCATCTAATATGGGCCGAGGCCTATATATACCAGTTTCAATGTGTAGAAAAAAAAAGGATTCTCTAAAGGGTTTTAGAGAGAGTGTGCCCGGCAGCCTAGGGCTACCGGATGAGAGGGGAGATCATGCTCGATCTTCCCCTTTCCAAGAGTCTTGATTCTTATGTTGTAACGAGCTTGTAATCGTTAGGTTTTATCAATGAAACCTTGCCAAGAGTCTTGATTATTATTTGACTTTTTGGTTTATGCTGTTTGTTTATCCTTCCGTCAAGAACATGCTCGGATGTTTATCGATCTGAAAACTGACTTCACAATTGGTATCAGAGCCAGGTTACTGCTGGAATGATCTAACAATCATTCTAGCAACCCGAGCTCTTGATTTCTGGATCAAAGTTCAGATCTTGATGTTAACCCACTTTGTGTTTTGCTCAGATCTTGTTACGTGTGTTGCTTCTATGTTGAAATCGAATTCGAAACCATGTTCCTATCACCCTTTCGAATCTGATGATGTCTACTTTGTTTCGGTTCATGTTGAATTCGTTAGATTAGGGTTTTCGGCAGCCTTGGCGGCTGTAGATCTGAAAATATGCATGCAGATGCGTCCGAATGGACCATGCGCCCAAACAGTGGTCATGCGTCCGAATGGACCATGCGCCCAAACAGTGGTCATGCGTCCAAACGGACCATGCGCCCCAACAATGGTCATGCGTCCGTATGGCTATGCGACTGGACCATGCGCCCCAACAGTGGTCATGCGTCCGAATGGCCATGCGACTGAGTGTCCATACGCCTAAATAGTCCATATGACTGACAAACTTCATGTGAATAACTCAGTCACATGACTAAACACTCAGTCGTGTGAATGGATTAACTGCACGGACTCATTCGCATTTGTTCCAGACCAAAAAAAGGGTCTGGAACAGCTTCTTGCATAGATTTGAAGATGAACATAGCATATTCACCCTAAGGTTCTTTTGTCAAATAAGTTCTATGTGTACCCCATTATTCGTCGGACTTCCAGAATAGGTGAATGTTGTTGGAACACGAAAGAGAGAAGAGAAGATGTCAGCAGTCGGTGCTGATTTTGTGGGGTAGTCAGGAGCATCTGACTACTTATGGGCCAATCAAGTTATATTTATCCGCACATAGAGGATTCTCATTCTTAGGGGGAATCCATGTATAGAGAAATTGAAGACGCAATCAGAAAGTGATGATGTAAACCGGTCTCCGATGATGAATCTTCGTGCATGCTGATTTGTTTGATATTGTCAGCTGTGGATTGGAACCTTCAACCTTTTGCCCAATACACCGTGTGAAGACGCAAGGAGAGCACAATGTCTATATATTGGGATATGTTGAATGTGAGGGGGAATTTCTACAGGTGGCGATGTTAATCAGGTTAGCCTGTGTGAAGATTGAAGCAATGGAAAACTGTTCGTATCATTCTCTGGAAAAATCAGTCATATGGGTAATCTTGCTGCTGTGATGGTGTTCTGCAAAGTAAACGAAAGCTATTATGCCTAAATTCATTTTCAGGGATATGGTAGTAACCTGACGGATCGACAACGTTGGCTAATATTGTTTTCGTTTGATTCTATTGGCAACCAGAGCAAAGATTGACTGAAGATTGTAAGAGGTGTTATCTACTATTCGCAAGTAACGTCCAAGGGGGAATTTGTTGGAGCATGTATAGTCATATATAGTGTGTCCGTCGCTTTTCGAATAGTCTAGGCTTAATGTTATACACCTGATATGTTGTAAACATATGAAACTGGGTCATTCGTAGGAGCATATGCGAATGAGACTCAGTCGTATGACTGAGCCTTGCTAATGGGCCAGTCGTGCGACTAAGAGATGCGATTGGGACATTCGTAAGACTGAACCATAAGTATGGTCCAGTCGTACGATTGAACCATACGCATGGTCCAGTCGTACTATTGAACCATACGCATGGTCCAATCGCACGAATGGGCCCAGTCGCATCTAATATGGGCCGAGGCCTATATATACCAGTTTCAATGTGTAGAGAGATTAAGGATTTCTAAAGGGTTTTAGAAAGAGTGTGCCCGGGAGCCTAGGGCTACCAGATGAGAGGGGAGATCATGCTCGATCTTCCCCTTGCCAAGGGTCTTGATTCTAATGTTGTAACGAGCTTGTAATCGTTAGGTTTTATCAATGAAACCATTCAATTATAGTTCGTATTGTTGTTTGACTTTTGGTTTGATGTTGTTTATCCTTCCGTCAAGGACATGCTCGGATGTTTATCGATCCAAACCGACTTCACATGTTGGTATTCCGTACGTACACGGTCCTGACAAGTGGTATAAGAGCTTTGGCTCTTGATTTTGTGTTTGATTTGATTAGTTTTGGTGTCAAAACTCACATTTTAATTCAAAAATCATCTTTTTGAGTTTCACATGTGTTTTTCAACGTTTCCAAGCATTAAAGTTTAAGTTTTTCATCATACGCCAGATTAGGATTTCTGGGTAAATCGTATTTCATGTCTAAGTGCCAAAAATCAATTTTTTTCAAACACATCAGCCTTCAGTCGCACGAATAGCTCATTCTTACGATTGAACTCATTCGTACGATTGAAATCATTCGTATACTCCATCCACATGACTGAACTCATTCGTATCCTTCATTCGCACGACTGAACAACTTCAGTCGTTTGACTCCATTCGTCTTGTTCGTACGCACGACTGAATCCAATCGCACGATTGAATTCATTCGCACTCTTCATTCGCACGAGTGATCCATATGTATTGTCCAGTCGCACGATTGAAGCTGTCCTGTTCTTCAACTACAAAGTCTATACAAATGGAAGATCCATTTTCTGCGTTTACTGCCGGGAAGGCTCACGCGTCCAGAACCTTCTGATTCTGGAGAATGAGATAGGAAATTACAATAAACCACCGAAGCTTATAACGTTAGATGACTATCCACAATGGAAACATCGGTTCGAGATATACCTAAATGGAGTGGATCCCAATCTTTGGACTTCTATAGAGACTGGTTACACGGTATCAGTCAGCGTAAATGGAGTAATGTTGACGTTGGGTGGAATGAGTGAGGCTCAGAAGATACTCTTCAATGCTGAAAAGAAAGTTTATGCCTTGTTGACTCAGTCAATCCTTAAAGACATCTTTCACCAGTTTTTTGAGAACAAGCAGGCCAAAAAGCTATGGGTGGCATTAGAGAAGAGATATGATGGAAACGCGACGTTAAAGGCACTAAAGGCTAAGGGTCTCATGAAGGAGTTCGATAACTTCTCTTCGATAGGAAACGAGAGCTTAGATGATATAATTGATAGATTTTATCATCTAATGAGTGAGCTACACACTCATGGCGTAACAACATCAATGGAAGACAAAGTTTCAAGCTTTGCTGATGGATTGCCTAAGAAATGGGATTCATTTGTGTCCAACCTGAGACAGAATGACATACTTGCAACATTAGACATAAATGACTTCATCTTGAAGTTAATAGAGGAAGAACTGAGGATGAAATACAAGTCGAAGAAAGGATCCTATGTTTAGAATCCTTCACTCTACAACTCAGTTCCCACTACAACTGGTTCAGGAGCACCACTACAAACAGCTTTCGTGTCCAGTTCCTTGGCTCCTTCCCAAACCACTGCTTAAGGACCGGAAACGTCTGGGTCATTAGGGACTCAATACGTAGTGCCTGAAGCCAATACTACGAGGTTGAAGACCGAGAATCTCGGTAATATCACAGTGGAAGTTGCAAAGGAGCATATGGATCTTCTAGCAGCAGTGGTTCAATCATATGATGGTTTAGTTGCTGGGAAGATTGGAAATTGTCATCTTGCAGATGAAGACTACGAGCAAGTTGACGAGAACAAGCTTGAAAGGATGGACATCATGTGGGCTCTAGCAAGTGCAGTTAGATGAGCTAAAAATTTTGTGAAGAAGATGGGGCAGAATCTTGTAGCCACTAAAGACACGATGTTTGGTTTTGACAAAACCAAGGTCACCTGCTTCAACTATGGTGAAAAGGGGCATTTTAAACATGACTATGTGAAGCCCAATAAAACTAGAAATGGTAACCCATTTCCTACTTTCAACAGTCAAGACAAAGACATGGTTGGAACTAGCTCTTCAAATAAAGTGACTAAAGCGCTAACTTCTCAAGGTGATGAAGGACAAGACTGGTCCTTCCGATTTGTCTCTCCTGGAGAATCAAACATTACTTTTGTCGAAGCATTGGATGATAGGTCTGCCAGTGAAGGTGAGATTGTAGCTGAGCAAGTGATGTCAGATACAGAAGAAGCTGTTAGTGTGGTTAATCACTTGGTTGAGGAAGAGCTCAGAGCAACAAGTTCAGAATCTCCAACAACAGAAGAGTCTACCTCTGCATTGATGGCTGATTCAACGGAGTCCTCACAGGTAAGTTCCTTAGATCAATTATTTAATAAACATGCTTGTTTTGAATGTGAAAATTTTAGGGAAAGCATTGATCTAAAATTTTCTAGGTTATTAGAACACAATGATAACTTAGTAAAAGACTTACAACTCTGCACTGAAGCTAATCGTATATTAAAACAAAACGAGTGCAGTTTTAAAGAAAAGATAGAACTTTTGGGTAAACAACTAATGGAAACCGAGGTTGTTGCCTTAAATCAATCTAATGATATAAAGTTTTATTTAAATTCATTAGAAGAAACCAAAAAGGAGAAAGCAGTTTTGGAAGTCGAGGTTAATTCTTAAAACAAAAACTACATAGTTGGGCTTGTTCTTCTCACATAGTATAGAACTTAGTGAAAGAACGAAACAATGGAGAAGGTTTGGGATACAAAGTAGTGCCACCACCACATGAGATCCTTTTAAATACAAAATGTAGACCTATTAATAACAACCCAATTAAGGATCATGTGGTGTCTACTCCTCTAGTTAGTGATCCTGATTCCATGAGTAAGCCTGTGAAATTTGACACTAAATAAAAGGAGCCTACTTTGAAATCAAAAGGCAAGATGCCAGTTGAGAATTTAGATGATGCATTTAAAAGGGTTAATGTAAGGCCAGGTTTACCAACGTCCATTTCAGAACCCAAAATGACTAAACCAGTTAACCACAAACATATAATCTGTCCAACCAAAGTGCAAGTTAAAGATGTTCAACACGTTAAAACAATTAACTTTGTTAATAGGATGAAAAATCTAAAAGAGTAATGATAAAACCAAACCAGAAACATCTCACACCTTCACTAAACTCAACATCACACAAAAGTTCTCTTCAATCTGTAGAAGCCAGATCTTGCTACAGTTGTGGAAATAAGGACATGTTCTTACAAATTGCATTTACTATCAGACGCCCAGAAAGAAAATTGAACTTTATGATACAAAACCAATTCTTCTAAAACAAGATCTAACACTCCACCTAAGAGTGTTAGTGAACCTAAAGTTCAAACCATAAGTCATGCGTCTGTTTACCATAAACAGGCCTTACACAAGACTGGCTTATGGAAAGAAAAATCAAGTACAAGGTCTGATAGTGAGAATGATAAGAAGAAAAATATGCCCTCATCCTCTAAAGGACAATGGGTTGAGTTTATGATATGTGATTCCTCTGGGTCACCCAAGCCAGTTAAGGCTTGGGTCCCAAATCTGAACTAACAAGTTTCTTTGACTGTGCAGGGTGTCCGCTACAGCTCTATCACTAATACCTGGGTTATTGATAGTGGGGCGTCCAGGCACATGACAGGGAATTCGTCCCTCCTTTTCAACGTCAAACAAATCAAAGGGGGGACATGTTTCATTTGTTGGGAACGAAGGAGGTTACATCACAGCACAAGGCAAAGTAGGAAACGAGAAAGTAAAGTTTGACAAGGTAAACTACATTCAACAACTTTAGGAAAACTTACTTTCAGTCTCCCAGATCTGTGATAAAGGTTTTAACATTGTATTTGAAAACAAGAAGTGCTAAATGTTGAAGAAGGATTATGTGATTGAGGAGGAAAAGGTTTTTATGTTAGCTTCAAGATATAACGACTTGTATGTCTTGGATCTATCAAAAGCATCCACAACTGATCGCACGGTTCAATGCTTCTTGTCAAAGGCAACTGAGAGAGACTCAGTCTTGTGGCATAGGAGAATGGGACACATAAATCCTAGGAAGATGAATCATTTGATTTAGAATAATCTAGTGAATGGTGTAAATATCAAGAACTTCCAGCTTCCAGACTTTTGCATAGCATATAAGAAAGGGAAATAGACTGAGAAGGCTCATAAGGCAAAGAAAGTTAATTCTATTGATATGCCTCTCGAGCTTCTGCAGATGGATCTGTTCGGCCCTGTCAACACAAAAAGCATTGCTGGAGATCTGTATTGCTTTGTAGTAACAGATGATTACTCAAGATTCTCTTGGGTGATATTTCTGAAAGCCAAATCAGAAACTTTTGAATCATTCAAACATCTGGTAACTACATTGGAATCAATCTACAAGCTCAAAGTTAGGCAGATTCGATCAGAAAACAACACTAAACTCAAGAATTAGTGGATTGAGGCATACTACAGAGAAAGAGGAATTTTTCATCAATTCACCTCTGCCTACACTCCACAGATGAACGGTGTAGCTGAAAGGAAGAATTAAAGTTTGATAGAGACTGCCATAACAATGCTTGCTGACTCGAAACTGCCTATTTAATTCTAGAATGAGGCAGTGACAAATGCTTGTTACACACTCAATCGAGTCTGGTGGTCAAACGACATGGGGAAACATGTTATGAACTACTCTAGTGACGTAAACCTAACTTGGAGTATCTAGAATCGTTTGGTGCACCATGCATGTTGTTGAAGAAAACTCAGACTGGGAATTTTAGTGAGAAGGCTGAAGAAGGTATCTTTCTCGGATACAGCATACCAGACAAGAGAGTTTACAACAACTCAATGGGTCAGGAAGAAGTGTGGTGCAATGTTGATGTTCAAAGATACACCACCCCCTAACTGGGAAAGGACCCGCATTCTTCTTTGACTATGATGGATTCTTTAAATCCTTCAATCTGCCAACTTCACATACTATTATGAGCTTTCTTCTAGGATGATGTAAGATGTTCTTAACTCTCCTCCACTAGACTCCACATCAACTGGTTCATTAGATGATTCTTCTAGCCCTTCAGGGGGAGACCTTGAAGTAAGTGAGTCTTCATATAATGATGAGGCAATTGAGACTGCTAATGTGGACCAGGAGGAATAGGTTCCCACCAATGAAAGTACACAAGCATCAAATCCTGATGATTCTAACACTTCAGAACCTCATACTCCCATAGCTACAGATCCTGAACCTGAGTTTAACAATATGGAGAATGAGGTGGCTGTTCCAACAACTCCTGAATCTCGGCTAAATGTTTATCATCCCTTGGACAATGTCATTGGGGATGTTCGATCGGGAGTACAGACTAGAAATCAACTGTACTCAGCTGATTATGCCTTGATAATGGAAAAGAGATTTCTTCACGATGGTGCATATCGATGTTTTGTGTCTTAATTTGAGCCAAAATATGTTAGTGAAGCATTAAATGGTGAGGCATGGGTTAGTGCAATGCAAGAAGAACTCCTACAGTTCAAGAAGTTAGGAGTATGGACCCTTGTGGACAAACCAAAAGGTGCTAAGGTGATTGACACTAAATGGATGCTAAAATGCAAGAAAGATGACCAAGGGGTCATAATCAGGAATAAGGCCCGACTTGTAGTTCAAGAATTTCGACAAGTCGAAGGCATAGACTACAATGAAGTGTTTGCACCAATGGCAAAAGGATGGAAGCAATATGTATATTTCTAGCTTATGCATCCTACATGAAAATTAAAGTCTATCAACTAGATGTGAAGAGTGCATTCCTTTATGGTGAAATCCATGAGATGGTATATGTCAGTCAACCCGAAGGATTTGAGGATCCTTATCATCGGGACAGAGTTTACAAGCTGGACAAGGCTCTTTACGGGCTCCATCAAGCCCCTAGAGCCTGGTATGAGAAACTCTCAACTCATCTTGTGAAACACGGTTTTCGCAGAGGAGTTATTGACTGTACATTTTTCATCAAAGAAAAGTATGGGGATTTACTATTGGTACAGATTTATGTTGATGACATGATCTTCGGTTCCAAAAACAAAGAATTATGTAAAGAATTCGAATCTGTAATGAAAGCATAATTTGAGATGAGTGCCATGGGGGAGGATGAAGTTCTTTCTTGCTTACAGGTGGATCAGACACCAAAGGGAATATTCCTACATCAGACCAAGTATGTAGGTGATATCCCCAGTCAATTCGACATGGAGAATGCTTCAGCAGCTGGAACTCCACTTGCCACGAACCTTGATGTGGTACTCGACAAAAATGGCGATCTGGTTGATGCCACCATGTATAGAGGCATGATCGGTTCTCTCATGTATCTCACAGCATCGCGTCCTAATATCATGTACACGATGTGTCTTTGCTCCGGATATCAGGCAAAACCAAAAGTAAATCATCTCATAGGGGTTAAAAGGATTTTTCATTATCTGAAGGGCACTCCAACACTCGGGTTTTGGTATCCTCATGACGATGACTTTGAGCCTACAGCGTATAGTGATTCGGATTATGGTGGTTGCAAAATGAATTACAAGTCAACATCAGCGGGATGCTAGTTCTTTGGTAGACGGTTAGTCACCTGGCAGTGTAAGAAGCAGACCCATTGCTCTATCAACATGTGAAGCTGAATACGTTGCTGCTGCTAGTTGCTCTTCACAAATAATTGGATTCAACAGCAAATGCGCGACTACGGTTTTCAATTTTCTAACAGTCCTATTTTTGTTGATAATTATGTTGCTATTGTTGTAACCAAAAATCCGGTCCAACATCCTAAAACTAAACACATCGGTATTAAGTATCACTTTATACGTGACTGTTTTGAAAAGCAATTAATCGATGTTGTTAAAATTAATACTGATTTTCAACGCACCGACCTCTACACAAAAACATTTGACAAACCTAGGTTTTTATATATTTTAGAGGTTAATGGCGTGAAAAAAATTCATATGATTCAAGAAGATGAAATTTTGTAGTCCGACCAGTGTATTTATTTTATTTTCTTTTCCTGTCTATTAAAATCCAAAAACACAAAATGATTTTTGGTTCTAGAATTTTAGGGGGAGAAGAGTTTAGTCTAGTATTTAATTCGTGCAGTATTTAAAAAACGATGGGGGAGGGTAGCTTAGCTAATAGAAATGAAATCAAATCTGTGATTCTAATTCAAAGTCTATGGAAAATGATAGTACACAGGGAACGAATTGGTTGGGACTTCAAAACTAGTGTGCTCAAAATGCGAAATTCAAAGTACAAGTCTGAGAAGTCTAAGCACATCTAAAGAAAAATGATAGTTAAACTAGTTTGCTACTAAGGTAACATAGAGAAAGTAGATCTACAGGTTGCTAGTTTATTATATGATGTGTCGATAGATTCAACACAATAGATGAGTAGACTTCATTGGTGAATTAAATATTCAAACTAACGTTTTCAACTTGTTGTGGGTTCTCATCTTATCCCTGCTTAACACAATCAATGCATTTCCAATAAGGGGTGACGAGCAAAATAAACACCACAAATGTTTGTGGATGATATTAAATATGAGAAAAGCACATATAAAAACTGCTAAAAGCAATCAAGCTAATGACTAATGATGTTGGTGTGTTGTGTGCAAAAGAAAAATAAATGCTCTGACAAGAAGATAGGTTGTGTGCCTCTCTGCTGTGCGGTGACACTGACCTGAGGATAAGCATAACCTAAATATTCTAGAATTCATTGCTGTTTGCACCTCTCTGCTATGCGATGGCACTGACTTGAGGCTTGGCATCTATTTGAAAGCTCTTAGAATAGTTTCTTGTTGTCCAATACCCGTAGACCGCTCAAAAATATCCTAAGGAATGTTGATTACCAAATAAGTATGAGATCTATAAATGCATGTTGAAATAATTAAACCTAATTCATCACCATTGTAAGTCAAAAGTCTGTGTATGGATTTAAGGGGACAAACATACTGACAATCATCATGACTGTAATTCTTGAAAGTCAAAATCATTGTGTGCACCTTATAGCTTTAGTATGATTTCTTGAAAGTGCTAATGACCCTCAGACACAACAAGAATCTAGCATCAAGTGCATATTAATAAGGGGTTCTCAAACGATTCTGTTATACCTGTATGATTCCATAATGAATTGTTCTAGAAATGATTTAATCAACTTGAAGCTGTTCTGCTCAAACCCAAAACAACAAAAATATGTCTTGTTTTCTTTTGAATTTCTAAGTTATTTTTTGTTTTCTAGTCGTTTGTAGGATTAATCATCAGACTATACAACTGGATGTACTCTGTGAATCACTTACTAAAATAGGTCACGTCTGAGGTGACCAATCAGTGTTAAATTAAAAAGGGATCACGTCTGAGGTGATCAATTGGTTTTTAAACTAAAAGATCACGTCTAAGGTGATCAAATGGTATTAAAAAGTCATAATGTTTATCCAATGTTAGTATTTTAAAGGGTTGAGAGTGTAAAGAGGTCAAACTCATAAGTATGAGCCAATCACATGATTGGACCATAAGTATGAGCCAATCGCACGATTGAACCATAAGTATGAGCCAATCGCGCGATTGAACCATAAGTATGAGCCAGTCACACGATTGGACCATGAGTATGAAACAACCATGCGATTGTACTACAAGGAATATGAGCCAGTCGCATGATTGAAGCATGAGAATGGGCTCAGTCGCATGACTAGAGCATGAGTATGGGTCCAGTCGTACGGCTGAACATTAAGACAATATAAAAAGTGGGGTGAGTCGATCACATTCCTCACCACACCTCAAATCATTCAAAAACTCTCATACGTAGATACTTTACCCAAATTTCATCTTACTTTGATTACTTGCTGATTGTGTTTCTAACCGATTTGTCATTCATCTACAGGTATTATGAGGATGAAATCGATCAAAATGACCGGTGAAATCAAACCCTAATTGACGTAATCGACTAAAATCAAGAAATCAGTAAAACTACTCAAATAGACCACTTAAATGGACATAATTGTTGATTTAAGGGACGTTAGGTGCTATTTAGAGTGTTTGCGAGTCAAATGATCCTAAACACGATGTCTAACATCAAGATTTGACCAAGATTTGAGGTTGGAGTGTCAAACAGAACTATATGCTAATGGACACTCCGAATGAACTTCAGTCGCATGATTGAGCCAGGCGCAAGTTTCAATCACACGATTGAATCATTCGGTGACTCAGTCGCACGACTAACTAAACCGCATGGCTTAACACACGCCTAAGTTCAGTCGCAAGCTCAATCGGACGACTGAACTCAGCCGCAGGCTCAATCACACGACTGAACTCAGCCGCAGGCTCAATCACACGACTGAACTCAGTCGTATGTTTCAATTGCACGATTGAACCAGTTTGAGCTAAAACAGTTTAAGATTCAATTGTCATCTCTTATACACGACTCTAATGTTTATGTTTCATGTGTTATAACAATATGGCTGAGAGATGGACTATGAGCACTAAGCACAACATCTGTGCTCATCTGGATGCCACCACTCGGAATGCTTCTGAGTTCACAGGGATTATTTCCTTCCTGTGTAAATCGAGGATCTACAAGGCTATTTCTACCCCATGCACCCCATACAGATCTATTCAGCACGCATTCTAGGAAGGTGCCTCAGTTGAGCGATCGGTTGAGCCTTACCGTATCTGAAGCTCTATCTTTGGACAAGACATTAAGATCACTGAAGATGACCTGAGGAGGGTTTTGGATGTGGGGGAAGACAGAGCACATCCAACGAAGCTACATCCCCTAACTATTCGTGGATGCTTTCTGAGGATCAAGTACGCTGGTGACATTAATGCCGACGTACTGAACAAGAGCAACATGTGCCCTCAGTTCAAGTATTTGGTACATGTGATCCTTAAGTATATAGCCTCCAGGCATGGAGGATTTAATAAGATGTCTGACCAAATCCAGAATGCATACGTTGCACTGGTACTGAATCACCCATTCAGTTTCTCATGCATGCTCTTCTCGTATCTGATAGAGAACATAGAGGTCAAGGGGGAGGAGGGGTTCTCTATGTACCTGAGATTTCTACAGATGATCATTGATCAGAAGCTTCCTTCCCTGCCGAAAGCAAGAGAGAATGCGGTTGTTTTAGAGATTAAGAATGATATGACATTGGGTCGCATGAAGGTCTACCGGGGAAAGCAAGTAAAGCCCCCAATGAGGAGACTGTTTGGCCATCTAGCCAATGAGAAGTACGTGGCGCCCACTCATAAGAAGTGGCGTCACGATGATAGTGATTCTGATATTGAGCCCATCATGGCCACCATAGACGAAGACAATGATGACGATGATGACCATGATGACGGTCAAGGTTGGGGTGATGCAAGTCCCAGTTCTTCACGGGCCACCGACACTTCTACTATACCTTCACCACCTCCACCTAGCACTTCTTCTGCTCCAGGTGGGTTTCAGCAGGCTGCTGTCCACCGAACATTCTGTTAGATGAAGAAGAAGAATCGGATGATGAGCCTTTGGTGAGGACTGTTGGGAGCAGGGTCGTGGCCACTGAAAAAGGGATAGAGGTGGTTGGAGGATGGCAGGCTGAGTCGAGGGGTATTGCTGCTGCTGATGATACTTATCCTACTTACACCCTTGACCAGCCCAGTAGCCAAGGGGAGCGCCTATTGCTAAGGCCTCCAGGAAGAAGAGAATGGCCCATCCCCACGGGAAGAAGAGCAAGAGGCCTAGGATTACTTTGATCACATCTTCTTCCATAGCCACAACCACCACCACTGCCATAACCACCTCCACTATCACTCCCACCACCATAACTACTACTACCATCACCATTCCTCCACTACCACTATCACTCCTCCCAATACCACTATCACTCCTTCCATCACCACTACCATAAGCATTCCACCACATCCCACTCCGATTCCACCTCCCATATTCACCACATCCACTACTACCACCACCAGTCACCAAGCAGGTCCCTCCACACACTCTCCATTCATAGCTGGACCCATTCTACCCCACATCGGGTTAGAGGAACAACTGGCTAACCTCAACAGCATTGTGCTAAGGCTGCTTGTCACTGATGAGCTAAGGGCTACTCAGCTACACAAGATGATGGAGGTTAATGCAGCTCAAGCAAGAAATCACAGAGCCGAGCGAGAAAAGTGACAAGTATGAGAGAGTTCTAAGCCGTGCCCACCATGCACTTACTAGTCAAAATGAGTTGGTGTTGACTTCGGTGAAGAGGATAGAGGAGCTTGAGAAGAAGAATAAGAAGATACTACGAAAGCTCAAGGGGTCAAAGAGTGAGCCTCTAAAGATCAAGGATGGTGATGACGATGATGATGATGATGATGATGATGATGATGATGAAGATGAGGATGAAGATGATTCTGAGGAAGATATTGAGAAGGGAGGACCAAGTGGAAAAAATCAAGAGGATGATGATGATCAGGAAGGTGATGCATCTGCATCAGTCTCAAATCCTCAAGCTCAGGAGAGGCGAACGAAAAGAAACCAAGATCAAGGAGCGTCATCCTCCGCTCCTCCAGCTGAAAAACCAACAGATCAAGACAAAAATGAAGCTCAACAGACAGACGAGTATGATGTTGTACCCCTTCAGCAAGTTAAGACTCAACTTACAATGATTCTTGACTTGCAAGGGATAGTCAGGAGATCTGTGAGCTACACTCCGGAAGAGGGAGAGATTATTCATGATCTAACTGATGAACAACTCGCTGAAATATTCAAGCTGAATCCTGACGAGCTGGTCAAAGACGCTCCAGAAGTAGATGTTGCAAGTGATGATGAGTTGAACGATGTTGATGAGATTGAGATAGAAGATATCACTGCAGACCACTATCCACATACACTGATCCGGAAAGACATGTTATCCCCAACTTGGGTGAACCATTTGACAGTGGTACTTTTGAAAAATTGGATGAAGTGGAGAAAGAAAAGGAGAAAGAAGAAAGCTCAGCCCAAGCTTTGGACGCTAATGTCGACTTGAAGAAAGCTGAATGGAAAGCTTCTTTTGCAGAAATGAAAGCCCAACGAGCACCGCCAAAGCAGAATGCTTACACAAAGCTCTACAAAGTCAAACGTCATCAGAAGGTGTTTGGCAAGATCATAGCATGGGCGTATTTTGAAGAATTAGGAGTCTATGCAGTAAAGAGAGAGAAGGGGATCGAGTACTTCAGATATCCTCATGATCTGAAGACTCTTCCTGGTTTTGAGCTCAACCGTCTGGCATGTTTAGATCTTCTATATGCAAATCCGAGGAAGATGTTAGGATGGTTCGAGGCTAAGTTAAAGAAGGAATACCATACCAGGTGGGTAAACTTTAGACCTCAACAACCGAAGAGGTACATCCCTAAGTCTGAAGTGGATCCCATAACTAGAAGACCTAAAGTGGTGCTGAAGTGGAGTCCCCCGCACACGATGTCAAAGATTCCCTTACGGGAAATGCCTCCGGACTTCACTCCATACTTAAAATGGTGGTATTATGACTGGCGAACGGGCAAAGCGGTCATAGTGCTAAATAGAGATGGAAAGATTAATACTATCCGGGCATTCAACCAATGTGGCTTACAAACTTGTCAGATGAAGATTTCTACACATTATACAAGTTGCCACTGTTCTATGACACGCAGGATATTATACAAGCTCTCTAGTTCCAACATGTGATAAGACTCTGCTTTGCATTTGAAATACATGCAAGAGTTACAAAATAGGAGAAGTACAAGAAGTTCCAAGAACATGTGAAGAGTGTTAGACGATAGAGGAAACTAGGTCCAAGGGGGGTTTGTAGATACATGTGTACCTAGTTTATGAGCTTAAATGTAAAAGTATTTCATGTCTTACACATATGTAATGAATTGGTTCAATGAAATATACTATGTGATTGATGTTTATTCATGTTTATTTATTTCATATTATTATTGCATTAAAGTATAATTATATGTATGACCATATTATATAGGTTTGAGGTTGTTATACATGATTCTTAGTCCATAATGATTAAGTCATGTGTTCAACATAGTCAGATGAGTGTTCATGCTAATGGCCCATACTTATGGACCATACGCATGAATACTCATGCTTATGGACCAGTCGCACGACTGAACCAGGAGACTAGATCAGTCGTATGATTGAGACATAAGATTGACTCAGTCGTATGACTGAACCTTCAGTCGTGCGTATGGATCAATCACATGATTCAGTCACATGATTGAACCATGCTTATGGTTCAGTCGTACGAATGGAAACCCATAACCTATAAATACCACTTAATTCGTGGGAAAACATATCAATTCGAAACACTTGATATTTACACAAACCCTAGCCGTCTAGAACGTCCAAGAAAGCCAGTTCATAGTTTGTTCGTGATCGATTCCTACTAGTTCTTAACGTTTAGTTTATTCTTATATCGATCGAGTTAACGTTCTCACTGATTGGATCGCCAATCAAATAGGATTCCGCACTATTTGATTCGGTATAAGCACTGAATATGTTGGTATTCCGTATGTACACGGTCCTAACACCCATTCCAAGAGACAAGTCCTCACATGCCTTTATGTCTTCTGATATAAGCTCAGGCAGCTTTCTATTCACCCTTGAAGATCTAGACTGTATCCATCCAAATGATCTGGGGTACATGGAAATAGTCCAGTAGATGGTTCTTCTCACTCACAGAGCCAAAAATTTCTACAAGAGGATAGGAAGGAAGTTTCCTAGCATTACAGCCAGTGGAAAGTTTGGACTGGATAAAGCAAAGTCAAGTGTTACAACTGTAACCAAATGGGCCACTTTGTAAGGGAGTGTAAGGAACCAAGGACAAATGGTGGCCAAGCACAAACCAAACCAAACTAAACTAAGAAAGTCACCTAGAATGAGAAGCCAAAGCAGTAAGATGCAGTTGTTGTTGAAGAAGGAGGCTTTGACTGGAGTTTTTAGGTGGAAGATGTATCTCCTAACCAAGCACACTAATGGCTGACCATGATGAAGCAAAGGTATTGGAACATCTATGACACCTGAATGTATTGCTAAAGTTAATAGATACAAGTCCTACAACTTAAATATGAGATCTGATCTTGAGTCCTTAAATATCTTAAAATTTGATTTCAAAAGATTTGAAAATGATAATAAACTGAAAATAGAGGACTTAGAGAAAACCATTTCAGTTCTAAAACATAAACACACCAACTACAGGACTCAGATCAATGATCTCATAACCAAGTTGATAGAATGCCATATTGAGCTTGTGATTAGCAAGGACAGGGCAGAAAAATGTGTTCTTGAAGAAGAAACCTTCAAGAACATCATATCCTCATCCTTGCATGCAAAAGTTTGTTATCAACATAAGCAGGGACTGGGATCTAGTGAGATAGCTCCTCCACACACCATTTTTTCTATAAGATCTCCTTTAAGATGAGCTTCCCCTCATAGACCCCTTGACTAAAGAGGATGAAGAAGTGACAATGAAGAATGCCTTTGATAAGAGTGAAGAAGAGGATTATAGAAAGGGTCATTGTCCTTTTTAGGAGAGTAAGAAGTCTGTGATGACCAAGTCTATGAGAAAGAACTTGATCAGAAAGAGAAAGAGAAAAACAAAGAAGGCTCAAAAGATCAAGGCCAATTTTGACTCTAAGCATAAACAAGTCTTTATCTCTGCAAGGTTTGAAGTGGTTAAGACTGAAGACATCAACCTGAACTCTAGTGCCAAGAGTTCTGGTTCATGTTCAAATCATTCCAGCATCAAGAAAAAGGCTGATCAGCTATGTACCATTGCTACACAGTCTAAACCATCTAGCTCCAAGTATAGTTCTCAGCCTAAAAGAACTTTCTCAGCATCTGCAAAGATGAATATGGAGAGGGAAAGTGATCAAGTTCAGCCTTTTTCACAAAGGAAGCCTCTTAGGAAGAAGTTGGAACGTGTCATGTGTGAGAGCTCCTCTCATCTTGCTAAGGATTGTCCTTACAATCCTAAAGGCACTCTCCATATAATCAAGAAAGAGACCTCTATGAATTTAAAAAAGAAGCAAGCTTCAAAAGGACAATTTGTTTCCTTCAGAAGCTACAAAATGAAGATGAAGGCAAGTGGAAAATTGCCTTCGGAAGATAATTTGGTCTTAGAAGAAGGGAATACTTCCGAAGCACTGAAGCCTGCTGTAGTGATAACAAGATCTTCCGAAGGACTAGTCATAAAAACTCCCGAAGTCAGTAAAACTACCGATGTATTGAAGGTCAAGTCTAAACTTCCAAAGGTGGTGTGGAAGTTCAAGAAAGACCAGTGACTGAAAGTTCTCCATCAACAACAGCAAAGGATCCTCAAAATTTAACTATAGGATCTATTACTGTTTTATTACCTTCAACTTCGTTTGATAAACCTAAGATAAGCAAAGATTGGGTTTCCAAATGTAACTAGTCATCTTTTTTGTCCAGGAACAACTCAAGACAAACAAAAATTTATGGATCATTGACAGTGGCTGTTCCAGGCACATGACAAGCAATAGGTCACTACTCCAAAACTTTGAGAAAATTGATGGAGGGCCAGTTGCTTTTGGAGGAGATGAAGGAGGTTACATATCTGGAAGGGGCAAGTCAAGTAAGCTTAACATTTAGAAGGTAAACTTTATCAAAGAGCTTGAATACAATCTTCTGAGTGTATCTTAATTTTGTGATCAGAGTCATAACATGCTTTTCACTGAGCATGAGTGCATTGTTCTCAAGCCCGAGGTGATCATTTCTCATGAGCATATCTTGCGTAGAGTCCCCAAGAAAGGGAACATGTACAAGATGGATTTGCAAGAAACATCTTCCTTAGGAGAAGTTTTATGTTTTCTATCTAAAACAAATAGTGATGAGTCTTTTCTCTTGCATAAAAGAATTTGCCATGTAAACTTTAAGAACATGAATAAGTTAACTAAAAGTTATTTGGTAACTGGAATGCCAAAGAAAAATTTTACAAGTGATGACCATTGTGTTGCATGCCTAAAAGGGAAGCAACACAAGGTATCTCACAAGCCAAAGGAAAGAAACTCCATCACTACTCTCCTACACTTGTTACATATTGATCTCTATGGCCCCACTAGTGTAATGAGCCTAGGAAGGACCTCTTACTGTTTAATGATCATAGATGACTTTACAAGATTCACTTGGGCCTTCTTCCTTAGAACTAAGGATGAGACTCCTGAGATTCTAAAGAATTTCATCTTAAAGATTGAGAATCAATCTGATCACAAAGTCAAAACCATAAGATGTGATCAAGGAACTGAATTCAAGAACCAAATTCTTGATACATTTTGTGATGAAAATGGTGTTACAAGACAATATAGTGCTCCCACGACTCCTTAGAAAAATGGTGTTGCTGAGAGGTGAAACAGGACACTTATTGAAGTTGCAAGAACTATGTTGTCTAACTCCAAACTGCCCATCACCTTCTGGGCAGAGGTAATAAATACTATCTGCTATGTGCATAATAGAGTGTTAGTAGTTAAGTCACATGGTAAGATTCCTTATGAACTTTGGCATAAGAGGAAACCTTTCATTGGTTTTCTCAGGTCATTTGGATGTCCTTGCACCATCTTGAATACCAATAATCAAATTGCCAAATTTGCTGAGAATTAGATAATGGACATTTCATTGGGTACTCTTCCCAAGCTAAGGCTTATAGAGTATACAATCTTGTGAGAATGTTTCAGGGTCTATAAATCTTGTGAGAATGTTTCAGGATCTATAAATCTCAGAACCAGGATTGTTGAGGAGTCAGCCAATGTGACTTTCAATGAACACACACCCAGTGTAACTAGTTCTGGTCCAAATTGGCTATTTGATCTTGATTTAGTTATCAATTGTTTTAAGAAATCTTGTGAGATTTTTTCAGGGTCTATAAATATTCTACCAACAGGTGATCTTGATCCAAGATTTGAGCTGACAAGACATTTAAGCTATACAACTTCAGCTCCATTTGTAACTAATGCAAATGAAGTTTCTACCAGCACAACAATGACTAACGTAGCTGATACATCTGAGATGCCTTCAAATTCTAGCTCAAAGGCTCAACAACCAGATAAAGATGCTTCAAATGTAGAAGATCATAGTGGTGGTGAAAGTGATCAAGAATTTCTTGATGTTGATAACCACTCCATTGAAGACAACATCAATGATGTGACACACTCTTTGGATAAAGTTTCAGTTGATAAGTGTGTTAATGTTGTAGGAGAAACCTCAATTCTAGATCAAAATTATTCTAATTTAGATCTCTCTCAACAACTAGCTGAGATTCCTCAGCTAAGGATAGACAAATCTCATCCCACTACAGACATCATTGGAGATGTTGATTCAGGGGTAAGAGCAAGAGGACAAACCCATGATGTAAATGTTTGTCTTCACTCTTATTTTTTTATCTCAGATTGAGCCTAAGAAATTGATGAGGCTCTAAAGGATGGAAGTTAGGTTGAAGCTATGCAAGAGGAGCTACTTCAATTGAAGAGACAAAATGTTTGGAACCTATGTCCTCTTTCTCATGGGAAGACTACTATAGGAACCAAATGGGTTTTTAGGAATAAGAAGGATGATAGAGGAATTGTCATAAAAAACAAGGAAAAACTAGTTGTTCAAGGATACACATAAGAAAAAGGAATTGACTACACAGATGTTTTTGCTCCTGTAGCAGGACTGGAAGCTGTTAGGATATTCTTAGCTTTTGCTGCATCCAAGAATTACAAGGTCTACCAACTTGATGTCAAGTGTATTTTTCTTTGGGGTGATTGATGAAGAGGAGTATGTCAAATAACCACCTGGCTTTGCAGATCCTGATAATCCTGATTATGTTTGCAGGCTATATAAGGTTTTTTATGGGTTGCATCAAGCACCAAGGAAGTGGTACGAGACTCTATCACAGTGTCTCTGCAAGCATAATACAGAAGATGTACTATAGATGGAACTCTCTTTATTAAAGGAATAGGAAATGAATTGATGCTAGTTCAAGTGTATGTAGATGACATCATCTTTGGTTCAACTAATCCAAAGCTCTGTAAAGACTTTGAGAAGCTAATGAAGGATAGATTTGAAATGAGTGCCATGGGGGAACTTAATTTCTTTCTAGGAATTCAAGTGAAGCAAGTTGAAGATGACATCTTCATAAGTCAGTCAAAGTATGTTCAAGACATACTCAAGAGGTTCAACATGATTGATTGCAAGGTTGCTAAGACAACCATAGCAAGAAACCACTCCCTTGGGCCGGACCTTGAGGGGGAGTGTGTAGATGAACATCTCTATAGGGCTATGATTGGGTCTCTTATGTACCTTACAACTAGCAGGCCTGATATCATATTTTCCACATGTGTTTGTGCAAGATATCAAGCCAACCTCAAGATGTCACATCTTATCACTGTCAAGAGAATTTTAAGATACGTCAAAGGTGCCTCAACACTTGGCCTTTGGTATCCAAAGAATTCTGACTTTAATTTGTATGCATATGAAGATAGTGATTATGGTAGATGCAATATGATTAAAAAATCTACATCAGGGGGATGTTAGTTTTTTGGTGGAAGGGTTGTCTCATGGTAATGCAAGAAGCAATCCTATGTCTCTACATCAACTGCCGAAGCTGAATACATTGCTGCTGTAAGCTGCTATGCTCAAGTTCTTTGGCTTTAGAATCAGATGTTGGACTATGGGTTCAACTTTTAAGAGACTACATTTCACATGCACAACAATAGTGCCATCTCTATTACAGAGAATCCTGTGCATCACTCAAGGAATAAACACATCAATATCAGGTATCATTTGATTAGAGATAACTTTGAAAAGGGCTTGATCAAACTAGTCAAGGTTAACATAAATGAACAATATACTAGTTTGTTCACTAAAGCTTTTGATGAGCAGAGATTTAAATATCTCATATAAGCTATTGGGATGATTAACCTTGAGTATCTTTTTCTTAAAAACTAATTCACATTATTTCTAAAATTTGTGTGTCTTAAGTTGTCTATTTTATCATCTTTATAAGCTCTTGTTTTCCTTGGAAGAAAATCTTTTTAGAAGACTTTCCTTAGATTATTCAAAAACTTGATGTTTTCTGTCCTTTGGAAGATATGGTTTTATTTTTGGAAGAAACGTATGCCTTTAAAACAAGCAACTGCTTGAGTAAAATTGCATTCGAAAGAAATTTCTAAAATATCTTCTGAAGCTTAACATTTCTCTTAAGTACTTGAAAGTTTTCAATGACAACTTTCTTCCAAAGCAAATTAACTCTCGGAAGCTTTATTCTTAGTTGAATAACGCATCCATGTCTTAATTCTCTTCCGAAGCAAAAAATTCAAAACTCCCAGCGGAAGTCTAAAGAAATAACTTTTCATATCATTACAAATTCTTTTGCAAGTTAAAACAAGCGTTCATTTCAAAACATCATTCGTTCGCATTATAATGAAAAAACATTAACTAAAGAATGCCATTCAACATGCCAAGTAGTTGCTCCGTGCCATCCTCAGCAATGCTCACCTGCCAACTGGAAAATGCATAAAAGTCAGCCTTGCTGAGTGAGTTCTAGTTTAATAATAAAACATACTTTTTCCTTCATTTAAAACTGTTCATTCTATTGCACGTGATCATACATCATACATACATACAGATAATATCATTATTATCTTCGTCATTCTTTTGTTCATACTTTCATTCATTCATTCATTACTTCCACTGACATGTACATTACCCTGAACATTGTGCACGAAGAGGGTAACTGGGCCTGAGGTCTTTCATAGACATCGAACATTATGCACGAAGTTGACTCTAGTACCTAGGGTAAGTACATTCACCCTTTATCTTGTCTCTTTCATTCCGAATCAATGCCATATGCTATACCCCGAACATTGTGCACGAAGCGGGTAACTGGGCCTGAGGTCATTCATAGACCTCGAACATTGTGCACGAAGCTGACTCCAGTACCTAGGGCAAGTGGCAAGGATCCCATTCATATGGTCAATCACAAAGATTAGACCCCAATGTGCATCCTTTGGGGTAGCTAACCTGCACACCGTTGAGCTAACACCTACATAGGGTGTGCACCTCCATACATTTGCTTGCAAGCCTTTCTTACATTCATTCATTCATTAATGCATGCATTCATTCATCATGTTCCTCTTTCATTATCTTCACTTTAAGTTACATAATAATTTGGTTCATTCATTATCATAACACGTAAAGTCATAGGAAAGATAATCATACATCATTATAAGGAACATAAACATATCATTCATACATCATCATGCAGGGCATCATACATACATAACATACATCATGCATAACCATGCAACATCATCATCATCATCATGCATAAGCATCAAGCACATATCATTACATGCCCATCATACCATCTATGACCCCAAAAGTCAACTTACATAACCCCGGGAATCTCCTAGGTCAAAGCCTACATTACCCCCTTTTCTCCCAAAAAGTCAGAATTTTACTAGGTGTTCGTCCGCATTGACACTACTGCTCATCCGCATTTGATTTCCTTCATCCGCATTAACTTACTCTATCCGCATTGGTTTCCTTCATCCGCATTAACTTACTCTATCTGCATTTGCCTAACTCCTCCGCATTTCCATACTTAGCCAATGCTCATCCGCATTGACCTCACCCGTATTGACTTACTTTGCTCATCCGCATTTCCACACGTGGTCCATGCTCATCTGCATTGACTTACTTTGCTCATCCGCATTTCCACACTTGGTCAATGCTCGCCCGCATTTCCGCACTTGGTCAATACTCATCCACATTAACCTCATCTGCATTTCCTTGTTTCATCACTTATGCAGATTCTAAAACTTAACTTATGAGCCTTAAACATCAGATTTCAATTCACTATTCATCATGTTCTAAGCTTAAATCTTATCCTCTAAGCCTTAGAAACATCATCGTACATTAGCAAACATGAACATAATCACGCATCATAACATAACATCACCATACACACTTTCAAACATGCGGGCTCGAAACCCAGTTAATGAAAACATACATTCATGCAATTCCAGCCCCAAAATTAGTTAAAACATGTAAAAGAGGGGTCCTAGAACTCACCTTTGCAGCTCTTGAGTATGGCTTCCTCCAAACTCGTTTGCAAATTGAATTCAACCACGTAGAACCCACTGAAAACATAATCGAACACATACAAACACACATAAGCATAAACCCAAGGATAAGATCAGTCAAGAACACCATAAAAGCATGAATTCGTACCTTGAATTCGAATTCTTTCTTCTTATTCTTCTTCAAAGACGAGAATTTGCTGCTCCCAGCTACTCTCTCTCTCTAAAACCCGAAAATTAGTGGTGTATGTGACATATGGGCGGCCATACCACCTTTTACACCCAATTTTCAAACATTTTGTCCTTTTGGATACTTTTTACCCCTAGACTTGGGTTTTATTTCTTTTCCTTCTTTTCTTTCACTTTATTCATTCTTTTCTTTGACTTTAAAATAACCGGGTGTTACAAAGGTGCCGCAGGCCAGTTTTCTTAGTTAAAAAGTTCAAAGAGAAGAAAAAGGATGGCTTCTAAACCAAAGTCTAAGAAGAAGAAGAAAGAGGCATCCATCTCCAAATCTCAAGATGAGTTAAAACATCTTGAGAATGTGCAACAAGAGGAAGCTCCACCAACTCCAATCCACGCGGCTCCTCTGGCATCAGGAAGACCCATCTTGTCTTGGACTTACTCTACAAATCTAGAAAGATGGCATGTCATCAGAGAACAAGGTGTTGAAGATGTCTACATATGGCAATATATGTTCAATCTACATCTGTATGATCTCTTTAAGATGAGTAGACATTTTGAGAGTTTGAATGATCCTGACCATCCTATGAAGAAAGGCATGGTCATTATCATAATGAGGACTATCAATATCTGAAGTCTTCAATTGTTTTGGTAGCATCAGCCTAGGGGAAGTTTGTAGGGTTTCATATAAGACTGATAAACCCAAAACATCCAAACAGTCTGTCCGGCATGCATGCACAAGGTGCTGAAGTAGAATGCTTTAGAAGTTTCACATTCTACATTAGAAAAACATTCTAAGTGTGAAATCTTACGAAGCCAAGACCAATATCTTCTGAAGCCAAAAATAAAGTCTTCCAAAGATTCAAAGACAAAGTCTTTCGAAGCCAGTTTATGAAGAAAGATTTCTTTCGAAGACTTTTGAGAACATGCTTTATCTGATGTACCTTTTACCTGTAGATACATGTGTACCTAGTTTATGTGCTTAAATGTAAAAGTCTTTCGTGTCTTACATATGTGTAATTTGACAAAGTAATGAAATATGATATGTGATTTGATGTTTATTTATCTTTAATTCATATGTATGACTTCTTGTATAGGTTTGACGTTGTTGTACATAATTCTTAGTCAATAATGATTGAGTATTATGTTCAACCTAGTCGGATGAGTATTCATGCTAATGGTTATACTTATAGACCATACGCATGAATACATCATGCTTATGGACCAGTCGCATGACTGAACCAGGAGACTAGATCAATCGTATGATTGAGACATAAGATTGACTTAGTTGCACGACTGAACCTTCAGTCGTGCGTATGGATCAATCGCATGATTCAATTGCACGACTGAACCATGCTAATGGTTCAGTCGTATGAATGGAAACCACTAACCTATAAATACCACCTAATTTGTAGAAAAACAGAACACTTCGAGAGATATTACACATGCACATAAACCCTAGCCGTCTAGAGCGTCCCAAACAGCCTGTCCAAGTTCATAGTTCATTCCTGATCGATTCTTACTCGTTCTTAACATTTTAGTTCAATCTTATATCGATTGGGTTATCGTTCTCACTGATTGGATCACCAATCAAATAAGATTTCGCACTATTTGATCCGGTATAAACGCAGAATCAGTTAGTACTCTGTACGTACACGGTCCTAACAAGTGGTATCAGAGCTTTGGCTCTTGATTTTGCGTTTGATTCAATTAGGTTTGGTGTCAAAAACCTACGTTTTAATCAAAAGGTCACCACGTTTGCTTCAACAGGTGTTTTTGACGTTTTCAGGCGTCAAAGTTTCGATTTTTCACTATGCGGCAAATTAGGGTTCTTAGAAAAATCATATTTTGTGTCAAAGTGTCAAAATCTTCGATTTTGCAAAAACAGTAGCCTTCAGTCGCATGACTAGCTCATTCGTACGATTGAACACATTCGTTCACTCCATTCGCACAGCTGAACTCAGTCGCATTACTCATTCGCACGACTGAACAACTCCAGTCGGGTGCTTCCAATTGTCCTGTTCATACGCATGACTGAATCCAATCGCACGATTGAATTCATTTGCACGAGTGAATCCTACTCAAAGTCCATTCGCACGAGTGATCCATACTCATAGTTCATTCGCACGGGTGATTCCTACTCAAAGTCCATTCGCACAATTCAATCTGTCCTGTTCTACAATTACCAAGTTTATAGAAATGGAATATTAGTTTGCTGCGTTTACTACAGGAAAGGACTCACGCATCCAGAACCTACTGCTTCTGGAGAATGAGATTGGTAATCATAATAAACCTACCAAGCTATTAATGTTAGATGAATATCCTTAGTGGAAACAACGGTTTGAGATTTACCTAAATGGAGTTGATCCTAATCTTTGGACATCCATAGAGACTGGTTACACGGTACCAGTCAGTGCAAATGGAGTCAAGTTGACCTTGGGCGGAATGAGTGAAGCTCAGAAGATACTCTTCAATGGTGAGAAGAAATTTTATGCCCTGTTGACTCAACCAATACCGAAAGACATATTTCATCAATTTTCTAAGAACAAGAGGCCAAAAAGCTATGGGAGGCATTAGAGAAGAGATATGATAGAAACACGACGTTAAAGGCACTGAAAGCTAAGGCTCTCAAGAAGGAGTTCGATAAATTCTCTTTGATAGGGAATGAGAGCTTAGATGATATTATTGACAGATTCTATCATCTAAGGAGTGAGCTGCACACTCATGGCATAACCACCTCAATGGAAGACAAAGTTTCAAGCTTTGCTGATGGTTTGCCTGAGAAATGGGACTCATTTGTGTCTAACCTGAGACAGAACGACATTCTTGCGACATTAGACGTAAATGACTTCATCTTGAAGTTAAGAGAGGAAGAACTGAGAATGAAATACAAGTCGAAGAAAGGATCCTACATTCAGAATCCTTCGCTTTACAACTCAGTTCCCACTCCAGCTATGTCAGGAGCACCATCACAAACAACATTAGTGTCTAGTTCATCTACTCCTTCCAAACCACTGCTTCAAGACCAAAAACATCAAGGTCATCGGGGACCCAATACATAGTGCCTAAATCCAATACTTTGAAGTTGAAGACCGAGAACCTCGGTAATATTACAGTGGAAGTTGCAAAGGAGCATATGGATCTTCTAGTAGCAGTGGTTCAATCGTATGATGGTTTAGTTGCTGGGAAGATGGAAATTGTCATCTTGCGGATGAAGACTATGAGCAAGTTGACGAGAACGAGCTGGAAAGAATGGATATCATGTGGGCTTTAGCAAGTGCAGTTAGAAGAGCTAAAAAGTTTGTCAAAAAGATGGGGTAGAATCTAGTAGCCACGAAAGATATGACTTTTGGTTTTGACAAAACCAAAGTCACCTGCTTCAACTGTGGTGAAAAGGGGCATTTTAAACGTGAATGTGTGAAGCCCAAGAAAACTGGAAATGGTAACCCATTTCCTACTTTCAATCATCAAGACAAAAAGTGATTAGAACTGTATCTTCAAGCAAAGAGACAAAGGCTCTAACTACTCAAGGTGATGAAGGGAAGGATTGGTCCTTCCGATTTGTTTCTCCAGGAGAATCAAATATTGCCTCTGTCGAAGCACTGGATGATGGGTCTGCTAGTGAAGGTGAGATTGCAGCTGAGCAAGCGATGTCGGATACCGAAGAAGTTGTGAACATGGTAAATTACTTGGTTGAGGAAGAGCTCAGAGCAACAAGTTTAGAATCTCCAGTAACAGAAGAGTCTAAGTCTGCTTTCATGGCTGATTCAACTGACTCCTCACAGGTAAGTTCTCTAGATCAATTATTTGAAAAACATGCTTGTTCTGAATGTGAAAAATTTAAGGAAATCATTGATTTGAAATTTACTAGGTTATTATAACACAATGATAACTTAGTAAATGACTTACAACTCTGCACTGAAGCTAATCGTATATTAAAACAAAATGAATGCAGTTTTAAAGAAAAGATAGAACTTTTGGGTAAAAAACTAAGGGAAACCGAAGTTGGTGCCTTAAATCAATCTAATGATATAAAGTTTTATTTAAATTCTTTAGAAGAAACCAAAAAGGAGAAAGCAGTTTTGGAAGTCGAGGTTAATTCTTTAAAACAAAAACTGCATAGTTGGGCTAGTTCTTCTCATATAGTTCAGAACTTAGTGAAAGAATGAAATAATGGGGAAGGTTTGGGTTACAAATTAGTTCCACTACCACATTAGATCCTTTTGAATACAAAATGTAGACCTATCAATAACAACCCAGTAAAGGATCATGCGGTGTCCACTCCTCTGGTTAGTGATTCTGATTCCATAGGTAAACCGGTGAAATCTTGCACTAAATAGAAGGAGTCTACTTTGAAATCAAAAGGAAAAATGCCAATGAGAATTTGGATGATGAATTTAAAAGGTTTAATTTAAGGTCAGGTTCAAAATCATCCATTTCAGAACCCAAAAGACTAAACCAGTTAACCAAAAACGTATTAATCATCAAAGTCCAAACAAAGTGCAAGTTAAAGATGTTTAGAATGTTAAAATAATTAGTTTTGTTAATAAGGCTGAAACATCTAAAAGAGAAGTGACAAAACCAAACTAGACACACCTCACGCCTTCACTAAACTCAACATCACATAGAAGTTTTCTTCAATCTGTAAAAGCGAGATCTTGCTACAGTTGTGGAAAACAAGGACATATCTCTCATAATTGTCCTTATTATCAGACGCCTAGAAAGAAAATTAAAATTTATGTTGCAAAACCAAGTTTTTATAAAATAAGATCTAACACTCCACCTAAGAGTGTTAGTGAACCTAAAGTTCAAACCATAAGTCAGTCGTCTGTTTACCACAAACAAGCCTTACACAAAACTAGCTTATGGAAAGAAAAATCAAGTATAGTATTTGATAGTGAGGAAAATAAGAAGAAAGATATGCCTTCATCTCCTAAAGGACAATGGGTTAAGTTTATGATGTGTGATTCCTCTAGGTCACCCAAGCCAGTTAAGGCTTGGGTCCCAAATCTGAACTAATAAGTTCCTTTGAATGTGCAGGGTGTCCGCTACAGCACTATCACTAATACCTGGATTATTGATAGTGGGGCGTCCAGGCATATGACAGTGAATTCGTCCCTCCTTTTCAACATCAAACAAATCAAAGGGGGACATGTTTCATTTGCTGGGAACAAAGGAGGTTACATCATAGCACAAGCCGAAGTGGGAAACGAGAAAGTAAAGTTTGACAAGGTCAACTACGTTCAACAACTACATAACAACTTACTTTCAGTCTCCCAGATCTGTGATAAAGGATTTGAAGTTGTATTTGTCAACAAGAAGTGCTACATGTTGAAGAAGGACTATGTGATTGAGGAGGATAAGGTTCTTATGTCAGCTTCAAGATATAATGATTTGTATGTCTTGGATCTATCAAAAGCCTCCACAACTGATCACACTATTCAATGCTTCTTATCAAAGGCAACTGAGAGGGACTCAGTCTCATGGCATAGGAGAATGGGACACATCAATCCTAGGAAGATGAATCATTTGGTTCAGAATGATTTAGTAAATGGTGTAACTGTCAAGAACTTCCAGCTTCTGGACTTTTGCAGAGCATGTAAGAAAGGGAAACAGACCAAGAAAGCTCACAAGGAAAAGAAAGTTAATTCTATTGATATGCCTCTCGAGCTTCTACACATGGATTTGTTTGGCCCTGTAAGCACGAAGAGCATTGCTAGAGATCTGTATTGCTTTGTAGTAATAGATGATTACTCGAGATTCTCTTGGGTGATGTTTCTGAAATTCGAATCAGAAACTTTTTAATCATTCAAACATCTGGTAACTACATTGGAATCACTCTACAAGCTGAAAGTAAGGCAAATTCGATCAGACAACGGCACAAAATTCAAGAATCAGTGGATGGAGGATACTGTAGAGAAATAGGAATTGTTCATCAATTCACCTCTGCCTACATTTCACAGATGAACGACGTAGCTGAAAGGAAGAATCGGAGCTTGATAGAGACTGCTAGGACAATGCTAGCCGACTCGAAACTACCCATTCAATTCTGGAATGAGGCAGTGGCTAATTCTTGTTACACGCTCAATCAAGTCTTAGTGGTCAAATGACATGGGAAAACATGTTATGACCTACTCAACCAACATAAACCTAACTTGGAGTATCTAGAACCATTTGGCGCACCATACATGTTGTTGAAGAAAACTCAGACTGGGAAGTTCAGTGAGAAGGCAGAAGAAAGTATCTTTCGGATACAACATACCAGACAAGAGAGTTTACAAAAACTCAACGGGTCAGGTAGAAGTGTGGTGCAACGTTGATGTTCAAAGATACACCACCCCCTGCTGGCAAAGGACCCTACTTCTTCTTCGACTATGATGGATTCTCTATATCCTTCAATCTGCCGCCTTCTCATACTGATGATGAGCTTTCTGCTAGGATGATGTACGACGTTCTAAACTCTCCTTTACCAGACTCGACATCAACTGGTCCATTAGATGATACTTCTAGCCCTTCAGGAGGAGACCTTGAAGTAAGTGATTCTTCATCTAATGATGAAGCAGTTAAGACTGCTAATATCGACCAGGAGGAACAGGTTCCCACTAATGAAAGTACACAAGCATCAAATCCTGATGCCTCTAAAACTTCGGAACCTCATACTCCAACAGCTACAGAGACTGAACCTGGATTAACAATCTGGATTATGAGGTAGCTATTCCAACAACTCCCAGATCTTGGATAAATGTTTATCATCCCTTGGAAAACATCATTGGGGATGTTCGATCGGGAGTAAAGACAAGAAATCAGCTATACTCAGCTGATTATGCCTCGGTAATGGAAAATGAATACCTTCACGATGGTGCATATCGATGTTTTATGTCTCAGTTGAGCCAAAATATGTGAGTGAAGCCTTAAACGATGAGGCATGGGTCAGTGCAATGCAAGAAGAACTCCTACAGTTCAAGAAGTTAAGAGTATGGACCCTTGTGGACAAACCAAAAGGTGCTAAGGTGATTGGCACTAAATGGGTGCTAAAATGCAAGAAAGATGACCAAGGGGTCATAATCAGGAATAAGGCTCGACTTGTAGTTCAAGGATTTCGACAAGTCGAAGGCATAGATTACAATGAAGTGTTTGCACTGGTGGCAAGGATGGAAGCAATACGTATATTTCTAGCCTATGTATCCTATATGAAGATTAAAGTTTATTAACTAGATGTGAAGAGTGCATTCCTTCATGGTGAAATCCATGAGACGGTCTATGTCAGTAAACCTAAAGGATTGAGGATCTTTATCATCGAGATAGAGTTTACAAGCTGGACAAGGCTCTTTACGGGCTCCATCAAGCCTCAAGAGCCTAGTATGAGAAACTCTCAACTCATCTTGTGAAACACGGTTTTCGTAGAGTAGTTATTGAATGTACATTGTTTATCAAAGAAAAGGATGGAGATTTACTGCTAGTACAGATTTATGTGGATGACATAATCTTCAATTCCAAAAATGAAGAATTATGTAAAGAATTCGAATCTGTATGAAAGCCGAGTTTGAGATGAGTGCCATGGGGGAGATGAAGTTCTTTCTCGGCTTACAAGTGGATCAAACACCAAAGGGATCTTCCTGCATCAGACCAAATATGTAGGAGATATCCTCAGTAGATTCGACATGGAGAATGCTTTGGCTGCTGGAACTCCACTTGCCACGAACCATGACGTGGCACCCGACAAAATGGTGATCTGGTTGATGCCACCATGTATAGAGGACTGATTAGATCTCTCATGTATCTCACAGCCTCGCGTCCTAATATCATGTACGTCACGTGTCTTTGCTCCAGATATCAGGCGAAACCAAAAGTAAATCATCTCATCGGGGTTAAAAGGATCTTTCATTACCTAAAGGGTACTCTAACACTAGGGTTGTGCTATCCTCATGATGATGACTTTGAGCTTACCGCGTATAGCAACTCAGATTATGGTGGTTGCAAGATGAATTACAAGTCAACATCAATGGGATGTCAGTTCTTTGGAAGACGGTTAGTCACCTGGCAATGTAAGAAGCAGACCTTAGTTGCTCTGTCAACATGTGAAGCTGAATACGTTGTTGCTGAAAGTTGTTGTTCACAAATCATTTGGATTCAACAGCAAATGCGCGACTATGGTTTTGCAATTTACTAACACCCCTATCTTTGTTGATAATTCTGCTGCAATTGTTGTAACCAAAAATCCAGTCCAACACCCTAAAACAAAGCACATCAGTATTAAATATCACTTTATACGTGACTATTTTCAAAAGCAAATAGTCAATGTGGTTAAAATTAATACTGATTTTCAACACGCCGACCTCTACACAAAAGCATTTGACAAACCTAGGTTTTTATATCTTTTAGAGGTTAATAGCGTGAAAAAGAAAAGTTATGTGATTCAAGAAGATGACGGTTCTTAGTCCGACAATTAGGTTCTTAGTTTTTATTTATTTTATTTTATTTTTTTGTCTATTAAAATCCAAAAACACAATAAGATTTTCAGTTTTAGAATTTTAAGGGGAGAATAATTTTAGTTTAGAATTTAACTAGTTCCAGTACTTACTTACTTTAAAAAAACAAACGAGGGTGAGGGCAGTTTAGCTGAAAGAAATGAAATCAAATCTATGATTTTGAATCAAAGCTTATGGAAAATGATAGTACACAGGGAACGAATTGGTTGGGACTTCAAAACTAGTTTGCTCAAAATGCGAAAAAGTACAAGTCTGAGAAGTCTAAGCATAACTAAAGAAAAATGATAGTTAAACTAATCTGCTACTAAGGTAACATAGAAAAAATAGACCTAGAGGTTGCTAGTTCATTATATGATGTGTTGGTAGATTCAACACAATAGACGAGTAGACTTCATTGGTGAATTAAAATTCAAACTAACTTGTTCAACTTGCTGTGGGTTCTCATCTTATCCCTGGTTAACACAATCAACGCATTTCTAATAAGGGGTGACGAGCAAAATTAATGCCACAAATGTGTGTGGATGACCATAAATATAAGCAAAGCACATGTAAAAAACTACAAAAAGCAATCAATCTAATGACTAATGTTGTTGGTGCGTTGTGTGCAAAAGAAAAATAAATGCTCTAACAAGAAGATAGGTTGTGTGCCTCTCTGCTGTGCGGTGGCACTGACCTAAGGATAAGCATAACCTAAATATTCAAGAATTCATTGTTGTTTGCGCCTCTCTGCTGTGTGATGGCACTCACCTGAGGCTTGGCATCTCTTTGAAAGCTCTTAGAATAGTTCCTTGTTGTCCAATACCGTAGACCGCTCAAAAATCTCCTAAGGAATGTTGATTACCATATAAGTGTGAGATCCACAAATGCTTGTTGAATAATCTAACCTAATTCATCACCAATGTAAGTCAAAAATCTATGTATGGATTTAAGTGGACAAATATACTGACAATCATCGTGACTGCAACTCTTGATAGTCAAAATCATTGTGTGCATCTTATAGCTCTAGTATGATTTCTTGAAAGTGGATTTGACTCTTAGACAAAACAAGAATCTAGCATCAAAGTGCATATTAAAAAAAGGTTCCCAAACGGTTCTGATATACCTGTATGATTCCATAATGAATCGTTCCAGAAATGATCAAATTAACTTGAAGTTGTTCTTCTCAAACCCAAAACAACAAAAATATATCTTGTTTTTCTTTTAAATTTCTAAGTTACTTTCTATTTTCTAGTCTTTTTTTGCATAGATGTCAGACTATACAACTGGATGTAATCTGTGAATCACTTACTAAAAAGGGTCATGTCTGAGGTGACCAATTAGTTTTAAATTAAAAGGATCACGTCTGAGGTGATCAAATGGTGTTAAAAGGTCATAATGTTATATCAAAGGTCAAAATTTCAAGTGTTTGAAAGCATATGAGTTCAAGATCATAAGTATGAGCCAATCGTACGATTGAATCATAAGGATGAGCCAATCGCACGATTGAACCATAAGAATGAGCCAGTCACACGATTAGACCATGAGTATGGGACAACCATGCGATTGGACTACAAGACTGAACCAATCGTACGAATGAATGAAGAAGTATGAGCCACTCGCATGACTGAACCCCAGTCGCACGACTGAAGCATGAGTACGGGCTCAGTCACATGACTGGAGCATGAGTATGGGTCCAGTCGCTGTACTGAAATTTAAAATAGTATAAATAAGGGGGTCAGTTGGTCGAACCCTTACCACCCTTCAAGTCCTCTGAAATCACCCATACACACACATACTCTGCCTAAATCTCGTTTGCCTATTATTACTGACCGATCTGTGTTTCTAACGTTATTCTACTCATCTACAGGTACCGGGAGACTGCAATCGATCCAAAGAACATCTTATCGCATCTTTAAGGCCGATTGGGCTTAAACCTAGAACCGAGACTAAAACCTAAATTAAACCACTTAACTGGACATAAAAGTTGATTTAAAAGACATTAAGTGTTATTTCGAGTCTCTGCGAGTCTAATGAGTCTAAACACGAAGTCTAATACAAAGTTTTGATAGAGATTCAAATCTAGGGTGTTCAACAGTGTAGGATGTGAATGGTCATGCTAATGAACCTCAGTCACATGATTGAGCCAGGCGTACGATTCAATCGCACATACGAAGCATGCATATGGATTCAGTCGCACGACTGACTCAACCGCGTGGTGTAGTATACAACTAAGTTCAGTCGCAGGCTCAATCGCACGACTGAACTCAGCCGTAGGCTCAATCGTACGAATGAACTCAATCGTACGACTAAAACTCAGTCGTATGGTTTAGTGGCACGACTGAACCAGCTTGATCAAAACAGCTTAGATCCAACTATCCTCTGTTATGCTTAAATCTAACATATATGATTCTTGTTTTATAGCAACATAGCTGATAGATGGACGATGAGCACGAAGCACAATATCTGTGCTCACTTAGACATGACTACTCGGAATGCTTTTGAGTTTACTGGGGTCATAGCCTTTCTAAAGAGATCGAGGATCTTCAAGGCTATATCTGCTCCATGCACACCTTACCGATGTATACAGTAGACCTTCTTGGAAGGTACCTCAGTAGACAGGTCCATAGAGCCCTATAGTATTCGGAGCTCGATCTTTGGGCAGGAGATTAGCATTACGGCTGACAATCTAAGGCAAGTCCGAGATCTGGGTGAGGATGGTACCCACCCAACCAAGCTACACCCTCTGACCGTTCGGGGATGTTTTTTGCAGATGAAGTACATTGAGGACATCAACGCAGGTTTGCTCAATAAGAGCAACCTGTGCCCCCAGTTTAAGTACTTGGTTCATGTCATTCTCAAGTGCATAACATCTAAGAGAGGAGGATTTGATGAGATGTCAGATCAAATCTAGAACGCTTATGTTGCTCTAGTGCTGAACCACCCATTCAGTTTCTCTCACATGTTGTTCTCCTACATGATTGAGAACATCGAGGCTAAAGGCAAGGAAAGCTTCTGATGTACCTGAGGTTTTTACAAATGATTATTGATAAGAAGATTATTTTCACTTCCAAAGGAGAAAGAAAATGTTGTTATTCTTGAGGTTATGGATGACGCCACATTGGGTCGGATGAAGGTCTACCAGGAGAAGCAGGTGAAGCCCCCGGTCAGGAGATTGATCGGGCACTTGTCTAGTGAAGAGTATGTGGCACCCTATCGCAAGAAGTGGCGGCACGATGATAGTGACTTAGATGTTGAGCCGATTGAGCTACCAACCAATGAAGAAGACGACGATGACGACGACCATGATGATGGTCAAGGTGGTGAGGCACCTGCTGGAACTGAGAAGGCTGCCTTCCACCAAGACTTCCTGCTTGATGAAGAAGAAGAGTCTGATGAGGAGCCACTGGTAAGGACTGTGGGAGCCAAGTTGTGGCCACTGACCGAGGGAAAGAGGCTATTGGCGGACGCCAGGCTGCGTCAAAGGGTGCTGCTACAGATGTCAGTGATCTACTTACACCCCAAACTAGCCATACAGCTCAGGGGGAGTCTCTATCTCCAAGGGCTCCAGGAAGAAGAGAATGGCTCATTCCCATAGGAGAAGAGTAAGAGGCCAAGGTTTACTTTGATTACATCTTCTACTTCTACCACCACTACCACAACTACCACCACAGCCACAATCACCACCACTGTCACCCTACCACCACTACCACACCCACTACCACAACCACCATCACTGTCACACCTACCACCACTACCACACCCTCAACCACAGCCACCACTCCATCTACCACTCATACACCTACTCCACTACAATCCATTCCCATACATCCTCCATCTTCACCACATCCACCACCACCACATCCACTCACCAAGAGGGTCCCTATACCCAATCCACATTCATACCAGCACCTACTCTACCCATGGTTGGGTTGGAGTAGCAGTTGGCCAGCATGAACCGGATGGTGCTAAAGCTTATAGCTACTGATGATCTAAGGGCTACAGAGATCAATCAGCTGATGGCGGTGAATGCTGGTCAAGCGAAGCAGATTGCTCAGCTGAGTGAGAAGAACGCTCAGTACGAGAGAGCGTTAGGCCGAGCACACCACATTCTAACAATTCAAAACGAGCTGGTGTTGGCGTCGGTAAAGCGCATTGAAGAACTTGAGAAGAAGAATAAGAAGATCTTGCTAAAGCTTAAGGGATCAAAGAGTGTACCATTAAAGATCAATGATGGTGATGATGATGATGATGATGATGAAGACAAATATGAATCTGATAAAGATGATGGTGATGACAAGGGAGCTGGAGTAAGTGGAAAAGGAAAAGAAGGTGATGATAATGATGAGGATGACCAAGAAGGTGATGCATCTACATCAGCCTCTAATACATCGGTTAAGGAGAGGCGGACCAAAAGAAATCAGATCAAGGAGCCTCGTCCTCAGCTCCTCAAGCTGAAGACTCTATGACCAAGGTAAAAGTAATCATTGATGTTTTTGTATTTGAAACTTTTGTAGTTGAATTATGTATTACACTAATGTAATAATGATTATTGATGTTTCAATGTCTTGATTAATGATCTATGTGTGATGTGCCTAATGTTTAATCAAATAAATGAAGATCAACAAACATATGAATATGATGTTGCTCCCCTTTAGCAAGTTAAGACTCAACTTACCATGATTCTTGACTTGCAAGGGATTGTTAGAAATCTGTGAGCTACACTCCAGAGGAAGGAGAGATTATACACGATCTAACAGATTAGCAGCTCGCTGAAATACTCAGACTGAATCTTGAAGAGCTTGTCAAATATGGTCTAGAAGTTGACGTTGTGAGTGATGATAAGCTAAAAGACGTGGATGAAATTTTGATAGAGGATGTCACTACAGAGCACAATCCACAGTACACTGACTCGGAAGGACAGGTTATCCCCAATTTGGGTGAAACATTTGGCAGTGGTACTTTTGAGAAGTTAGATGAAATGGAGAAAGAGAAAGAGAAAAAGAAATAAGAGAGCATAGCCCAAGCTTCAGATGCTAATGTTGATATCAAGAAAGCTGAATGGGCAGCTTGTTTTGCAGAGATGAAAGCCCAACACACGCCCGTAAAACAAAATGCATACACCAAGCTTTATAGATTCAAACGATATCAGAAAGTGTCGGGCAAGATTATAGCATGGGCATATTTTGGAGATTTGGATGTTTATGCTGTGAAAAGGGAAAAGGAGATTGAGTACTTCAGATATCCTCATGATCTGAAGACTCTTCCTGGTTTTGAGCTCAATCGTCTGGCATGCTTAGATCTGTTGTATGCTAATCCAAGAAAGATGTCAGGTTGGTTTGAGGTTGCATTGAAGAAGGAATACCACACCAGGTGGGTAAACTTCAGACCTCAACAACCGAAGAGGTTCATTCATAAGTCTGAAGTGGACCCTATATCTAGAAAGCCTAAAGTAGTGCTGAAGTGGAGTACTCCGTGCACAATCTCCAGGATTCCCTTATGCGAAATGCCTCAGGACTTCACTCCACACTTCAAATGGTGGTATTATGACTAGAGGATAGGGGAAGCGGTCATAGTTTTGATCAAAGATGGGAAAATAGAGACAATCAGGGTATTTAACCCAATGTGGCTCAGTAACTTGTCGGCTGAAGATGTCTATATGTTAGCCCAGGTTGAACACTTGAATAAAATATTATGAAGATTTGTAAGATCAAACAATGATAAATACAATAAAACCTCTTTGATCTCTATTGATTGCATATAATTTGAACAAAGTGGAAACCCCAATCAATTGACCATTCAACCATCATTCAACACTAATGACAATTAACCTATTTATAGTCTAGACTAATATTCACTAATTGCACTTAACTCCCTAGACTTAGGCTAATTAATGCAAAATTACATAGTAAGCATAAAAATGACTAAAAGCAAGATAAAATATATTTTGTTCACACAAAATATATTTATTATAATAAAACTCCTAGTCATCTGAATCTTCAACGTCTCGTCTTGGTTCTTCGTCTCGAACGTGTCGTGTTTGACTTTTTTTTACTTTGACCATGATGTTGACTTTTGTTGACTTTGACTATTTTGATAATATAGACTATCTTGTACAGCTCCAACAATTCTATCATTATCAACGTCTTCAAACGAAATCAACACCGAGAAGTCAACATTAGAAAGATCTTCAAATTGAAGTTTTCTGAATCTAATGAGAAAAATTATTCATCTTATAAGCTCCCCCTTTTTGAATGCAAACTTTACAAGGATATTGGAACAGCTTTCCCAAATCACTAATCTTGAGTGCTTTAGAAGATGTAGGAGGAGGATTCCTAGCTCGGTATCTTCTGCAAACTTTAGGAACAGGTTCTCTAATCATGTGCACTGCTTAACTGATGATCGGCCATCACTTACGGTAAATATCTAAAACACATTCACAAACACAATCTCGACATTTCTAATTAGATCATCTCATTTTAACAAAATAAACCCTTGTGTATTTGTGTTTGAAAACAAGAGAACCCGTATTTGTTTGTGCGCAATTTCTGTGAAATGCATGAAAAATGATAAAATTGTAACAGCATAATATGGAAGACCTAAAAGAAATTTTGAAATGAAAATTTATTATAATTTTTATTTTTATTATATACAATTATTATAACACATTTTTTGATCTATTTTTTATATATAACCGAGAACTGAATCGATCATGAGATCACATCCTCAAGATATACTTTAGTACAAATATGAATTTAATCATTGATAAGCAATGAGATCACACTGATAACTGAATCTAATCACAGTCTTTGAATAATTTTGAAATTCTCAAACAAATCAATAATGATTGCTGATATGTTTGTCCACTTAAACCCATGCCCTATCTTTTTCAACAAGCAGCAGATGATTCGATAAGGTTTGATTAAATACTTTAGAATGCTAGGACCCCACAATAATTTGGCAAAAACCCTCACCCAACCTTAGGATTTCTTGAATTTTGTTACGATCTTTATAGAACAAGGCTTGTGCATTAGTGTGTAGGTGATTATCAACATAATATTGCATTCTATGATGAATTCATCATTTAGATGATTTGACACAACTTAGATCAAAATGGTGAGAGCTCCAGGTCTATACTCACGTATACCAAGGAGATGACCATTTAATCATGTGCCAATGAGAGCTCTAGGTCAGTACTATCATAGAGCAAAGGAGATCATCACTCCAGGTCAGTACTACCGTACAACAGAGGAGATTAGCACAAACACAAGACACATAAATACACCAATCATGGCTCAAAGATATGGCTTAAATGATTTCTATCATGGTGGATAAGAGATCAATTCTCAATCCAATTTTTGTCGGGACTCAGTTTTCGTGCAAGCCAAAATAATTACGTAAAACCATACATCCTTAAGCATATATTTTAATTTAAGTCATCATACTGCTGTCTACTTTATTCTTCAGGCTGAGTCTACCAAACATATCATTAAAGAAACTGTTTGTTTTTCTTTATTTGTAATTAAAAATAAGATGTAAATCAAATCACAACATCAGTTACTATCATTTTTCATTTTAAAACGCAAGTCATGCAAGAACAAGCAATTCAAGAAGATATACAATTATTTCTCAGTCATCTCAAATAAAGTTCCTAGTTCTTTTTTTATTTTTATGTATTACTTATATACTCTCCCCATAAAATTTTATTTTTGTAAACCTATTTTTTTATTAATTTTTTTAATTTTTAGTTTTGTTTTTGTAAAACTGTATAGAAATAGAAATTTATCGAAGAAGGTCTTCCAAACTACACTGATATGAATATCAGAAATGAATTCTCAAGAAATATGCAGTGATTATGAAGTGAGAACGATGATTGTGTTAATAAAAATCCAAATTGTGAATAAAATACCGTAACCTTAACCTGTTTGTTCCACCTCAAATTTGAATTAGGAACAATCTCTATCAGTAAACCGGATTACTAACAGTCCTCCTGAATTGTTCTTGCACTCATTAACAAATTAGTTAGAAAGGGGAACCCAAGTCATTATAGTCCTGGAAGTTTCTTTTTCATCAATATAAGAAACATGTTTCGGCACATAACCGTTTAAACAATTGGGGATTGGAATATCCTTCTTTTTAATTTTCCAAATTTGTTTCAGTTCAATTAATTTGGATTTGAATGAAATAAATTTGGAATTAATTTTCTGTTTAAGACTAGAAGGAAAAGAATTTGGTTTTGAACTTTTGGTCATTTTCATCTTTGTATCATGTGAAACCGGCTTCACATGAAAAGTTTTGGATAGAGGGTTTTTCATCCAACCATTCAAAGATGTTTGCTTTTTACCTTTTGAACCAGAGAAGCAAACCGTGTTATCTTTACCATCTGGAATATTCTTTGTAGACTTACAGCTGGAGAAGCAATTCGTTTTGCCTTTACCATCCGTAGAAAGCCTTTGAGGACATTTCTTTACCAATGACCTTCTTTACCACACTCAAAACAAGCTTTGAAAGGCTTTTGATGCTTGAATGACCCGTGTGAAGCATTTGGAATTGGAGATTACTTTGAGGTTGTTGCAGATTATTGCTTGTTTTGGCATTTGCTATGCTGAATAGGGGATGAGATGTTCACTGATTGACTTGGTTGTTTTGCAGTTGGAGAAGAGATCCGTATAGGTCTTGAATCAGTTTTTGAAGCATTTGAGACTTGAGAATTACAAGTGATATCTTGATCTTTGATGAACTGACACGGTCCTTTGTGTTTGATTCATCATCTGAGCTTGACCAGTCTCGTATACACAGATTTGCTTCCAATAGATCTTGATTGACAGGAGTGGGATGTGTTGTTGTTATTGGAACTTGATGATTAGGTGATTACTGATTTATCTCTTCTATCACAACCTTGACAGGGTCAAAAGTAGGAATTTCACCTGCTTTAAAATTATCAAAGAAGTTAAAAGAAATAGTATATATAGATTTACAAACAACCGGGACTGAAAAATCGTTAGCTTGACTATCAGCATTTGGTTTATTGTATCCCATACTAGTTGTAGAATCATAATCATCTCACACCTCATTAAGATTGACATTGCTCAAACCTGCATGCATACTATTAATAGGTTGTTCAAACAAATCATTTTTAGGATGAGGTCTTGGGATTGGTGAATAACATAAAGTAGAAGGGGGTGGAACTTAATGAAATACAATTGCACCATCAGATTTATATCCAATCCCATGTTTTACTCGCGCCCCTTGTTGTTTAGCAATAAGCTCATCCTTTTTCGTGTGTGAAAGGATCCATTTATCAAGCTTTGTTTGAAGCTTTGTCATTTCAAATTGAGCTAAAACAGCCCTTTCTCTCAAAATATTAATTTCAACGTTACGCTCCAAAATGGTTCTTCTTAAAAGATCATTTTCAGCCAATGCTTCATTAAGTTTCGTTGGAAAAGCAATTTCATTTTTCTTTAATTCCTAATTGATAATTTTTAATTCCTTTTCATTTTCCAGTAACAATCTGTTTGCCTTATAAATCCCAAATAATTTGATTTTGCAAGACGAAGAACATATATCCTGAATAGTCTCATAAGGAAGACCCATGATAGTTCATTCTGCAACTAAGCTCTTTTCACAGTTGCAAACCCTTATGATTTTTTGTTGTTCCTCTTCTTTGACCTTCAACATCTGGTCAGCCTCATATTCTTTCTCTCTTTTATCAGCTTTTCCAACCTTATCATCAACGGTTCTCACAGACTTTGGTTTACTATCATTGTCAACTCTCAAAGCTTCACATTCTACGTCAACAGTTTCTCTGAATCAAATATTTAAATCCGAATCAGGTCTCAATAACTTCAATTTTTCGACCATCTCTGTTTTGTAATCAAGTATGCTTGTTACAGAAGAAACAAGATCAGTATTAAGCGTGTGGGTTTGATGTGGAAACACGGCTTGTTGAAATTCATTTCTTTGGATATCTAGCTCGAGAGATTTTAGACAGTTGATCATATCCATAAGTTTTGTATTGACATAACCTCTTTCTTGCTTCAACATTTTAACTTGATGATTCCATGTAGACGGAAGAGAGTCTAGAAGCTTTTGAATATGTTCATGATTACTGAGTTTTGGAACATGCTTCTTTCGAATGAATCCCTTATCCATTAACTCCTGCAATTGGCTCATGAGTTTCTTCATCTCAGTCGGAGCTAATTGATATGGTGCTTTGGCAACGGGTTGAGCACCAGTATTAAATCAATTTGGAACTCAATCTCGTGATCCGGTGGCACACCACTGGTACCTCAGATAATTGCGGTACCGAAGCATCCACATCTTTTACGTATGCCAAGTAGGCACTACATCCACGTTTCATGCACTTCCCCATCACCGCCATCGAAATCACCTTCGGGATTGTAGTAACGTGATCTCCATAAATCGTAACCAAACTCCCATCGGGCGCAACTAATCGAATCATCTTCTTGCGACATATGATGTTTGCTTCATAGGTTGCTAACTAGTCCATCCCTACTACTACATCAAATCCACCTAGGGGCATCACGTGTAACCTAGCAGCAAACCTATGACCTTCTAGTTCTATAGCACAGTCCTCTATCACATCAGTAATTCTAGTGGACTTGCCAATAGCGGTTTCTACATCGAATGGTTCACTGACGTTTCTACTACTAATAGGCAACTTAGCATAGAAAGTAGTGTAAATAAAACTCCTACTAGCATCGGAAGCAAACAATATAGAGGCACAAGTTTGGTTTACTAGAAACATACCTGCACGACATCAGGATCAGCTCTGGCTTCCTCCTGGGTCATGGTGTAAGCTCTAGCACTTGCCCTTTGCCATCCTTCCTCCGGCTTCTTCTTCGCTCCAGAGCTCTCTGCCCTCAGCTTCTTACAGTCTTTGGTCATGTGGTCCTCCCTGCCATAGTTATAGCACTTCAGCGCCCTACAGTCTCTAGTGATGTGGCCAGGCTTGCCACACCTAAAGCATACATTCATACCCATCCTGCACTCACCGGTATGCTCCCTTCCACATCTACCACACTTATTCCGCCCTGATCTTGACGACACCCCACGGTCGTCCACCTTCATCTTCTTGTTGTTTGGAGTGAAACCACCATGTCCAAACCTCTTCCCATTCAGTTCTTACCATCCCCACTCATCTTCTTCACCTCCACCACAGTCTCCTCTCGCTCATCATACAATCTACCCGCCAAATCCACCACCGATCGAAAGGTATCTGGCTTAGCATCAATCAGGTGCCTGTGAATGTCAGCCGGTAGTCCCTGGATGTACCTCTTGATCTTCCTTGACACCGGCGTCACCTGATCCAGCACCAGCCTCGCCATCTCATTGAATTTGATGGTGTACTGCTGGTGGGTCATGGTTCCGCTTCAAGTTGCAAGAACTCCCTCTCGATTTTATCGAGTTCCCTGTTAGGACTGAATTCCTCGACCACCAACTTCTTTAGTTCACTCTATCTCATCCTTCCAATTGCCCCGGTACCCTCAGCTTGGACAATATTGTCCCACCAACACAGTGCTGAATCAACAAAAGAGTGAGTTGCGAACTTCACCTTCTGGTCTTCACGACACTCACTGATCTCCAATACTGCCTCCATCTCCCTCACCCCGCGATGAGCGGCAGCAACATTGCCATTGCCATCGAAAGTAGGGGGCTTACACCTTTGGAACGCCCCATAACTGCACCCTCCGGTCGCTACCCGCACTACATCATCCTCCTCCTCACCGGACAACACAGTCTCAGGCTCCGGTTGTTCCTCCTCCCTTCTACTTCCCTTGCCCGTTGATCCCTTTCTAGTCTCCTTCTCCTTCCTCTTCTCGCTTCTCACAGCCCTAATGACTTCAGTCACCACAGATGGTAAGACTGTCTGCATGACCTGGTGTACTTCATCAACAATCGCCTCCCTAGCTGAGGCATTCAAGCTAGCATTCTTATTCTCCTCGCTCTAGCCATGAACCTTAGGGTTCTCATGGGTCGTCTCGTAGGAGCCTTAGCACTACTCCTAGTCATAAGTTGATGGCCTCTGCCTCTAGAAGTCTTGGAAGATTTATGTCTGGCCATCCTCTAACACTCTATAAGATTCAAACACTAACGCGGTCATTCAAGGAGTAGCTTAGTTTATGTCAAGTATAGTAAGTCCCTAATTACAGTGGCCAGTTGTGATTAGCCACTTACTTTACTCTTCATACCCCATGCATTTCCTATCCTGACTTAATCAGCATCTAAATCTACTAAAGGCACATAAATCACATAGCATGCGCACATAATACCGGTTAACATTAAGAAAAGACATACCTGATGGCACGTATCTACTTGGGCTGACATCCCTCCAATTGTCCCATTTTCAGTTTAAGTTTAGGTTTTTAAAATTTATTTAACCCAATTATCTTAAACTTTGGCTCTGATACCAACTTGTAAGGCCCCGTTCCTGGAGACCTCACAGTTGGTCATTCACATCATTAAATACATTAACATTATAAATTACAAGCTTAAGCAGCGAAATTATTTTAACAAAAGCCATTCATTTCATTAAAACACTGTTGTTGAGCAATACACTATTGTTTAACCGAATACAAAAGAATTTTTTAATTGCATTACAAAACAACAGCAATAATAAGTATGAATGGATGTCAGTCATTTCCAGCCGAGTAGCTTCACCCTCGTGCCATCCTCAGTAATATTTACCTGCCAACTGAAAATATATAAAAGTCAGCGTTGCTGAGTGAGTTCTAGTTTTAAAAGTAATAAAATACTTTCTGTAAGGTATATATATGAAAATACTCTTTTTATGAAATTTCATCTCTTTATACGTGAGCATGCATTAACTATACAATCAGATAATGCTTCTTCTCTTTACTGTATGCCTTGTTTATTCTGTACTCTTTTATCTTTATCTTTCACTGTCTATATGGACCAATGAGCAATACCCTAAACTATGTGCGTGGGAGAAATGGTGCTGGGCCCTCTGATCCCTCAAAGGCTCTAAATACTATATACAAGGCTGGCCCAGTCACCTAGGGTACGCTGCAAAGGTCCGCCAATCTCAATTTACTGGTCCCGTGTGCATAATAGGGTAGCTAACCCGCATCACGGTTGAGCTAACGACAACATGGTCGTGCACCTCCTATAAGCTTGCAAGACTTGTTAACATTTTAATTAAGTTCCACTTCTCTTCTTCATTGCTCTTTCTCTTTATTATTATTAGTAATACTTTACATTATGATAATAAACACACCACGTAAAGTCACACACTAATAGTAATAATAATATGGAACAATCATAAAACAATCATAATCATGCATGAAATTAAGCATTAATAAGCCCTAGTCAAACCACGGTCAAAAACCTTAATAGCACAGACTCCCAAAAATTTCGTAATAATTTCTAAGTGTTTAGGCTCATCGATACTATTTGGGCGCATGAGCCCTGTTTGGTTGTTTCATCACTAGGCAGGCGCATCAGCCAACACTTAACCGTTTTAAGACTTAGGCGCATGAACTATTCAGGCGCATGGATACTATTCGGGCGTATGATCCATTCGGACGCATGGACACTTAGGCGCATGGGGTTTGGGCGTTGGGCATACTTAGGCGCATAGGCTATTCAGACGCATGGACACTATTGGGGCGCATGGCCCTACACTTAGTCGTCCGATTAGAAATTATAGGCTCATGAACCACTGTTCAGGCGCATTAGTTACACTTAAACATTTCTAAGGCATTTCCAGACGCATGAGCCTTGTTTAGGGGCATGAACCTTCTGCTCAACATGTTTCTAGGATATTTTCAAACCCAAACATCAAGCCTATTTGTTCTAAGCTTACCAAGGTCATTCTAAGCATGAACAACTTAATAACACCTAAGGAACATCATCAAAAATGGATAATACATACGGGTATACATACATAAACATTGTAAAATCATTTAAATACATTTTCAGCCCAAAGAGAGTTTAAAACAAGTAAAACCAGGGTCTAGAAACTCACCTGGTGCAACTTTGGGTGTATCTTCCTTCCAACCCGTATGCAAATAAGTTCAAGCACCTAGAAACCCACCAAACACACACACACGAACACACACACAAGCACAAAGCATATAACCGAGACAAAACCCATCACAAACACTTAAAAACTTCGAATTCTTACCTTGAATTCAACCTCTTCGTCTTCTTCTTCTTCAACCCGAGAGTTTTCTACTCTCTCTCTCTCTAACCGAATGAAAAAATGTGATATGAAGTGAGGGTGGGCGGCCATGCCCACCTTTACACTAACTTTTGCACTTTTGTCCCCTTTTACATTTTTAACCCCTCAAATTGGGTTAAATTGTATTTCCTACTTTTATTCTTCATTTCTTATTCTTCTTTTAAAAGAATAACCGGGTGTTACGGAGAGAGAGGCAGATGAGAGCAATGAACCACTAGGGTTCCGGCGACTAGTGAGCCGCCTTTCTAGCGAGTCTTCCAGCGGCCAGAAAAAAAATTGCAGGAGATATGTCCGTTTGAACCTCTACCCCCACTAAACACAACCTCCTGAATCCAATGATGGCCTCAGTTTGCTCTGAAAATCAATAACCAAGGAGATATCGAAGAGAGAAGTTTGTGGCAGTTAGGGTTCTGGCGAACTTTTCCAGCGAGTCACTATACGTACAATATATCATCTTCTTCCTCTCGTCATGCTGGTTCGAATGGTGGTTGTAACACCCTCAAATATGCAGGATAAAAGAAGATTTTGATGGATGAAGGTGGCGGCGGCTAGGGTTCCGCCGCCGCGCAAGCTACAGTGTGGTGCGGTGCTAGGGTTTTTGAGTATTGGATGTTGGTGGTTGTCGGCAGATCGTAGGTGTGTTGCGGTGGTGCCGGTAGGTGGAGAAGCTGCCGGTGGTTGTGGTTTGTGTTGGGTTGTGGTGGTGATTGGTTGTTGATGGTGTGGAAATTTCATCGTTTGATTTGTAATTTCGCTGCTTGAATTTTTAAATTCGCAAATGTTTTTTTTTTTATAATTTCGCTTATATCTTTAATTTCACTGAAAATTTTGTAGTTTCTCCGGAGTTTGGAGTTTCGCCGGAAAAAGAACAATTTTGCCGGAATCTGGTAGTTTCGCCGGAATAGTTTCGCCGGAGTTGTAGTTTCGCCAGAATTACAGTTTCGCCAGAGTTTCGCCGGATGAAATTGTAATTTCACCGGAACAGTTTGAACTTTCGTTCAAGATCAGATCTAGTTTCGCCCCATGAAGCTTTAAAGCTCTCAAAAACACCAAGAACAAACACACTAGTGTGTGTGAGAAACATTCAGATCTGAAGTTTTTTATTGATTTTTCTTGTACAATCAATGATGTAAATTCAATATATGTTGATTATAGTGATAGATCTGATGTTGATTTTGTTGAATTTGTAGAAATTTGAACTTAGATATACTTTCTCTCTCTAGAACCATAGTTTCTCTCTCTAAAAATTGATGAACATCTTCAAAAATCAGCAACAAATTCTTTAAATCTTCAATACATTTGATCCAATATAGCTCTTATACCAAATTGTTAGCCCAGGTTGAATACTTGAATCAAATATTATGAAGATTTATAAGATCAAACAATGATAAACACAATAAAACATCTTTGATCTATATTGATTGCATATAAATTATACAAAGTGGAAACCCCAATCAATTAGTCATTCAACTATCATTAAACACTAATGACAATTAACCTATTTATAGTCTAGACTAATATTTCCTAATTGCACTTGACTCTCTAAACTAGGTTAATTAATGCAAAATTACATATTAAGCATAAAAATGACTAAAAACAAGCTAAAATATATTTTGTTCACACAAAATTTATTTATTATAATAAAACTACTAGTCATCTAAATCTTCAATGTCTCGTCTTGGTTCTTCGTCTCGAACGTGTCAGGTTTGACTTTTTTTACTTTGACTATGATGTTGACTTTTGTTGACTTTGACTGTGTTGATAATGTAGACTATCTTGTACAGCTCCAAGACTATACCTTATACAAGTGGCCGCTGTTCTATGACACGCAAGACATAGTACAAGCTCTTCAATTTCAACATGTTATAAGGCTCTACTTTACTTTCGAGATACATGCAGGAGTCACAAGAACAGAGAAGTACAAGAAGTTCCAAGAACACGTGAGGAATGTTAGACGATAGAGTAAACTAGGTCCAAGGGGGAGTTTGTAGATACATGTGTACCTAGTTTATATGCTTAAATGTAAAAGTCTCTCATGTCTTACATATGTGTAATTTGAAAAAGTAATGAAATATTATATGTGATGTCACACCCCCGCTGAGAGCGGAAACACAGGGATGTAACGAGATGGGATCGTCATAACACATGGTAAGCGATAGAGATGCAATATAATAAATGATGACAAGCATGTCATGACGACACCCGACAACAAGGGGACTTGTGTCGTGTTTAGTCAATATTCACGACAACATAGCCATAAGCATAAACATGTTAAATGATTCACATAACAAAGATGATAACATTGTATGTAATTCCCACGACCCGGGAACAAGTTACAAATATACAATGTTGTTCGAAATAGATTACAACAAATGTTTTCAAAATGACAAAGTTTAGCCACAAAATGAATCCTAGGGTCTCCACTAGGCAGCACACCTAGATCTTTAATTAGCATGATCACCTGAAAAGATATGCTCAAAATGGTCAACAAAATTGTTGGTGAGCTCGCAGGTTTAAATTGTGAATAAGTAATTGATGTTGTATAAATGTGTTGTGGAATACCGTGAATACAGTTACAAGTAAGCAAAATCACATGACATGAGCTTTACAACCAAACCTAACGACGTACACAAAGAATCTTGTCGGAATATATTCACCCAAAGCCCATTCCTGGCGACTGTTGGTACTAACTAGTATACCAACAATGAGGGTGGGGGTGTCAACCAAAGTAGTACTACCAATACCTATCCATCGGTTCCACACTGGAATTAAATGGTTGTAAGAAAGAACCACACAACAGACTCAAGCATGTATCAGATAAGTACTCACAAAACAGTAGCATGTTGATTCCAAGTATGTAAATTGTATGTATGTTGTACAGCATGGAAAACGGGTGAGCATACTTTTCCCCATGTTTGTAAATGTTTGAAAAGTAGTATAAGCATAAAAAGAGGCCACGAAACTCACTTGTTAAGTGGTAAGTATGAATGATTCAAAGTTCCCAACAGTGGTATGCAATGAACAGTCAAACACCTATTGACAATTATTGAAAGCATTAATGATATGTATAAAGTACACAGTAATGTTCAGTCGGTTCGGGTTGTATCGGTTCGGTCGTGGGTAACACACACACACAAACAGACACACGTATTAGATCTTATGTAGATCCAAGTACCAGAAGGAGTCGTCATTGCCAATGACATTTGTGTAAAGATCCCATTGTTATAAGAGAAGGTACTTGTTAAATATTTGTAGTCCCAAATGGGTTGTTGATAACTGTAAAATGTTAGGTTGATTTAAATTGGAATAGTATCTGCATGTTGATAGCGTTGACTTTAATCTTTGTGGTCAAGCAATGACACTTGTATTGATGTTACCTTATCATCACATGACATTCAAGAAGGAATTCGCACACACAGCATCATCAGTCACACAACAGGACCAGACGCTCCACTCAACACTCCATTCGTATGAATCAACCTTCAATCGTACGAATCAGCTTCATTCGTACGACTGAACCTTCATTCGTACGATTGGCCTTCAATCGTGCGACGCACGCACAATCGCATACATCCATTCGGTTGCATGACTCAATCGCACACAACATTCATCCGCATTGACTCAATCGCACACATCATTTGTCCACATTGACTCAATTGCACACATTCATTCGATCGCAAGACTCAGTCGCATGACATCCCCAGTTGCACGACTCAGTCGCCCGAATGACTCAGTCGCATGACTCAGTCGCACGACTCACCCAGTCGCACGGCTCAGTCGCATGACAGACCCAATCGCCTGAACTGCAGGTTCACGACTGCTGAAGTGCAGAGCAGCCTTCGGCTGCCCCGAGCACGAGTTTTACATAACAAGGATTTCCAGAAACACACTACAAACACACACAAACAAGAAGCACACACAGAAAGACATCACATGCACCCACACGACCTCTTGTGTTCAGGTTGAACCCGCATACTCGAAACCCTAGAAATGGACAGTATTAAAAAAAGCAAGAAAGGGACAACCAAGGTCGTCTACCTGCAAGGATGGAGTAGACTAGGTTGTAGATGAAGTCTAGACGACGAAAACGAGACGAAACGGGGCGGTTTTGGTGCAAAGATGAAGAAGATGTGAAGTGGAGAAGAATGAAGAAGAAGAAGAAGAAAAGTAATAATAAGTGAAGAAGAATGGCTGGAATGGGGTTTTTGTACCCATCCCAAGTTTGCAAAATGTCAATTTTAGTCCCTGCACTTAGCCCCGAGTTCCCAAAGTTTGTTTCGGTTGAAAATGACTTTAAAGGTGTTTGTTATATTGATGTTAAAAACGTATTTAATGATAATGGCACTTAAAATGGTTTTTATTAATGTCGATAATATTATTTAAAATGATATTTTTAGTGATAATGGTGATGAAATTTGTAAACGTTTTAAGCATAGCACACGTTCACGAAAGAAGACAAGCACAAAGATAATAAAGCAAGTATGATATCCACACAAGAAGTAAATAAAGATGAGGAATGAACGATCAAGGAAAAGTTAACGGATAATCACGTTAATTGACGGACCTTGTGGTGATGGATGTCACATGTGATTTGATGTTTATTTATCTTTAATTCATATGTATTACTTCTTATATAGGTTTGAGGTTGTCGTACATATTTCTTAGTCAATAATGATTGAGTATTATGTTCAACCTAGTCGGATGAGTATTCATGCTAATGGCCCATACTTATGGACCATACGCATGAATACATCATGCTTATGGACCAGTCCCACGACTGAACCAGGAGACTGGATCAGTCGTATGATTGAGACATAAGATTGACGCAGTCGCACGACTGAACCTTCAGTCATGCGTATGGATCAATCGCATGATTCAGTCACATGACTGAACCATGCTAATGGTTCAGTCATACGAATGGAAACCACTAACCTATAAATACCACCTAATTTGTGGAATAACAGAACACTTCGAGAGATATTATGCATACACATAAACCCTAGCCGTCTAGAACGTCCCAAATAGCCTATCCAAGTTCATAGTTCGTTCCTGATCGATTCCTACTCGTTCTTAACATTTTTGTTCAATCTTATATCGATCGGGTTATTGTTTTCACTGATTGGATCGCCAATAAAATAGGATTCCACACTATTTGATCCGGTATAAATGCATAATCAGTTAGTACTCCATACGTACACGGTCCTAACATTACCATAAAGCTGGACCACCTTTCCGTTGCAACTTTGTTTGACTCACCAACTTTCACAAGTTGATTAAAGGTCCATGCTTTTGGTAAACTGTACATTAAGGTCTTGAGTCTGTTTCTTTCTACTTTATGTATTTTTATCCATTTTTTAATATATTAGTACGTGAGTTATGGCATGTCATAGTCACTAGTCAAAAGGTAATATGCCTTTTGACTCTATATGATATTGTTATCTAGATCATGTATCCAACTAGCCTTCAAAGTATGGTCGGCTATAGAATGTAGTATAAAGTATCTCATGCCCCTTGTAATCCTTAATTCTTGTAAGCTTTGTAAACACTTTTATGAAACTTGAGATCAATATACATCATTCTTGAAAACCAAAACACTTGTCTTATTTGTTATTATTCTTGTTCCATCTTTCTATTACTTGTTTTACTTATTATCAAGGTGACTAGTTGGCAGTTCCCCATTTGATCTGTTAAGTGTTTTAAATCAACTCTCCTCATTGTGTGTTGTGTTGTAAGTAACCAACCCCTTAAATGGTCCTGCAGATCCACTTTGGATGAAACTGAAAATATTGTTTAAGATGACTTGTCTATTCATTCTATTATTTTAACATGCATTGTTGTATAACCTACTAGATGATAAGAAATTCGAATCTTTGGCACAATCAAGAAGTTTAATGATTTGCATTTTGTCGAGAAAGAATATGGTTCAGATGAGGTTAAATCTTGTATCATCTCTATCGTTTCCAAAGTTGAGAAAATTCAATTTACTGACATGTATATGTATATAATGCTACAGGCCGGTCAGACCAAATTATACACATTGGTCATGATTGACCATGATGATCCTAACCCAAATGAACCATCATCTCTCATGGTTCCTCCTTTACTTTGTAACTTTTGCTTTTCCTTTTTTTGTTGTAAAGGAATACATATTTTTATGTTTTTTTTGATGCTTCACCAATGTGTTTCAGGATTGTACCAACATACATGATGGTACATCAAGTGCTCAAGGTCAGGGGCGGAACTAGGCATACGGGTATGGGGTCAAGTGACCCTATTGATTTTTCGAACCCGTAGTGTAACGTATAATGCCAAGTATTTTAGTAAACCTATAGTTTTATAGTAATTGAACCCATTAATATATTAAAGTTTGATAAAATAACACAAACATGATGTTGGTTTAGTGGTAAATACCCACTTGAAGTGATGCGTGGTTGTAGCAAGAGGTTGTGAGCTCAAAACCTGTGCCAGCCTTTTTTCCCCTTCTTCTTTATTTAAGTAAAATTAGCAAAATACCCTTACTCTAATAAAACCTTAGCCCATTTTTTCCTCCATACACCACATCTATATCAGCAGATTGCACACAACGAAAACTAAACAGACTGCCCCCATTTTGATATATATTTTTGTTAATATTTTCAATGCAATTTAATTACATTCTGAACCAAACCAACCCGACCGCACAACCCGAAAAAAATTATATTATTTTGTTATTAAACGAATCAGCGAAAAATAGTGACCCAGTCGTAAAAAATCCTTGTTCCGCCACCGCTCAAGGTATATAAGTTTTTGAGAAATGGTATTCGTGTTTAAATAATTTAAATCACTTCTTGTTGCTTACAAGTGATTAATTATATATACGTGTTGAAATCCACCGTTTCATAGTGCTTCTATACAATAAAAAATCACATCTCAATGAGATTCAAAACACTTTAGTCTTGAGATTTAGTGAAGGATGAGTGACGAGGACATATGGTCTCCGACCATGCAAGAAGAGAGAATGTTATTAAAGTAGAAGTTGAACCACTAGTGATTGTTGTCACATTAGAAGATGGTTCAAATGTGAAACTTCAAAAAGAGTCAAAGCCGGAAAAATATCGGGTAAAAAGTTGGTGATGTAGATCCTATACTTTTATCATGACGCTTCCATATGTCAAATTAAACATGATGATCAAGACATCTATACTTGAATTATTATCTACTTTGAAGTGTGTATGTAATATAGATCTTTATACGATACTTGATTTGTAACTTGTGATCCTATTAAATACCACTTGTACACATTAATTAATCAAATACGTTTGATATGGTACTAGAGCCTAAACAAGACTGCTATTTTTTACATACAGCAACAATCCTAATTATGACTCCAAAAAATGTTAGTATGTATCATGGCTTTTATAGCAACACTTCTATGTGTCAATTTTACCAAATGCCGAACAAAGAGCCTCTATGTAATAATAAAAAGTCTATACAACTAAATTTACTTAAGAAAAGAATACAAAATCATTTGTACACGGTATGTTTATGTTAATTCAAGAGTTTATATACAACATATAGAAACTCAAGCATTTAGAATAAAAAGAAATAAATAGCAACAATAACAGCAACAGCGGCGACGACGACAATGACAATTAATATTATTATTGATTAGTTAACAGATAATATATATTCATAATAAATTATTTAGTTTTATGAAAAAGTTATTCGACAAGTCCTAGTATATATTTGTTTATATCAAATAATATCAGAATCTCACAACTTGTGTTTAAGCTCAATGATTAAGAACTTGTGTAATATGATAATATCATAATATTGTTAACTATAGCGATTATATAATTAAGGACAATAATTATGGTTATATTATTTTATAAGTAATGATAGTTTATAAGTAATGATAGTATTAAAACAATATTGATATTTGTATATATGTATAGTACCTTAATTATTTGATGATATGTGAAAATGTTCATATAGATTTATATTTTAAGCATATCATTATGACATTCTTATATAAGTGTAAAATCAAGTTGTCGCGATGCACGGGTCTAACCTACTAGTACTTATATTAGCTTCTTAGGATGGTAAAATTGTATTTTACTCTTATTTTAAGACACTTTAGCATTTGAGTACTTTGTAAACTTCTCTATAATACCAAAATTTACCTTCTTAGCATGATGTACAAGTATTCACAGCATATTAAGCTTTTATTGATGAGTTAATCAATTTTATTAATGTTGTAGACTTTAATCCATTCTATTAATATTGATAACAATGGTTTATAAATTATTATATAAGTATTTTTTATATAAGTTATAGTTTGATTTCTATAAATTATTATTTTTATAAAAACTTACAACATTAGAATCTTTTAAATAAACGTTAAAAAAGTCTCAAATATTAAAGAAAAATCTTTTTGTGACCTATGCATTTTAATAAATATATATCGGTAAATCTGGAACACTAATTTCTTTTTTGTAACCACCTCTCCCAACTTCTTAATTAAATGACCTTTCTTCAATCTATACTCTAGAAGAATTAAAAAAGATGATTACAATTTTTTAATAATTAAATATAAGTACTTATGTACAAGTAGTTGAAATCAAATCTATAATTTTAATAATTCATCATAAAACGTAGGTTCACACACTAGAGGGCAAAGTTGTCATTTGAACCATATTATAAGAAAGTTTAGTATTGAATTTCTTTGTAAACTTTTTGATAATACCAAAATTTTTCTTTAAGCATGTTGTATTAAACCATTATTGGTAAGCATAATCGATTTCATTAATATTGTTTGGTTTAAAAAATTTCACTAATTTTGACAAAAATAATTTATAAATTATCATATAAGTAATATTTATCTAAATTATTATTTGAATTTATTTTAATTAGTATTTATTAAATTTATAAAAATCATGTTTTATATATAAAAACATTAATAATTATATCCCCAAACATTAGAAGCATATTTTTGTGATTTACACGTTTTAAAAAATATAACACCAATATAATTTTTAACCACCTCTCTCAACTTCTTTATCAAATTATATTTCTTCAAATCTATATTGTTGGAAAATTGAAAAGTATGAACTTTTATATTTTATGGCATAATTACTAATATACAATAAAGAAAATACTACAAATTTCAATACACCCATTGCAAAGTATAGGTTCACACACTAGTATTTATATAAGTATCTGAGGAGGACAAAAGTATCATTTTTATTATAAGATATTTTAGCATTAACTCCTTTGTAAACTTCATTGATATTGATGTACATGTAGTCTAAACATATTAAGCCTTCATTGATATGTTTAATAAATTCAATTAAATTGAAAACAATTATTTATAAATTATTGTATAAGTATTATATTTATATAAATTATTACTTGAATTTATTAAATTACTATTTATAAAAATTATAACAAGATCATGTTTTAAATGTTAAAAGTTTTAAAAATATATCTCAAACATTAAGAAACATCTTTTTGTGACCTATAAATATTAAAATTTATTGGTAAATCTTAAACACCAATATCATATTTAACCACTCATCTCATTCTTTTTAATCAAATTATCTTTCTTCAGATTTATAATGTTGAAAAGTTGAAAAGCATGTATATGAACTTTTATAAACCGTGAGATGAATAGTAATGTATAAGTCGTGGAAACCAAATCATACGAATTTTAGTAGGCATGTGAGTTAACACACTAGTGACAATAAAAGAATATAAATAAATATATTAAATCGTATTAATTTTACTATAAGTTCCCTTAATATCAAAATTAAATATTTGAATTTAAAAGCTGATAGCAATTGTTCTTTTTGAATTGATGTAAACGTGAAGCCGTTGGGTGGGTTTGGTGTTGGTGTGGGGGGTGTGGGGGGTGTGGGGTATGATGACGTGTCGAAAGACCAAACTCCTAATCAAACTTCCCAAAATCATTTTATCTTCTAGCCACTTAACGTTCATAGTATTTCAAAACCCACCCCGTAACAGGTGAGTGATAAACTTAACTTCTTAGTCCATTAACTACGTTTCTATTGCAAGATTTGACTATAAGCAAAATAATAGTTATCATCCAGCCATTCACTTAATTATATGATTTACAAAGTTAGTCCTCGTGTAATAAACGGATTGAATAAATAAAATATTAATTTATTATTAATAAAAACTTATGCATTATAAGATCATATTTAAAGATAAAATATGATGTTAATTATGTATAATAGTTACTTTAGGTATAATATTTTAATGTATAACATTATAAAAATTATATATACATTAGTTCAAGAATAAAAATTATATCAATTTTATCTCTCTTATGTAAAAATTTCATTTTTAAACATTCGTTTTAAGATTTATTATAATAATATTTTTTATAAAAATCTTGTTTTGAAAAAATTTAGTTTTAATTATTCTGTTGTTTTAATAAGATTTTTTTTACTATATTTTACTTGTTTATATTTTTTTTAAACAAACGACTTAAATATTTTGTTTAAAAATATTTAGTGTTTTAAAAATTTCATATTATATAAAGCTTTAGTTTTTTGTTATTTAGATTTTGATTAAAAGATGTGATTTCTAATTTTCTTCATAAAAATTATTCTAAAAAAACATAGTTTGATTTTTTAAGAGGTAACTTTGTAAAATAGTAATCAAGTTTCAAGATTGTTCTAATCAAGCCACTCATAGTTTTTTTTGTTTCAATCATGTCACTTACAATTTTTTTTGTCTCAATCAAGCCACTTACAAAATTTTTTTTGTCTTAGTCAGTCATTAAAGTTTCAAAATTATTCTAGTTAAATCACTCGTAAATTGTAAAAATATTTTAAAATCAACTAAAATATATAAAATATTACAATATTTATAAAGATTCGAATCATTTAAAAATTTTGATTTTTAGAAAAATTTAAATAAAATATGACTGAGCTAATTGTAACACTCCTAAAACTTTAATGACCTGATTGAAACAATAAAAATATCACTGGCCTGATTGGAACAATAAGAATATAAGTGAACTAATTGGGACACTTTTATCACTTGATTACTATTCTATGAAGTTTTCTTTTTAATAAAATATTAAATAAGAGAAAGAAACATAACAATTAATAATATTTATATTTAATAAGAGAAAAAAATTTATATGAGTATTTAAATTACTATAATACTCTTTTGGAGGGAAAATTGATTTGTGAATTTCGGAAAAATAACAGTGGTAAAAAGATGGGTTAAAAGAAGGATAAGTGGCAAAAGAAACCTTATTTTACTAAAAGTTATAGATTATAGTTAGTAATAAAAACGAAAAGTTACAGTACGATATTTTAATATAAGATATGCATAAAATTATACATACGTATTTGTTCAAAAGATAAAACAATTATACTATTTTTAACTCTCTTATCTAAATAGATTTATTTTTAAATATTTGTTTTAAGATTTTTTTATAAAAATTCATTGTTTATAAAAATCTTGTTTATTAAAATTCAAGTTTCTAATTATTCTGGTTGTTTTAATAAAACTACTTTTTGAAAATTCTATATTTTTATAATTATTTTAAAAAAGGACCGATTTAAAATATTTTATTTCAAAATGTTTAATGTTTTTTAGGAAATACATGAATTTTAATTTCTCAATAACAATTATTTTTAAAAACATAGTTTGATTTTTTTAAAATGTAGATGAGAGAAAAATGTATCAGTTGACCAAATTAACTTTTATGAAAAGAAAGAAATTGTTTGAGTGTTTAAATACTTTAATACTCTTTTGGAGGAAAATAAAGTAAGAATGTTTAAGAAAATGACAATTGTCAAAATGATTGTTTAAAAAGATAACAAGTGTCAATAGAAACTTCTTTTATTAATATCTATAGATGTTCAACTGCATTTATGGTTAGAAATCATCGTAATCAAATCTTATATTTAAGAGTTTAAATGATAGAGTTTTTTTTATGATCAATGGATCAAATCTAGCTTATAATAAATTAATGAGTAAATTGCAATTTTCATACATGTGTTTTGGGGGTGTTAACAGGATCAGACCCAACTTAACAGTTTGCATACCTGAGTTTACGAATGCTAACACTTTACATACCTCCGACCAATTTCCGTTAAACAATCGTCAAATCTCCCCCCACGTGATCTCCATGTGAGGGGCAAAACTATCAATTCACCTAATTAACTAATATTTTAAGAGTAAATTGCAAGTTTCATACATGTGTTTTAGGGGTGTTAACAGGATCAGCCCCAACTTAATAGTTTGCATACCTGAGTTTACGAATGCTAACACTTTACGTACGTCCGTCCAATTTTTCATTAAAAACCCGTTAAATCTCCCCCACGTGCTCCTCACGTGAGGGAAAAAACTATCAATTCACCCAGTTCATTATTCTTCCACCGTCGTAGGGTTCCGACGTGTTATGCCATTTGTGTTCCGTTAGTATACACATTCTGATATTACTATCCAGATGAGATGCAAACACTTTTCCATTATAAAACGTGAGGGATTTGACTGAACCTGATGAGGAGTCGTAGACAGTGAAAGTGTCGATGAGGGATAAACGACATCGTGTCAAATATGTGGATGCGGTCACCCGAGTGGCGTAAACGTGAAATATTAGCAGAATAGATATTCTATTTTAATCAGAAATAAACATAAACAAAATGAGGGGGTTGAGTTTGAGGACGGTGAGGAAACGATGGGAGACGGTGAGTTTGAGAGTCTTCAGCAAGAGGTTTTGGAGGGAGGGGATGGAAGGTAGGGTTTGGAGAGAGTGGTTGCTGTAGAGGCTGCTCACGGTGAATTGATAGTTTTGCCCCTCACGTGAGGAGCACATTGGGAAGATTTAATGGTTATTTAACAGAAATTAGATGGAGGTACGTAAAATGTTAACATTTATAAACTCAGGTATGCAAACTGTTAATCTAAGGCTAATCCTGTTAACACCCTTAAAACATATGTATGAAAGTTGCAATTTACTCTTAAAATAATTAATAAATTGGATGAATTGACAGTTTTGCCCCTCACGTGAGGAGCACGTGGGGAGATTTAACAGTTGTTTAACGAAAATTGGACAGAGGTACGTAAAGTGTTAGCATTCGTAAACTCAGGTATTCAAACTGTTAAGCTGGAACCGATCTTGTTAACACCCACAAAACAAAAGTATGAAAATTACAATTTACTCTAAATTAATATAAATTAGTTTGTTGTAGATTATATAGGGTATGATACATATTATAACATATAAACATTCACAAAAGTTATCTTTAATTAAAGTTAATAACAGATTAATGAAGCACTCTAATCATGTGCTTGAATATATGATGATCCGTTTTTATTCTTTAAATTGATAATAATGTGCATAATCTTTCTTTTGAATATAAATGATTACATAAATGATATAATAAGTATTATAAATACAAAACTAGTAGGTGAGACTCCACGTTGCGGTGACGGTGTTAAAATTGGTAAGGTTTAGTTTTGAGATTTGTATATTAGCATTCAACTCACTGTTTCCAACAATCCGTATTAATTAAAATGATATTAATGAAAAAATGTTGATACAAATAAAAACGCCATAACATAAATTCATATTTGTAACAATAAGTTGTAATTATATTATTTTAACTTTTAATAAGAGTGTAACACTGTTAATGAAACTTTTTACCAGAAAATGATTAATTTCTATTATTAGATCGATGAGATTTTGTCTTTAGTGAGTCCTTAATTGTCTGTAAAGAAATGTAAAGAGTGTTAATAAAAATTTTTCCGTAGAAATTTATTTAAATTTTATTATTAGATCGATGAGATTTTGTCCTAAGTACTTAATTACCAGCAAAGAACAAAAGTTAAAAAATAAACCTAACTAGTTAAATCTGGGCATGTGTGTTTTGCGTGCACGTGTGTCTCAGATAATCCAACATAGTTGTATATGCATCACAAATCAAACCAAACAGTAGTCTTAGAATCGAATTACATTTTCGACTGCAGACCATAGTGATTTGTCACGCCACCGTAACTAATTTTTTTATTCGAATACAATCATAGCCAAACGCACACTACAACAACTAACAGCTTACAATAAAAATAATTTTGCACTAACTGGGCTCAGAACCACTATTTGATTGCAGTTGCATACCGTAAATGGCTGCCAAGCCATGACAAACAACACAGAGTTTTACATTTCAGTCATAGCCATGAAAACAAAACTGACTGAACATACCCGAATATAGGTAGTCTCGGATGAGCGACAACTTTTCGTGATCGACATCTCTACCGCGACACAAACAAATAATGAACCAGAATTGGTCTCAGATAAGGCAAACCCTCATCATCATCAACAAATTACAAACCAACCAAACGATCATCATTGTCGTTGCCACCACCAACATCAACATACCATAACTGGTCTTAATGGGGCAAATCGCCCGGATACCTTCACCGCCACCGCCACCGCCACCGCCATCGCCATCGCCATCGCCATCGCCACCATCAACATCAAGCTGATACAGGCGAAAGCCACCACCGGTGATAACACTAAGGGGATGACGGGAAGGCACGACATGCACCGGTCGGAGAAGTACAACTGGGAAGCAGCCTGACAACGGCAGGGCAACCAGATCTGGAAACCCTAAAGGGTGACCATCACGCGCTATCTGGTAGGAGCACCATCGAACACCACCAAAAACCCCAGTGGCCATTGGACGGTTCCATGACTACCGCCACAACCGCTCACATCAACGATAACGATAAGGTCAAGATAGCGACCAACCAAAGAGTCGTGAACAGCCACCACCATAGCCAAAAGCCCCAAATCAAAACCCGAAACAAGCAAGGCAAGAATACAGCAGATGCACGAAGCCGCCACCAGAATCACCGGAGATCGGCAACTAACAAGGGTCAGAGACCGGTAGGCAATGACCGTATGCCATCTGTTATGCTGGCCACCAGAGCGGCGACCAACCACCACCACCGGCAACACCTTCTCTCTTTATCAAACCAACCGGATGAGCTCTATTTCTCTTTATACAAAACCACCGCAAAAACCCCACCGCAAAAACCCCACCGCAAAAACCCCACCGCAAAAACCCCATCGCAGCAAACCCCATCGCAGCCAAGCATACCCTATTACAAAAAGGGGCATATAAATAGGCGACGGTGAAAAGGCAACCACCACCGTCACCATCCCCCCCAACAAACGCCGAGGCGCGGTGAAAATGCCACCGCCATCGTCGACTCTGATATCGCCGCCCACCACCAGCACACCTAAAAAACCAACTTCAAACACAACTAACCCTTTCACTCTCCATATAACTACACAAGGGGAGGGGCAAAATGACACCTCAACAAATTTATGTGACAAAACCACAAACACAAAAACACTATCGTTGCTTAAATTGCTTTTTCAATATTATACAATGAGTTTCATAGTTAAGTCTAAGAGACTGACTCAACAAAGCTCCAATCATTCCATCCACCCTAACATTTATATATTCTCAATTCTAATTAGTTAACTAAACAAAGCTAATCAAGTAAACATAATAATTCATTATAGCCAATTATATATTGTTACTGTAATATATTTAAAAAAATATAACTATTATAATTAATTTAAGATTAGAAAACAAACCAATTATAGATATTTGATAAATTGAACGATTTAAAATAGATTGAAAGGTAGTAAAGTCAAAAGTCATATTTGAAGCCTAGAAAGTTGATACGTTTTGTAATAGTATGTTCATTATCAAAATGCTTAATATTTTCAGTATTTTTCATTAAGCAATGACTTGTGATTAAAAAAATATTTATTTTCATGTAGATCGTTTTTAAACATTATAAAATATTATGTTCCATACATTGGGTAATATTTTGATATCTTGGAAATACAAATAAAATATATTAATTACAAAGTTAAGTATTAAAATTTATAAAAATAGATATAATAAATAACTAAATTAAGTTAAAATGTATTTGCTCATCCATAAATATATTTCATCTTGCTTGTGAACATAACTTTTTTAAAGTATAATTATTCTTACTATAATTGTACGGTCATCTTTATTCATGTCAAGGTCATTAAAAAAGTATATATTTTTAGTTCTATTTTTGTGAAGTAATTTCATAAAACATATAAGTAAACAAAAAACAGTAATTTTATCTTTAAGTCACTAACTAATCTTTTTGAATTATTCATTCAAAAAATACAAAATGATTAAGATCATATTTATATCAATTATTTTAAATAATGTTTAAATCTGAATATTACTATAGTATCAACTTTTTAATATGGTTTGTTCAGAGATTATTGAATTTTATTTCTAAAACAATTTGCCATTTTATGACATAAGTTGTTTATAATGAATACTAAATTATCATATAATTTTGATTATAATTTGTCTTAACTTAAATATTAATATTATTTTTTAGTTTAAATAAATGATAATTTATTGTATTTTTACTACTCTAAGTATTATTTTCGAAAATGTTACCTTTTTAATATATATGAATTTTAAGACAATTTAAACATTAAAAATTTCAAGCATATTTAGTAATTCAATACACTTTATTTGATATCAAATTTTAATATTTAAAACTTAAATTATATCAATTCTAATATGGAAACTACTTAAAATGTTAATTATGGTAACTATTGATTGTTTTTAAATTGATTAATATATGCATTTTAGAATTAAAAATCATAACTTCGAAAATAAAGAAATTAAAATTTAATAAATTATAAGCGGGAAAACTCAATTCAAGATGCTCTAATTATTGACACGTATCTATGGAAACCTTATTGATTGTCATGTGTCCTTAGAAAACTTTGTTTTATTAGAGGAAATAGATTAGGTAGGGATAATAAGAAGGTAGTTTTAATTTTGAGAATGTTTTTGTAACATCCGATATTTTTCAAGTTAAAACCCAAACCCGAACCCATTTTTAAGTTTTATTATTAAATTATTATAATAATTGTAATGGATCAAATACATTAAATATGCAATTTGTATTGTGAATTATTCATTTATTAATCATCTAAATAACTTATAATAATTTATAGATTATAAATACTTCTTCACAAAGTTAAAGTTTTATTAAATATTTTACAATAAATAACTAAATGAAAAAGTCTTATTAAAATGTATAAGTTATAAAATGAATTTTAATAAACTTACAAAACTTTATTAGTAATCATGAATTTTAATTATTAAGTGAAAATAAATAATCAAATTATAAAGTTTATAAGTTTTATAAAAGTTATGTAACACCTGGTTATTTATAAAAGACAAAGAAAGAATAATAAGTAAAGAAAAAGAAAGAAAATATATTTTACTCAAATTGAAAGGTAAAAAGTGTCTAAAAAGACAAAAAGTTTAAAAGTTGGTGTAAAGTGGGCATGGCCGCCCACTCTCTTCTCACAACATCCATTTCATTTGGAGTTTTAGAGAGAGAAGGAGAAAAAAGCAGAAAGCATTCGGGTCTTTGTAGAACAAGAAAGAAAAGTTTGAATTCAAGGTAAGAATTCGTGTGTTTATAGTGTTTTTAACTGGCCTTGCCTCGGTTATATGCTTATGTGTGTTTGTTTGTTCGGTTGTGTGTGTTTGGTGGGTTTTAGGTGTTTGAACTCAATTTGCAAACGGGTTTGAAGAAGCCTTACCCAAAGCGTTGCAAAGGTGAGTTCTAGAACCCCACTTTTACATGTTTTTAACTGCTTTGGGGTTGGAAATGCATGTATGTACGTTTTTATTAAATGGATATTGTACCCGTATGTGTATGTGTATAATTCGAGTGGGGTTTGAATTTGGGCTATGTTTATGTTTTATGTTTTATGTTTTTATGATTATGTTTATAAGGCTTAGAGTGTATGATTTAAGCTTAGAATAAGTTTGAGAATGATTGGAGAGCTAATTGTTCTTCTGTATTGACAAATGCGGAAGACCAGATGTGATGCGGACAAGTTCTGCTCTTGCGCATTGACAATGTGGGAGAGTAGAGGAAATGCGGATGACAGTTTTGTTCATCCTAATCACCCAATGCGGATGAGCCATATGCGAATAACGGTTTTTATTCATCCGCATTACCCAATGCGGATGAACCATATGCGGATGACAGTCTTTGTTCATCCGCATTACCCAATGTGGATGAACGCATACTAATACGGATGACCCTCCGAGTCTAACTCATCCGCATTTGCTAATGCGGATGAGCAGGAGGAAATGCAGATGAAGACAGTTTATTTTTCTTATTTTTTGGAGAAATGGGTAGATGAAGGCCTTGACTTGGAAGGTTCCCGGTGTCACACCCCGACCGACGGCGGAATTATCAGGACGGACGAATGGGAGACGATTGCTCATAGCACATGGAACTAATTAAGTTGAAATATTAATAAATGTCATTATTCTAATGGCCATCATTACAAACCAGCTTCAAGCTGAGGGACTTGTTGGCCTGGGAGTCCCTGCTACGGCTGTTCTGCCTGAAGTATACTCCCGGCACAACTCTGACCACACACTCAAATTGGCTGCCAAGCTGCGCAAACCCACGCAGCTGGAACCCACAGCCACCACCTCAAAATCAAAAGTCCCCACCAAACCCACCAAAAAGAAACCCAAAACGGCTACTCAGGGAAATGAGTCCCCTGAGGATGCCCCTGCAACACAAACGCAGGATATATCCACTGGTTATAACCCCCTAGTGGATATCAGGACTCTTCCAGCCATAGCCGCTCAGGATTCCTCTCAACAGGAGCCTGCAGCAACCACACAGGGGTACCCACACATCTGGGATCTTCCTCACTTGAGGGGATTTCCATTGAAGAGCACCTTCCTCCCCAGGTGCACACTGCTTCTATCCCTTCACCCCATGCAACCGCCCCCCTCACCCCCTCCCTAGATACCACTTACTACTAGGAACACCTCTACCATTGAGGGGGAGGACCAAAGTGCAATTGAAAACCCACAGCATAGGGGTTTACCACTTCTATCTCCTGGTGTAGATAGGGAGATTAGAATATCTAGTGAGGCTGCCACCTCTTCTGCATCAGCACATGATCAGACTGAGGCTGGTAACATTGCTAAGACCTCACTAGAGGCAACAGCTGATGATGGACATAGTCCTGAGGCTGGAAGTCCCCAGTACCAAGACAAAGGGCACATGCTACAACTGGTCTACACCCAGTGCATGTACATCCTGCTCAAGCAGGAGGTCAGGTGATTCAGCTTCTGCTGATGATGACCTGGGCTTTTTCTACGATGTTCTTGCCCAGAACACAATCCTTGAGGAGGAAGTCAGTAGGCTGCAAAACCTACTTGACCAACTCTCTCAAGGAGAAAGACCATCTGCCTATCCAAACCCACAGATGGCACCTTCAGTTGAAGGTTCCCCAAACACTGAGCCACTCCCAACAACTCAGCCACCTGCCTCTGCTTTTGGCACTATTTCTCAGGAACAGAACCTCCTGAGCAAATAGTTGTTGTCCTTCAAAATTCCCTCCCTCTCATCACACCCATAATCACTGACATTGTGACTAAAGCCATTGATGAGAGGCTTTCCTCAACTTTACAACCATTGATTGATGCTGCTGTGCAAAAGACACTTTCTGCGGTACAAACCCCTACCACAATGCATCCAAAAAGGGGGAGAGTACTGCAGTGAAAGAAAAGAAGAGGAAAAGAACAGAGGATGAGAAGGCCAAGAGGTGGAAAAAGAAAAGCAACAACTGATCACCTATAAACGAAAGAAAAGTGCTGATGATCAACCTACTGCTGAAGAAAAATCCTTGGAAGAGCTGGTAAAAGATGCTGATGATACACACAGCCGATCCATGGATAAAATCATTGAGCAACTCTTCAGGCAAGGTTTTGATACAGCCACATTAGATAGTGAAATCAGGAGGTTGGAAGTGGAGGAGATTCAAACCCGATGGGCTGGGTATGATGCACTTGAAAAGGAGAGATTGGAGATCATGATCCGTTTTATTGCCAAATACTTAGGAAGATCTTTGATGGAGATTCGCGCGTGGACCAGAGACAGTATTCTGGCTATAGCCACCAGAATCTATCTGTCTGAGCAATTCCACAAGGGGATTATCATTGAAGCCCTTGATGAGGCCGGGGCTGGAAAAAGGTTTGAAATGGCAAAACTTACAAAGGCTAAACTCAAAACCAAAAAGCTGGAACAACCTTCCCTTCCACCCACTCAAAACAGCCTACCCCTCAAATCTCCAAACCAATCTCAAAGCCCAAATCCAAACAACCACAATCACAACCCACAAAACCAACTCCCTCACCATCTAAACCAACAGCCGATGATGCACCAAGAAGAAGAAGAGAAGGGTGTTGAGGCTAGAAGAAGAAGAAGAAGAGGATGATGTGGAAGAAGATAGGATGCCTCTGTCTGCAGTCCTAACACTGGCGAAAGCCAAACCTATGCCCATCACTCCCACCTCACAGATGGATGTTGTGAGAATAAAAATTGAAAAAGAGGAGCAGCAAAAGCTTCACAATGATGAAATGCTGAAAAGCATTGACAAAACCTATGTTGCCTCCTCATCAATTATCAGCATGAAGAAAGAAGCTCTAAGATTGTACACTCTCGCTAACACATTTCAATATCAGAAGGAAAGGGTGAGAGTATGGCCTGATCCGAGGGTGGCTCACAGGATTGTAAAGAAAGACATTCCTTCGAGATACAAGGGTCAAGTCAAGAGGATCGTAGATGAAGAGATCACAGTGGCCCTTGTAGTATCACCCTGGGAGATTGTCGAAGATTTCAAGAAGCCCTACGAGACTAAACAACCACCCCAGAAGATGCTAGAGAACAGAATTATCAAAAAGGGGTTAGTCTACAAGAGGCTGGAGAACTTCAAACAGAATGAGCTCAGTCTGCTACTCGAAGGGAATCATCCTGATGAGTTTGCATATAAACAAATTACAACAGTTGAGCTCAAAAACGGCAAACAGGCCAAGTACATCTCAGAGCTGTATGGGCGAGAAGGATTGTTTGATGGTGAAGCCGAGAACCTGACCATGGAAGAACAAATCATGTTTCTCAGAGCCTACACCAGAGAATCCTACAGGCTCATACACGGGAAGTAGATCTCATGAATGGGATAACAACTCTGTGTCCAGTTCCCCAAAACAGAGTTCCCATTCATATCTTGCCAAACAAATATCAAAGACTTCTTCCCAGGCCGGAGCTTATATGGGTCATCTTCTCTACTGATCAAGAAGGAAAAAGACCAACCTTTTGCCAAGAATAAGTGGGATAATAAATAAATTAGAGGTTTTGGCTGCATTGGTACAGGGGGAGTTTGTTGGACTAAAAGAACCAATGAGCCAAGATCAGAAAACCTCTAAGTCCCACATAGTATCACAACAACTGCTGAAAGCTTCATCAGTAGTTTGACAAGTGCTGAAGACTTCAACAGCTAAAGAACTAAAGTGCTGAAGTACAACAGCTGAAGAACACAAGTATTGAAGCTGAACAGCTGAAGAACACAAGTGCTGAAGCTGAAGACCAAAGTACTGAAGTTCAACAGCTGAAGACCAAAGTACTGAAGTTCAACAGCTGAAGAGTTTACAAGTGCTGAAGATCAACAACTGATGTACAAAGTCTGAAGACAAAGACTGAAGACATCAGCTGATGATATCTACTGAAGTCATCAGCTGATGAAACGTCTGAAGTTCAAGTCTGAAGATCAAGTACTGAAGTTTCAGTAGTTTGTCACAACTGCTGAAGAGTACTTCTTCAGTAGTTGTGATATCAGTAGTTTTATATTTGTACTTTCAGTAGTTTTGTAAAACGACTGAAGAGCTTGTTCTTCAGTCGTTGTAGTTTCAGTAGTTTTATGTTTTTTTTCAGTAGTTATAACAATTGATAACACTTAGCATTTTTGTAAGGAGATGTCAGCTGTTTTGACATCTTCAGTAGTTGTGTTTCAGTTGTAATAAATCTGTTAGATGTCACTATCAAGTGACATCTGCAGACGTCACATCTCTTATATAAGAGGTGTCGACCTAATTGTAATTGTGACATTCTGTTACCACGAAAGCGAATATTGAATGAAATATATTTGCAGAATTCTCTCTCTATAACCGTCTTTGTTCTTAATTGAATATCGTCTCGTTCTTGTGAATCAACTAATTCATTGTTTGAATTCCGCTGCTATACTCTTTAAACAATCAAACATAGATCACTGATCCTAACATCTGGCTTGCAAGTTGGACTTTAGGTTCACTAGCTCTTCTAGGTGGAGTTAAAGAGCTCCTCTTAGAAGACTTAGGTTTTGAGTCCTGACATTCAATCTTCTTCCTAGGTGTCTGATAAAAATTACAGTAGGAAGCAATGTGTCCATATTCTCCACAGTTGTAGCACGCTCTGCTATCAACTTTATGATTAAACTTTCTTTGTGGAGAGGTGCGTGACACTCTAGTAACATCAATCACTTTAGATTTTGACTCTAGTATGTTTGATGTTTTCTCTGGTTTAACAAAATTTACTGTTTTAACCTGTTTAACATGTTCCAATTTTTGGTTAACAGGTTTTTGACTTGAAGCATGTGAGAAAGTAACATTTGAAGTTTTTCTAGGTTCTGATTTGACTTTGTTAGAACTTGACTTTAAGTTAACCTTTTCAAACTTCTTTTCCAGATTAACACAAGGCAATTTTCCCTTTGCCTTTGACGTTGTCTCCTTTTGTTTGTTTCTAGTGTCGATAGATGAACATAGGGAATCTGGATCACTTACCAGAGGAGTAGTCACTACATGATCCTTGATGGGATTACTACTTAATGGTCTCGACTTAGTGTTCATCAAGGTCTCAGGTGGTGGTGGAACCACTTTGTAGCCCAGTCCCTCCCCGTTGTTCCTTTCTTTTACTAAGTGTTGGACTATGTGCGACGAACTAGTCCAACTATGCAGTTTCTGTTTTAGTGAATTGACTTCTACTTCTAGAACTGCCTTTTGTTTCTTAGTGTCTTCTAGGGAGTTTAGATAGTACCTAATGTCATTTGCTTGGTTAAAAGCCACTACTTCGGTTTCCCTAAGTTGTTTAGTCAATAGGTCTATTTTTTCTTTATAACTATGCTCATTTTGTTTTAGTACTCTATTAGCCTCAGTGCACAGACGTAAATCTTTTACTAATCTTTCATTATGATCTAATAACCTAGCAAAATTTTCATCTATGCTATTCCTAAAAGTATCACAATCAGAACAAGTATGATTTTTAAAAATTTGGTCAGTGGTACTTACCTGAGTTGGTTCAGAAGAGTTAGCCATCAGTGCAGCATGACATGTTTCTGGTTCTGGTGATTCTGACTTTTCTGTCTCTGATGTGGAAACTTCCTCATTTGTTTGTAACTGACCTCGGCTGCAGTTGTTTCTTCACTATGTGACATTGCTATCTCAACTGCTAGATCACCTTCACTTGCAGAATCATCATCAATATCCTCAACACTGGCAATGTTAGATTCTCCTGGTGAGACAAACCTACAACTCCAATCCTATCCTTCATCATCATGAGCAGTTAAGGCTTTTGGATCCTTGTTTGATGAAGTAGAACTAGAGGCTTGCTTGTCTTGGCGAGTAAAGGATGAGAACGGGTTCCCATTACCCATCTTCTTTGGCTTGACACATTCTCTTTTGAAGTGCCCCTTCTCACCACAGTTAAAGCAGGTCACTTTACTCTTGTCGAAGCCAAAGGTGGTATCCTTAGTAGCGACCAAGTTCTGTCCAGTCTTTTTCACAAACTTCTTCGCCCTCCGGACAACACTTGCTAAGGCCCACATGATATCCATTCTCTCAAGCTCCATCTCATCCACCTGCTCGTAGTCCTCATCTGCCAGATGGCAGTTTCCAATCTTCCCGGAAACAAGTCCATCATATGAATGAACCACTGCTGCTAAAAGATCCATATGCTCTCGAGCTACTTCCACGGTCACATTACCGAGGTTCTCGATCTTCAGTTTGGTAGCGCTTGCTTCTGATCCAATATAATGGGTACATGATGACCCAGACGTGTCTGATCCAGAAGGAGAAGCATGTGAAGGACCTGGCGAGCTAGACACAAAAGCAGTCTGGAGTGGTGCTCCAGATGTCTTAGCTTGAGGCGTGGCGTTGTATAAAGCTGGATTTTGTGTGTACGAAGACTTCTGAGCTCTATACTTCATCCTTAGTGCTTCTTCGCGCAACTTAAGAATGAAGTCATTTATATCCAGCTTTACAAGTATTCCATTCTGTCTCAGGTTAGACACGAATGTAGCCCACTTATCACGCAATCCGTCTGCGAAGTTGCTTACTTTCTCTTCCATGGTAGTAGCCACTCCATGTGTATGCAATTTGCTCATCAAGTGGTAGAATCTGTCTATTACTTCGTCCAAACTTTCATTACCAATTGATGAGAAGTTATCGAATTCCTTCTTTAACTCCTTTGCCTTGATTGCCTTCAATGATGCATTCCCATCATATCTCTTCTCTAGCTCATCCCACAGTTTCTTGGACTACTTGTTCTCTGAATACTGTTGGAATATGTCTTTGGGGATAGACTGAGTGATCAATGCATAAACTCTTTTCTTTGCATTGTACTTAACTTTCTGTGCGTCTGTCATCCCGCTTAATGTTAGCTTAACTCCATCAGCTCCCACCAGTGTACTATAACCAATCTCAATGGCTTCCACAGATTAGGATCTACTCCATTAAGGTAGATCTCAAAACGTTGTTTCCAGTGGGGAAATTCATCTAAAGTCAAAAGCTTTGGTGGTTTATTGTGATTCCCCACCTCACTCTCAAGCAACAGCAGGTTCTGTATCCTTGAGTCCTTCCCAGCAGTAAAGGCTGACATCTGATCTTCCATGTCTAATAAACTTATAATCTAATCAAACAAACTTTCACTGATGCGACTGAAGGATGTGAATGAGCTAATCGTGCGTATAAACTCTGCGATTGGTTCAATCGTGCGGCTGACCTGGGCGATTGGTTCAGTCGTGCGAATGAATCTGGTGCGTATGAGCTATGCGACCGAACGGTTCAGTCGCCCGAATGAGGGTGCGACTATGTCCAATCGTGCGTATGAGCAATGCAAATGGAGTCCAGTCGTGCGAATGAGTCACTCATGCGACTGAAGCTGCTGTTTTGCGAAAATTTCTAGGTTTGACGGGTTTCAGCCGTAAAGATTCAAATTTCACAAGTTCTAATCGCCTAAGTCCGTGGAAACCAAACTTCGATGAGCAGGGAACTTCCAAGATCACTTTTAATGCCAAAGATTGCGTTTTTAGTGCAAAAACACAAACTTTTATGCAATCTTGATTGAATCAACACGTAATCAAGAGCCAATAGCTCTGATACCACTTGTTAGGACCTGGTATTTGACCGAAATACCTGGAGATTAACGTGTAAACCAGATCAAATAGTGTGGAATCCTATTTGATTGGCGATCCAATCAGTGAGAACACACGAAGAATCAATCAAGAATTGAAACTAACGTTATAAATCGATTGGGAATCGATCTAATGTGTTATGTGAACTTGGAGAACGAATAGGAAGGTTTCTGGACGGCTAGGGTACGTCTGGAATCGTAATTGATTGAGAGTTTTTGTTTTTCACGAATTGAGTTGTATTTATAGGTTGGCACTATCCAATCATGCGACTGAACCATTAGTTTGGTTCAGTCGTGCGATTGAACCATGCGGTTGATTCATTCGTACGACTGAGTGTTCAGTCGTGCGACTGAGCCAATCTTATGTTACAATCGTACGACTGATCCAGTCTCCTGGTTCAGTCGTGCGACTGAGTCAATCGTGTGAAGTTCTTCATGCGTATGATTCATTCGCATGAGCCATTCGCATGAGAACTTCATTAAGTTAAGTTTGAATGTTTTAATTAATATAACATAATGTGCAACCATTCAAATAATCATAAACCCAATCAATTCAGTCACGACTCATTAATGAACTATTAAACATTATAACTAACAAACTATCAATATCATTTCATTAATCATACCAAACAAGATCTATTACATCACATATCATGATCTAGGGACATACATGTATCAACACTTTAGCTATGGGATTCCAGCCGGTATCAAAATATATCCGGCTGTAGGTAGTATTATATATAGGTTCTCTTTGTACCTCATTGTAACAACAACAACTATTAGTAAGAGTCTTGTATTTTGAGTTCAGAAGCAATATATAAAAGTACCTTGAAAATTACTTCCTGTGTTCTTTATTACTTTCTATATTGTGATCAACTCTTACTGATTCTATCTTAACTCGGTGTTGTTCTAAGTGAGTTTGAGAGAAAAAGATAAGTGTTTAGTAACAAACATCAATCCTGCAATTGGTATCAGAGCTTCTCAGGCTCTTGATTGCGTGATCTAACCATCCAAATCAACATGTTTTTCACTCCTCCCTACAACCAATTCACTATAATGGCCCTTTACAAGTCCGAGGTAGAGATGGGAACCATGACAAAGGCTCCCATCATTACTCCTGAAAATTTCAGGTCCTGGAGCAGGAGAATGGAAGGCTTCATTAGATACCAAGACAACAAGATGTGGGAATCCATTTTCAATGGCCCGTATAAGCCTAAGGTGGCATCACTTGGTGGAAACGGGGCCAAGATAGAAAAGGCTGTGGAAGATTACTCTGATGAAGACAGAAAGAAGATGGACATCGACAGTAATGTTATGATCATTCTCATGACTGCAATACCGAACTCCATTATAGTGGGATTCGAACATTGCACGACTGCCAAAGAATTGTTTGATGCACTTGCTTACATGTACTCAAGCTCCAATGACTCTAAGAAGGACTCACTGAAGCAGCAGTTCGAGAACTTCACTCATATTGCTGGAGAGACCCTTAACCAACAGTATTTGAGGTACATGGATCTTATCTCTTCTCCTCAGTCTTTGAAGTTCACTCCCGAACATAGAGATCTTACTAGAAAGTTCATGAATGCTCTTCCAAAGGAGTAGACATTTTACTGTGTCTCTATCAAGAGGATATAGAACTTGAACACTCTCACCATGACTGAACTCTACGGCATCCTTGATTGATATCACCTAGAGATGGAGAGTAAGAAAGGCCACCAAACAAGCAGATCCATGAGTCTTCCTCCTAGCAACGCTTTAATGTTTGCTCAAGGCTCATTACCCCCACAACCTCAGCATTTCTTGGCTTATCAGCAGCCATCCTGCTCTTCTGGACCTTACATCACTTTTCCTGAGACTCCAAGGTCTCAACAGGCTTAACACAACTCCTTTGAGGAAAGTTGTGCCTTGTTTCAGGAAGTGGACACTCTAGTGATTTTCAATAATGCTTTGATGATCTTGAGTGTTTTTAGTCCAGATGATGTAGAGTACATGGACATTGTCCAACAAATGGCTCTTTTAACTTATAGAGCAAAGAAGTTCTTTAAAAGACTGGAAGGCACTTCCATCAAAACCCAACTACTAGCAAGTTCAGGTTTGACAAGACCAAGGCAAAGTGTTACAACTGTAACAACTGGGTCACTTTGCAAGGGAATGCAAGGCTCCCAAGAACAATCCGGGAACCCCACAGGCCTCCACACATCCCTCAACCTCAAAGCCCGCTGAGAAGTCAACTGAAACAGCTGCAATGGCTTAAGAAGTTGACTGGAGCTTCATGGTACAAGATGTGACTCCTGCTCAAGCTCTCATGGCCGGAACAGATGATGCCCAGGTATATGAACATCCCTGCACTCCAGCCTGTATAGCTAAAGTTAAACTCTATCAGGATTACAATATGGAAATCAGATCTGATATTGAGTCTTTAAATATCTTAAAATCTGATTTTAAAAGAGGTGAATCTGACTATAAAAAGAACATTGAGGAGTTGGAGAAAACTGTGTCTCTCTTAAAACATGAACACACCAACTACAAGACTCAAATCAAAGATCTGATATCCAAATTGTCTGAGGCTCAAGCCCAGCTTATCACTGCTGAGGCTCAGGCCAGGAAGCATGTTACCTCTGAGCAAAACTTCCAAGCTATTCTTGCATCATCCTCCCACTCCAAACTCTGTTATCAGAACAAAGGAGGGCTGGGAACCAATGAAATTTCTCCACCACACTTCTATGAGTGCATTAGACAACCTAGATGTGGTAGTGAAGAGCAAGAGGTTCCAACTGCTGACCCTTCCTCACCAGAGTTGAAGGATGAAGCAACAATAGTGGTCACCACAGGGAAGGAACAGGTAGATTTACCCATCTCCTCCTGTGAAGAACAAATCCTAACCACTAAGGGCAGAAGAAGCAGAGCTAAAGCTACTAGGAGAACTGCCAAGAAGGTGGCTGAGTCCAAGATGAAAATTGACCACAAGTAGAATGGTGTCTTTATCTCAGCTGGATTCCAAGTGGTAGGTACTTCTAATTCAGAAAAGGAGTGTAATACCAGCACTTTTGTCCTACCAAAGGATCAGAAGTTGAAGGGAAAAGTTGCTAATGAAGAAAAGAAGCCCAAGAAAGAGCAACCCTTACATTCCTAAAGAACTAACATTGCATGTATAATGTGTGGTCTGCAAAACCACATGGCAAAAGATTGTTACTACAATCCTACAAGCACACATATGCAAATAATGCTAGGAAAGAAGGAGTCAAGAAAGGTTTCACATTTGGACCATTTCAAATGGTTAAAGTAATGAAAAAGCGAAAGCTAGTCTCGGAAGCCAGTTTGCTTTCAGAAGAAACTCCTTCTTCCAAAGGGAAAATGGCTTCGGAAGCAAAAGCTACTAAGGTTAGGATGAATAAGAAAGTTCCCTTGAAACCTCCCTTGAAGAAGACTACTTCGGAAGAAAAGGTGGTGAAGACTACTTCCAAAAGAAAGAAGCTTCGGAAGATAGTCATGCTACTAATGCTTCAACAAGATCGTCCTCTAAGATCAACCAAAGGATGGACTGGAAAATCAAGGAAGATGCTGCAGCCCAAACCTCTTCTTCAAAGACCTCTATTGAAACCCATGTATAACATTTGGTTCAATTATGTCATTATCTGTGGAAGAACCCAAGACCAGCAAGGCTTGGGCTTCCAAACAAAACTAACATTCTTATCTTATGTGCAGGGATATCCATATGACAAGAACAACAATGGTTGGATTGTAGATAGTGGATGCTCCAGGCACATGACAAATCTCTCCTTCAATAGTTTCAGAACTATGATGGAGGTCCTGTCTGTTGGACCAAAAGAACCAATGAGCCAAGATCAGAAAACCTCTAAGTCCCACACGGTATCACAACAACTGCTGAAAGCCTCATCAGTAGTTTGACAAGTGCTGAAGACTTCAACAGCTGAAGATCAAGTGCTGAAGACCTTAACAGCTGAAGAACCAAAGTGCTGAAGTACAACAGCTGAAGAACACAAGTGCTGAAGCTGAAAGACCAAAGTACTGAAGTACAACAGCTGAAGAGGTCACAAGTGCTGAAGATCAACAATGATGTACAAAGTCTGAAGACAAAGACTGAAGACATCAGCTGATGATATCTACTGAAGTCATCAGCTGATGAAACGCCTGAAGGTCAAAGTCTGAAGATCAAGTACTGAAGCCTCAGTAGTTTGTCACAACTGCTGAAGAGTACTTCTTCAGTAGTTGTGATATCAGTAGTTTTATTTTCTTTGTTTCAGTAGTTTTGTAAAACGACTGAAGAGCTTGTTCTTCAGTCGTTGTAGTTTCAGTAGTTTTATATTTTGTACTTAACTTGCTGATATGTTCTCAGTAGTTGTGAACATTTCAGTAGTTTGTTAAGAATTTGTTATTTCTGTATTGGATCTGCCAGTTGTCACTTTCCGTGATAACAGCAGTGACTGTTGCACTCTATATAAGGAGTGACAACCTATTGAATTGATGTGAATGAAATGATGAATTGAATGGAATGAATGATTGATTCGATTAGAAATATTCTTCATCTATAAATATTCCCAGAAATCAGAAATACATACTCTCCCTATAACTGTATGCGATCTTAATGCTCACATATATTGTTAGCTTGCTACAATTTGTCTAATTCGTGTTTGTATTCCGCTGCGTTATATTCTGTTACATCAAACCTGTGATCACTGATCCTGTCAAATGGTATCAGAGCAGGTTAATCATTGATCGATCTAATAATTGATCATTGAAACTGCTATTCAAGATCCAAGTTTGATTGAATTAGCTTTTGTTTTTGCAAGAAACGGTTATAGAGATTGAATTTTTCTGTATTTCTGCTCATTCATCCTGAGATCTTTTCTTGGTTCTCATTGAGTTTGTTGTGGTTTGTCTAAAACTTCTTTTTAAACTTGAACTAAACTGTTTTTGAACTGAAAATGACCACTCCCTCCAATGATCCTCACAATACTGGTTCCTCAACCAAGCCTCCTATGCTGGTTAGGAATGAGTATAACATATGGCAAAGACGTATGCTCCATCACTGTCTGTTAACAGCGCAGGGTGTTGGACATCTGTGGTACATGGTCCACACAAGCCTATGGTGAATAACCCGGAAACCAATCAAATGGTTCCGAAGAGGAGGGAGCAATACTCAGATGAGGATAAAAAGTTGCTTGAGATTGATGCAAAAGCCCATGGAATTCTGGCCATGGCTTTGCCCAATGAAATCTATTCTGGGCTAATGCATCATGAAACTGCCCATGACCTCGGATTGCTTTGAAAGAACAATTTGGAGGAACAGATGAGGTCTTGGCAAATAATAGAGAATTCTTGCCCAACAATATGAGACATTCTCTCATAGAAAGGGTGAGACACTGACTCAACAATATGAACGGTTTTCTTGTTTGATCTCTGAACTAAAAATGGTCAAACTTGAATACACCAATATTCAGATGAATAACAGATTTCTCAGATCACTGCCTGAGAGATGGACACATATACTATTGTCCTACGCTCCAGTGCAAGTTTGGACAAACTATCTCTCACCCAACTCCATGGGAAATTGCTCACTTTTGAGAGAGAGATAGAACAGAAGAGAAAGCTGTCTTCATCTGGAAAGCTCACTGAAGACTTTATACAAGGCAACACTGCCTTGGTGGGTCATGAGTCAGAATATGCTGCATCTGAATGCCAGTATGATGAGCATATTAATTTCTCTTCGAGCACTTCTAATTCTGCATTTGTAAGTGTTGATGGTCAGTTACTGGAGGTAATAATGACAATTTATGTTTCATTATGGATGATCTCAAGGGGATTGCTGATGATGACTTAGAAGAGATGGATATTTTGAGCCAAATGGCCTTGATAAATATCAGATCTCAGAAGTTCTACAAAAGAACTGGAAGAAAATTCCAGGACTCTCTGGCAAAACCAAAGTTGGTTTTGACAAGAGCAAGTTGAGGTGTCACAAATGCCAACGGCTTGGACACTTTGCAAGAGAGTGTAGATCAACTGGATCAAACTCTACTGCACCCTTTGTGACTTTTCCTGGCAACAGTCAACAAAACAAAGGGCAACATCCTGTCACATCTAGTCATCATCCTCAACAACAATCTCCGGCATATTTGTTCCTCAGGGTCAAATGCCTTATCAGTACCCTTGTTATTACATGCCACAGTCAAGTCAAGTTCAAGTTCCTATGACACCACAACCTCATGCATTACCAGAACCTCAGCCTTCCCTATCTCATCAACAACCTTCATCTCAACAACACAGCTTCTTCACCCCAGGAGTTGTTGACTGGAGCAGTTTACCAGATGACTTGTCTGGTCATGATCAACTGTTCTCAGGTGCTGGTCAACATGGTGGTGACAGTCCCTTTGGGAATCTAGCTCTTATGGCTTTGGAGTCTGCTGATACTTCATCTTCCAATGCCTCTACACCACAGGTATCACAGGTATCCTCTGAGGCAAAAGCCAAATTATGTTCTGAACAATGCATAGCAGCATTTGCTTCCATTAGAGAAGCAAATGTAGCTTTAATTAATAAGAACATTGAGCTAGAACAAGTAATTTCCAAAAACAAAGCTGAGTTTGAGTTTGTGCTCAAAGATAAAAATGATGAGGTTTATAAACTGAATTGCAAAATAATTGATGATAAGGCTAGAGAAGATGTACTTTTAGAGAAGTACAAAGATCTCAAAGAAACCCTTGCAGTTACTCAGGTCGAGTGTGATAGATGGGTACAATCATGCAAAGGTTTTGAAATGCTTCTTAGTAAGCAATCTGCTTCAAATGTGAAGTTTGGAATTGGTTACAATCACACTGCTCCACCTACAGATTTTACCCCAAGAGCAGAGGTAGAATCTGATGGTGAGAGTGATAACCAATCCATCAAGTCATGTGATCTACCTTCTGATACAGCACAATCAGAAGTAGCAGTCAGTATCAAGTTCTCTTTGAACCTATCAGCTGATGTTGATGGTCCAAATGCTGACATTCACATGATCAATAAGTTGATCAACTCAGGAGTCAATCCTGAAGGTCCTGAAAGGACTGGAGAGCAGGATTCAACTCCTGAAGTTCAAACTTCAACTGCTGTCAGTACTGAAGAGAAGAAAACTGGCAGTAGAAAGAGTTTGAAGACTACTAAAGATGCTGTCAAGAAAGCAACCAATGCTTCCAAAGCATTGAAGAACAAGTCTTCTGTTGCTTCACCATCTTTAGTTGATGATCAACCTAAGATGAAGAAGAAACCATGTGAAGTATGTGGTTTGTTCAATCATCTTACAGATGATTGTTGGTACAAAAGAGGTTCCAAACTCAAACAAAAGGAAGAAATTAATGAGAAAATGGTAAAAATGAAAACTGAGTTTGAGACCACATTTGTATAAGCAACATCAAATCCTGTAACCCTTAAGTCCTTAAAGCAATCCAAAAAGGAAGGAGTTAAACAGGTGACAGCTGAGGGTGCTCAAAAGAAGAAGGTACAACATAGGACCTTATCTAACTCCACTAGCAATGTGTCTGATGAGCTGAAAGCTTTATCACAAAATCAGACACAGCTGGTGATGATGGTACAACATCTGTTGGGTAGAGTTAACCAACTAGATTCTCCTATGTTGAAACCACAGAAAAGGAGGTCTAAGCCAAAGGACTCCTCTTCTGCACCATCTTCTTCCTCTCAGGCTGTTGTTACAAATAAACATGCTAGTTTACCATCTATTGATGAGACCAGGCCCAAAACCAAAAAGGTTTGGGTCTCTAAAACTAACTGATTGTTTATTATTGCAGGGTTCTTCAACATGCCAAAATAGCATCTGGTATGTAGACAGTGGGGGATCCATGCACATGACTGGGAACATCTCTCTTCTTCATGACTACTCTCAAGGAAAGAAGGGATTTGTCTCTTTGGCAATGATGCTAGGGGTTACATCATCGGTAAGGGCTTTGTCTCCAATGGAGAAATCAAATTTGATGATGTTAATCATGTGGAAAATCTCAAGTACAACCTCTTGAGTGTCAGTCAAATATGTGATAAAGGCCATGTTGCCCTTTTCACAAGTCAAAACTGTAGGATTCTGTCATCCAAAGTTTTGCCCTTGATTGACAAGGTGTTGGATGATCACACTCTCCTGAAAGCCAACAGGACAGGAAGAGTGTATGCCTTAGATCTCTCTAAGAAGATAGATCTCAAAGGCAATCCTTGCCTATTTTCCAAAGCCTCTTTTCAAGAATCTAAACTATGGCACAGGAGGCTTGGTCATGTTAATCTCAAAAACATGAATCAGCTTAGCCACAATAGTTTAGTCAGAGGCTTACCAATAAAGGAGTTCCACTGTGATGAAACATGCACTGCTTGTTTAAAAGGAAAACAGCACAAGGTCTCATTTCCTCCTATTGAAGTGTCCAAGTCCACTGCCTGCTTGCAATTACTGCATATGGATCTATTTGGTCCTGTGAGAGTAATGAGCATGGCAAGGAAGAAATACTGTCTGGTAATTGTGGATGATTACTCCAGATTGTATGGACTTTCTTTCTACACTCAAAGGATGAGGCTGCTCAGAAGATTATCCACTTTGTGCTGTACATTGAGAAGCAGTATTCCCTTCCAGTCAAGTGTATTAGGAGTGATAATGGTACTGAGTTCATAAATCATACACTTGATGACTTCTATCTCTCAAAGGGAATCAAAAGGCAGTTCAGCATTCCTAGGACTCCGGAACAAAATGGAGTAGTGGAGAGAAAGAACAGGACTCTCATTGAAGCTGCACGGTCCATGCTGGCTGATTCAGGTTTGCCATTGACCTTTTGGGCCGAAGCTGTCAACACAGCTTGTTATGTGCAAAATAGAGTGTTAGTAAATCAGAGGTTGATGAAGACTCCATATGAAGTTCTCCATCATTTGGCTCCTCTGATTTCATTTTTCAAAGCTTTTGGGTGTCCCTGTTTTATTCTCAACACAAAGGATCAACTCCACAAATTTGATCCTAAGGTGGATGCAGGATACTTTGTTGGTTATTCATCTACTTGCAAAGCATACAGAGTCTTCAACTGCAGAACAAAGATGGTTGAAGAAACTCTACATGTTAAGTTTAATGAATCTCCAAAGGACAAGATTCCACAAAGTCCTGTGGAGTTATTTGATTTGGACATACTGCAATATGTTCCCTATCAAACTCCTGCTGTTGCTGTCAACAGTTCACCACCTGGTGGTACTGCTGATGATGATGATGATTGCAGTACTCACCTCTTCAGGTTAGTGATCAGCTGCCTGATTCAACTAGACCTGATGTTCCTGTAGCGCCAGTAGCACCATCCACAACAAATGCTGATGAGATTTCTTCGAATTCAACTTCCTTTGAATTACCATCCACTGATTGGTTTCAAGGAAATGATTCACCATCACCATGTTGCTGCTGAACCGGCTACAAACACTTGCACAGATCTCATTGTGTATCAAGATCTGAAGAATCACCCCATGTCTCAAATCATTGGTGATATCACTGCTGGAGTATCAACAAGAAGTCAATTGTCAAATTTCTGCTTCTATGCTCTCTTCATCAGTCAGCAAGAGCCAAAGAATTATCACATTGCTTTAAAGGACAATGGATGGGTTGATGCCATGCAGCTTGAGCTTCTTCAGTTCAAGAAACAGCAAGTGTGGGAACTGGTTCCTCTACCTCCAGGTAAGTGTGCAATAGGCACTAAATGGGTGTTTAGGAACAAAACTGATGAAAATGGGCTTATTGTTAAGAACAAGGCCAGACTGGTTGTTCAGGGGTTTGCACAAGAAGAAGGTATTGATTATGATGAAACCTTTGCCCCTGTAGCCAGACTGGAAGCAATTCGATTGTTTTTAGCTTATGCTGCTTATCAAAAACTTAAAGTCTTTCAAATGGATGTCAAAAGTGCATTTTGTATGGAAAAGTTAAAGAAGAGGTTTATGTATGTCAACCTCCAGGCTTTGAGGACAATAAACATCCTAATTGGGTGTATAAGCTTGATAAAGCTCTTTATGGGTTAAAACAAGCTCCAAGAGCTGGTATGAGACATTGTCAAACTTTCTTCTGGAAAACAATTTCACTAGAGGCTCCATTGACAAGACTTTATTTATTAAGAAAGCTGGGCAGCATAATCTACTTGTTCAAATTTATGTAGATGATATCATTTTTGCATCCTCTGATCCAAAGTTGTGTGATGCCTTTACAAAGTTGATGCAACAGAAGTTTGAAATGAGTGCCATGGGAGAATTACAGTTCTTTCTGGGGTTGCAAATCAAACAAAAGGCTGATGGAATTTTTATTCATCAATCCAAATATACAAAAGATCTTTTGCAAAAGTTTGATTTACAAAACTGTAAGCCCTGTTCTACTCCCATGAGCAGAACACACAACTGGACTCAGATCAGAAAGGTAAAGTGGTTGATGAAACACTTTACAGATGTATGATTGGGTCCTTGATGTATTTAACTGCTTCTAGACCAGATATTATGTTTGCTACATGTGTTTGTGCTAGATTTCAGGCTGCACCTAAAGAGTCTCATCTGATTGCAGTCAAGAGGATCTTTAGATATCTGCAAGGCACTCCATCTCTAGGTTTATGGTATTCTACCAGACATTCTGGTAAATTAGTTGCTTTTTCTGACAGTGACTATGCAGGGTGTAAGTTGACCAGGAAATCAACTTCTGGTGGATGTCAATTCCTAGGCAACTGCTTGATTTCTTGGCAGAGCAAGAAACAGACCTCAGTTGCTACATCCACTGCGGAAGCAGAGTACATTGCTGCTGCAAGCTGTACATCTCAGGTACTCTGGCTTCAAAACCAACTTTTGGATTATGGCATTACAGAGACTAAGACTCCATTGTTAATGGATAGTGCTTCAGCTCTTTGCATTGTCAAAAATCCAGTCCAGCACTCTAGGACCAAACATATAGAGATCAGACATCATTTTATAAGGGATTGTTTTGAAAAAGGTCTGATTGATCCTAAGTTTGTGCCCAGTGCTGATGAGCTTGCAGACATTTTTACTAAGCCTTTGGATAGTTCATCTTTCCAAAACCTGTGTTAAGGCTTGGTATGCTGCAGCTAGAATAGGTGACAACTACTGATGCTCTCAGTAATTCATATTGATGATCATGAGTGCCTGTCACATATAAGTACTGATGAGCTCTTTTAACCTCAGTAGTTTTTATAACTACTGAAGGCTAAAAGTTCTCACAAGTACTGAAGTACTTCATCTGCTCTAAACTACTGAAGTAGTTACAACTACTGATGCAGTCATAACTACTGAAATCAGTAAAAACAGATAAGTACTGATGTCCTATGAAACAACTGAAATCAGCCATAAAGACTGATGAATGTGTTGAGGACAGTTTGAAACAGCTGAAAAGCTAAGAATTGACGAAAACAGCTGAAGAGAACTTTCTCCTCAGTCGTTTGTACCACTGCTGTTTCATTTTAACAACTGACGCAAAACCACGTCTTCAGCAGTTTTATAACTACTGATGACCAATACCAAGTCTTCAGTTGTTTACAACAGCTGATGACAAAACCACTGTCTTCAGTAGTTTCATAACTACTGATGACAAACATCATGTCCTCAGTTGTTTCAATCACCTGAAGTCAAAACCACGGTCTTCAGTAGTTTTCTAAACTACTGATGCCTAACACCGCGACTTCAGCTGTTTCAACGTCTGAAAGGATAATACCATGTCAACGGTCGTTTAAAACTACTGATGACTAACACCACATCCTTCAGTCGTTTCCTCACCCGTACCCTATAAATACCCTTAACCTGAGCTCTCCATGCTTTATCTTCTTCAAACCTAACGTTCCTCTCCAAAAAATTTCCATGGCGTCTATGCAAATTAAACCGCGACACAACTGTGTTGCCTACCTCACAAAATCGCCGATCTGGACTAAGTTCGATACTGCTATCGATCTTATGGTTCAGTCCCAATACAACAAGGCATTCCTTCTGAACCCCGTTTTACATACCGAATCCTTGAACCAATTTTGGATGAACGTTAATGTCACTACTGAGGAGAGCAACACACGATCCCTCCGGTCAGTCGTCAACCACAAAGAAGTAGTGATTACTCCTGCAACAATCCGTAAAATTCTTCAACTGAGTGATGCTACTTCTCCTGCTGGATATCCGAAGGGCACCATAGATCTATCATTTGCTCAGCATGGATATCAAGGTGATCAATGCCACCACCATCATGAAGAAACACTTTAATGACGCTGAGCGCCTGATCTTTCACATGGTCAATGTATGTTTGGCCCCTAAGACATCGTCTTGGGATCAAATGTCCACCAAATGGCAGCAGGTAATGTATTCTATCCTTGAGCAACAACCACTGAATTTTTCAGAATTAATATTTTCAGAGCTCAAAGATATGGCTCAAAAACTAACTGCCAACCGTTGGATACTCTATCCACGGTTCATAATGGCCATTATAATAGACCAGCTTAATGCTGAGGGACTTGTTGGCTTGGGAGTCCCTGCTACGGCTGTTTTGCCCGAAGTATACTCCCGGCACAACTCCGACCGGACACTCAAACTGGCTGCCAAGCTGCGAAAACCACGCAGCTGGAACCCACAGCCACCACTCCAAATCCAATGTCCCACCAAACCCACAAAAAGAAAAACCCAAAATGGCTACTCAGGGAATTGAGTCCCCTGAGGATGCTCCTGCACAACAAACGCAGGTTATCTCCACTAGTCCAAACCCCCTAGTGGATACCATGACTCCTCCAGTCACAGCCGCTCAGGCTTCCTCTCAACAGGAGCCTGCAGCAACCAAGGGGCACCTACTTATCTGGGATCTTCCTCACTTGAGGAGATTGCCATTGAAGAGCACCATCCACCCCAGGTGCACACTGCTTCTACCCCCGTACCCCAAACAACCGCCCCTCACAGCCCAACTTTAATAGTTGCTCAAGTGCTGACTCAATTGCACTCCTCACCCCCTCCCCAGAAACCACTTATTACTGGGAATACCTCTACAATTGAGGGGGAGGAACACCGTGCACCTGAGAACCCACAGCACAGGGGTTTCCCAATTCTATCTCCTGGTGTAGAGAAGGAGCTTAGAATATCTAGTGAGGCTGCCACCTCCTCTGACTCAGCACATGACCAGAGTGAGGCTGGTAACATTGCTAAGACCTCCCTAGAGGCAACTGCTGATGATGGACATTGTCCTGAGGCTGGAAGTCCCCAGTACCAAGCACAAGGGGCACATGCACCAACTGGTCTACACCCAGTGCATGTACATCCTGCTCTAAGCAGGAGGTCAGGTGATTCAGTATCAACTGATGATGACCTGAGCTTCTTCTACGATGTAGTTGCTCAAAACACCATTCTAGAGGATGAGGTTAGCAGACTCAAAGAGCTGCTGGCCAAGATGTCTCAGGATGCAAGTCCATCTGCCACCCTCATACACCCACAGATGGCACCTTCCCCTGAAGGTTTCCAAATACAGAGCCACCCCAAAATCAACCACCTGCCTCCGCTTCAGGCCCTACTTCTCAGGAACAGAACCCTCCTGAGCAAATAGGTGCTGCACTCAAAAATTCCCTCCCTCTCATCACCCCCTAATCACTGATATAGTGATCAAAGCCCTTGATGAGAGGCTTTCCTCAACATTACAGCCCTTGGTTGATGCTGCTGTCCACAAGACTCTTTCTGCGGTCTCAACCCCTTCCTCCAATGCAACCAAAAAGGGGGAGAGTCCTGCAGTGAAAGAACAGAAGAGGAAAAGATCCGAGGAAAAGAAGGAAGCGAAGCAAGCCCAAAGGAGAAAGAACAGCAACCAATGCTCACCTACAAGCGAAAGAAAGGTGCTGATGAGCACATTGCTGAAGATAAAGCCTTGGAGCTACTGATAAAAGAGGCTGATGCCGAACACAGTAGATCAATGGAACATCATTGATCAGCTGTTCAGGCAGGTCATGACACCAACAAACTTGACTCTGAGATTCGACGACTAGAGATTGAAGAAATCCAGAATAGATGGGCAAGTTATGAAGTGTTAGAAAGAGAAAGGCTAGAAATCATGATAAGATTATTGCAAAATATCTTGGAAGATCAATGATTGAGATCAAAGCTTGGTCCAGGGACAGTATCTTGGCAATCACCACCAAGATCTGTTCGTCTGAAGCATACACTAAGGGGCTTGTTATTGAAGCTTTGAATGAAGGGTGCTGGGAGCAGGACTGAGCTAGCAAAGCAATCAAAAGCCACACTCACCTCAAGGATGCTAGCACAGCCTGTCAACATTCCCACACCAAAACCACCCAAAAACAAACCCACCAAACCAACTCCCTTACCCTCAAAACCCATAGCCGATGATATACCCTTGAAGAAGAAGAGAAGGATATTGAGGCTAGAAGAAGATGAAGAAGATGATGAAGACAGGCTGCCGCTATCAGCTGTGATTCAGTTGCCTAAGGCCACAAGTCACTCCTCAGCAATTACTTCTGAAGTCCAGAGACAATGGTTAAAGTGAAGCTAGAAGAAGAAGAGCTTCATAAACAGCATGATGAGGAATTGCTGAAGAGAGTTGACAAAGCTTATGCAGCCACATCTTCCACATCAATATGAAGGAGCAAGCCCTCAGACTTTACACTCTCAGGCATACCTTTCAATATCAAAAGGAAAGAGTGAGGATTTGGCCTGATCCCAGGGTCTCTCACAGAATTCATAAGAACAATATACCTCGGAGATACATTGGCCAGGTGAAAAGATCGTAGATGAAGTGATCTCTCTGGTCTTGTAGTTTCACCCTGGGAAATCCTAGAAGACTTCAAGAAGGCCTACAAAGCTAATCTAACCCCTCAGAAGATGCTGGAAAACAAAATAGTGAAAAAGGGGCTAGTTTACAAGAGGCTTGAGGAAGTCAGGAAAAATGAGCTCCAGTTGTTCCTAGAGGGTAATCACCCGGATGAGTTGCTTACAGAATAATAACAACTGTGGAGCTAAAGAATGGGAAACAGGCAAATACCTGTCTGAGTATTATGGGCCGGAATCATTGTTTGAAGGAGGTGCTGAAGAGCTAACCATGGAGGAACAAATCACCTTCCTTGAGGCCTACACAAGAGAGTCGTACAGACTCATTATGGGGAAGTGAATCTCATGAATGGGATAACAACTCTGTGTCCAGTTCCCCAAAACAGAGTTCCCATTCATACTCTGCCAAACAAATATCTGAGGTTCTTCCCAGGCCGGAGCGTACATGGGTCATCTTCTCTACTGATCAAGAAGGAAAAAGACCAACATTTTTGCCATCAATAAGTGGGAGTATAAATAAGTTAGAGGTTTTGGCTGCATTGGTTCAGGGGGAGTTTGTTGACCAAAAGAGCCAATGAGCCAAGATCAGAAAACCTCTAAGTCCCACACGGTATCACAACAACTGCTGAAAGCCTCATCAGTAGTTTGACAAGTGCTGAAGACTTCAACAGCTGAAGATCAAGTGCTGAAGACCTTAACAGCTGAAGAACCAAAGTGCTGAAGTACAACAGCTGAAGAACACAAGTGCTGAAGCTGAAAGACCAAAGTACTGAAGTACAACAGCTGAAGAGGTCACAAGTGCTGAAGATCAACAACTGATGTACAAAGTCTGAAGACAAAGACTGAAGACATCAGCTGATGATATCTACTGAAGTCATCAGCTGATGAAACGCCTGAAGGTCAAAGTCTGAAGATCAAGTACTGAAGCCTCAGTAGTTTGTCACAACTGCTGAAGAGTACTTCTCAGTAGTTGTGATATCAGTAGTTTTATTTTCTTGTTTCAGTAGTTTTGTAAAACGACTGAAGAGCTTGTTCTTCAGTCGTTGTAGTTTCAGTAGTTTTATATTTTGTACTTAACTTGCTGATATGTTCTCAGTAGTTGTGAACATTTCAGTAGTTTGTTAAGAATTTGTTATTTCTGTATTGGATCTGCCAGTTGTCACTTTTCGTGATAACAGCAGTGACTGTTGCACTCTATATAAGGAGTGACAACCTATTGAATTGATGTGAATGAAATGATGAATTGAATGGAATGAATGATTGATTCGATTAGAAATATTCTTCATCTATAAACATTCCAGAAATCAGAAATACATACTCTCCCTATAACTGTATGTGATCTTAATGCTCACATATATGTTAGCTTGCTACAATTTGTCTAATTCGTGTTTGTATTCCGCTGCGTTATATTCTGTTACATCAAACTGTGATCACTGATCCTGTCACTGTCTAATTTGGAGGTGAGGCCAGAGGATATATTTCTGGCAGAGGAATATATCCAATGGTAAATTAAAGGTTAACAAAGTTCACTTTGTCAAACAGCTTCAACATAATCTGTTAAGTGTTTCTCAATTTTGTGATCAAAAGCACCAAATGCTTTTCACAGAACATGAGTGCATTATCCTCAAACCTGGGATGACAATTCCTCCGAAATTGGGCTTATTAGATCTCCCAGGAAAGGGGATATGTACAAGCTTGATATGAGATGCTTCCCCAATAGGAGAAGTATGGTGCTTTCTTTCCAAAGTTGATAGTGATGTGTCAACACTGTGGCATAAATGTATGTGTCATGTAAATTTTATAACAATGAATAAATTGGAAAAAAAATAACTTGGTACATGGTTTGCCTAAAAAGGAGTTTTTCTGCAAAGATAACTGTGTGCATGCCTGTAAGGAAACAACACAGGACATCTCATAAATCCAAATGTGTTAACTCTATTACTACTCCATTACACTTATTTCACATGGATCTTTTTTGGTCCCACAAGTATAATGAGCATTGGAAGGAAATCATATTGCCTTGTGATAGTTGATGATTTTACAAGATTCACATGGGTATTCTTTTTAAGAACTAAAGATAAAACTACTGAAATACTAAAATCTTTTATTCTTAAAATAGAAAATCAAATTGATCACCAGGTTAAAATTATTAGAAGTGATCAAGGGACTGAGTTTAAGAACTTCATTCTTGATTCATTCTGTAACTCAAACGGGATTGCCAGACAATATAGTGCTCCCAGAATTCCTCAACAAAATGGTGTTGCTGAGAGGAGGAACAAGACACTTATTGAGGCTACTCGAACTATGTTAGCTCATTCCAAACTACCTCTAACATTCTGGGCAGAGGTAGTCAGCACTGCATGCTATGTGCATGACAGAGTTCTTGTAGTTAAGCCCCATGGAAAAACCCCTTATGAGCTATGGAACAAGTCGCCACCGTTCATTGGCTTTCCAAGGTCCTTTGGCAGCAGGTGTACCATACTTAACACAAAAGACAATGTAGCAAAGTTTGCTGAAAAGTCGGATGATGCTATTTTTGTTGGATACTCTTCTAACTCCAAAGCTTACAGAGTATACAACATTAAGAATCAACAATTTGAGGAGTCATCCAATATAGTTGTTAATGAGCACACTACTTGTGTTAAGGGGAATGGCCCTCATCATATCTTTGATTTAGAATTGTTTCCAAACTATTCTAAACTATCTTGTGAGAATATTTTGGTTGGAACAGGTGCTCAAAATGATGCGGATGCTGCTGCTGATGATCAACTGTTTGAGCTTCCTAGACCTAGTCCAAATTCTCCAAGAGCTGCAACAAACGAAGTCTTCACCATTCACAGATCTGATAGGTTGACTATATCAAGGAATTTGAAGCTTCTTCAAGTGAATCACTCACTGATCCTCAAAGCTCATCAGGTGACCCACCACAATACCAGGCAGAAGGAAGTAGTGTTTTGAAGGAACATGAAACTGTAATGCTACTTCACAGCCAACCATTGATGTTCTTCTCACTCATTCAATCAGTCCTCATTGAATGATTTTCAAACAACAGTAGGACAGAGTGTTCCAGTTCCTGAGTAGAACATGTCCAACCTGAATCTATCTCTGCAACTGGAAGTGATTCCTCGCCTTATGATTCATAATACTCATCCTGCTGAGAACATCATAGGGGACGTCTCGAAGGGTGTGACAACAAGAGGAGAGACTCATCGTGGGAATGTATGCTTGTACTCATGCTTTCTATCCCAGATGGAACCCAAGAAGGTAGAAGATGACTTAAAAGATAGTAGCTGGTTTGAATCGATGCAAGAGGAGTGCTTCAATTCAAGAGACAGAAGGTATGGAACCTATGTCCGCTACCATCTGGTCAAGTACCAATAGGAACTAAATGGGTTTTCAGAAACAAGAGAGATGATAAAGGCTTGATCATCAAGAACAAAACAATACTTGTAGTTCAAGGATACACACAAGAGAAAGGAATTGATTATATTGATGTCTTCGCACCAGTTGCAAGACTTAAGGCAATTAGGATCTTTCTTGCTTATGTTGCATCCAAGGACTTCACTGTCTATCAACTTCATGTCAAGTGTACATTTCTATATGGGGATATAGATAGGGAAGTCTATGTATGTCAACCTCTAGGATTTGAAGACCCACAACACCTAACTGTGTGTGCAAATTGGATAAAGCTTTATATGGGCTGCACCAAGCACCTAGATTGTGGTATGAGACATTGGCTCAGTTTCTTCTAAAGAATGGCTATACTAGAGGTACCATTGACAAGACTCTCTTCATCAGAGAGTTTGGAAAGGACATCTTGCTCGTTCAAGTCTATGTTGATGACATCATATTTGGTTCTTCAAATGACCAAATGTGTAAGGACTTTGAGAACATTAGGAAGAAGAAGTTTGAAATGAGTTCCATGGGAAAAATGGATTGTTTCCTTGGAATTCAGGTGAAGCAAATGAAGGAAGGGTCTTCATCAATCAATCTAAGTATGTCTCTGACATCTTAGAAAGATTTGAAATGAAGGATTGCAAGCCTGCCAAGACACCCATACCTAGAAACCATAATCTTTGTCCTGACCTGAAGGGGAGGATACTGATCAACATCAGTATAGAGAAATTATTGGTTCTATGATGTATCTTACTACTTGCAGACCTGATATCATGTTTGCTACTTGCATTTGTGCAAGATATCAGGCTGCTCCGAAGGTGTCTCACTTAGCTGCTGTTAAGAGAATCGTTAGATACCTCAAAGGAGCACCTAAACTAGGTCTCTGGTATCCCAGAAACAAGGACTTTAATCTCTATGGATACCCTGACAGTGAGTATGGTGGCTGCAATATTGACAATAAATAACATCAGGGGGATGTCAATTTCTTGGTGGAATGATCATCTTATGGCAATGCAAGAAACAATCTTGTGTATCTACATCAACATGTGAAGCTTAATACATTGCTGCTGCTAGCTGCTGTGCTCAACTGCTATGAATTCAGAATCTGATGTTAGACTATGTATTCAACTTTATGAGTACTCCTATCCATATTGACAACAATAGTGCTATCTCCATTACTGAAAATCCAGTGAAGCACTCCAAGACAAAGCATATTGACATCAGGTTTTGTTTCATTAGAGATATTCATGAGAAAAATCTAATTAAACTAATCAAAGTTGACTCAAATGAACAATATGCTGATTTATTCACCAAAGCTTTTGATGAGCAAAGATTTAAGTGTCTCATAACAGCTATTGGGATGACAAACATTGATTAGATCACTTATTTTGAAAACCTTTTAATGTGTATGTCTTCTGTCAATACAATTTAAGCGCTGTTACAAAAGATCTTTCTAAAAATTTTCTAAGTGTAAATTTCTTCCGAAGAGAAATTAACCCTCGCAAGTTATTTTTATATCCTCTGAAGCATAATTTCTCAAATGAAAATTCTTCTTCTCAGAAGAACTTTTGTTCTCGGAAGAAGCGATTGACTACATATCAGATCTACTTCTGAGGTTTACAAATTCTCCATTTGGAAAGCAACTCTAACCTTGGAAGCAAAGTTTTTGCTTCGGAAGTAAGAATTGCCTTCGGAAGACAAATTACATTCGGAAATGTTTTACATTCGGAAGAAAGATTCTACTGTGTAACGTAAATTTCTTGGGCCCCACACTGTAAAAAGCAAAAATTTTGTTAATGATGTCGGATTATTTAATTGAGTTTAACCTTACTGCCACTGTCATTTCATCCACTAAAGTATCACATCACCTTATCCTAACCCCCATTACCGCCTTCCCACCCTCTTTTAAATAATCTCGATTGTTCAATCTCATCTTCTTACTTGCAATTTTTACTGCCCTAGAAATTTTTGTCCTCTGTAACTTTACCCAAACTCAAAATCATCCACATTCACCTTTCTCCAAATGGCACTTAACCCTCAGCACAACCAGGTCGCACTCCTTGATTCTTCAAGGGATGCCGACTTCTCTGAAAATCATCTCCTTTCTCACCCAATCACCTTACTACACTGCTCTTACCATTAACCCCACTATTTTCTCCATCCACATGGCCTAAATGGTATTCGAGTACTAAGGTCCAGTATTTGTGGACAGGAATTGATCATTACTGAATAACTCACCAGGGAGCATCTAGAGCTTCATGATGAGGAGCTCCTACTGAGTTCCCGAAGGCAGATTTAGATAGCACCTATATCCTTATGGGATATGGCGGAGACATAAGCAGGTCAATAGTGTACAAGTTCAACTTCTCTTACAATTGGAAGTTTCTCCTGCATGTTGTTCTCCACTACTTGTCCAACAAGTCCCGCGGATGAGATCAAATCCCATATGAACTAGGATGCTTATTTCATGGACTGGTGAGAGGCCCACGCTTGAATTACTCACGATTTGTGTTCACCAATCGGATTCGGAATCTAGAAAGGGAGACATTCTATATGTATCCGAGATTCATCCAACACATCATCAATTGTGAGTTGGACCAGAACATGCTTGTCTGTGCAGTTGCTCTGACTGTCCCCCACATACGACCTACCATCTTCAAGACATTGAAGAATGTGTCCACCAACTTCACTGGAAGGTACACCACTCTGCTTCCAGTTATGATTGAGCGCATAGCTCCTGGTGACTTCCCTGTTCACCCCACAGGTGATGAACCCACACCAGCAACCACCACCATAATGCCAACACTACCTTCTCCACCCATCACCATCACATATCAAAACGCCCCAAACGAACCCTTGTTCAATCTACTCTGATTGAACAAGCCCCTCCTTTTCAATCCAAAAAGACTATGTTGGACCAAAAGAACCAATGAGCCAAGATCAGAAAACCTCTAAGTTCCACATGGTATCACAACAACTGCTGAAAGCTTCATCAATAGTTTGACAAGTGCTGAAGACTTCAACAGCTGAAGATCAAGTGCTGAAGACTTCAACAGCTGAAGAACTAAAGTGCTGAAGTACAACAGCTGAAGAACACAAGTATTGAAGCTGAACAGCTGAAGAACACAAGTGCTGAAGCTGAAGTTCAAAGTACTGAAGTAAAACAGCTGAAGAGTTTACAAGTGCTGAAGATCAACAACTGATATACAAAGTCTGAAGACAAAGACTGAAGACATCAGCTGATGATATCTACTGAAGTCATCAGCTGATGAAACGTCTGAAGTTCAAGTCTGAAGATCAAGTACCGAAGTTTCAGTAGTTTGTCACAACTGCTGAAGAGTACTTCTTCAGTAGTTGTGATATCAGTAGTTTTATATTTGTACTTTCAGTAGTTTTGTAAAACGACTGAAGAGGTTGTTCTTCAGTCGTTGTAGTTTCAGTAGTTTTATGTTTTTCAGTAGTTATAACAACTGATAACATTTAGCATTTTTGTAAGGAGATGTCAGCTGTTTTGACATCTTCAGTAGTTGTGTTTCAGTTGTAATAAATCTGTTAGTTGTCACTATCAAGTGACATCAGCAGACGTTACATCTCTTATATAAGAGGTGTCGACCTAATTGTAATTGTGACATTCTGTTACCAGGAAAGCGAATATTGAATGAAATATATTTGCAGAATTCTCTCTCTATAACCGTCTTTGTTCTTCATTGAATATCGTTTTGTTCTTGTGAATCGACTAATTCATTGTTTGAATTCCGCTGCTATACTCTTCAATCAATCAAACATAGATCACTGATCCTAACAAGTGGTATCAGAGCTGGTTAATCATTGATCGATCTAACAATTGATCATTGAAACTGCTAATTGATATCTGTGTTTGATTGAATTAGCGTATTTGCAAGAACTGGTTATAGATTATATAATTTCTTTCGCTTTCGTTCATTTATTTTGAGATCTTCTGGTTCAATTGGTTGTTGCGTTTTGTTCTAAATCTGTTTAGCTTAACCGAATTTGATTGAATCTGAGATGACGACTCCTTCTAATGATCCTCACAATACTGGTTCCTCAACCAAGCCTCCGATGCTGGTTAGGACCGAGTATAACATATGGCAATGAAGAATGCTTTATCACCTGTCTGTTAACAGTTCAGGTTGTTGGACATCTGTGGTACATGGACCACATAAGCCTATGGTGAACAATCCGGAAACCAATCAAATGGTTCCGAAGAAGAAGGAACAATACTCTGATGAAGATCGGAAACTATTTGAGACTGATGCTAAAGCCCATGGAATTCTGGCCATGGCACTGCCTAATGAAATCTATTCTGGGCTTATGCATCATGAAACTGCTCATGATCTCTGGAATGCCCTGAAGGAACAATTCGGTGGCACAGATGAGGTCTTAGCAAACAATAGAGAAATCCTTGCCCAACAATATGAGACATTCTCTCATAGAAAGGGTGAGACATTGACTCAACAGTTTGAGCGCTTTTCCTGCTTGATATCTGAGCTGAAAATGGTGAAACAGGAATACACCAATAGCCAGATGAACAACAGATTCCTCAGATCACTGCCTGAGAGATGGGACACATACACTATTGTTCTACGCTCCAGTGCAAATTTGGATGGTCTATCTCTCACCCAACTTCATGGGAAACTGCTTACATTTGAAAGAGAGATAGAGCAGAAAAGGAAACTGTCATCTTCAGGAAAGCTCACTGATGACTTTGTATCAGGCAATACTGCTTTGGTTGGTCATGAGTCAGAATATGCTTCATCTGAAATCAATTATGATGAGCATATAGATTTCTCTTCAAATAGTTCTGATCATGCATTTGTTGGTATTGAGAGTCATTCTTGCAGTAATAGTGACAATTTAGGCTTTATTATGGATGATCGGAAAGGAATTGCTGATGATGATCTAGAAGAGATGGATATTCTGAGCCAAATGGCATTGATTAATATCAGATCTCAGAAGTTCTATAAGAGAACTGGCAGGAAATTTTCTGGACTCTCTGGCAAAACCAAAGTTGGTTTTGATAAGAGTAAGTTGAGGTGTCACAAATGCCAAAGGCTAGGACACTTTGCAAGAGAGTGTAGATCAACTGGATCTAACTCTTCTGCACCCTTTGTGACTTTTCCTAGTACTAGTCCACAAAACAGAGGGCAACATCCTGCTGGTTCTGGTCATCTTTACATCCTAGATCTCCTGCATACTTTGTTCCCCAGGGTCAAATGTCATATCCTTATCCCTGCTATTATATGCCTCAACCAAATCCTGTTCAAGCTCCAACTGCACAACAACCACAAGCATTTCCTGAACCACAACCTTCCCAATCTCATCAACAAACTCAACCTCACCAACACAGCTTCTTCACCCCAGGAGTTGTTGACTGGAGCAGTTTACCAGATGACTTGTCTGGTCATGAACAACTGTTCTCAGGTGCTGGTCAACATGGTGGTGAAAGTCCCTTTGGAAATCTAGCTCTTATGGCTTTGGATTCTGCTGATACTTCATCCACTAATGCCTCTACATCAAAGGTATCACAGGTATCCTCTGAGGCAAAAGCCAATTATGTTCTGAAACATGCATAGCAGCATTTGCATCTATTAGAGAAGCAATGTAGCTTTAATCAACAAGAACATTGAGCTAGAACAAATCATTTCTGTGCAATGATGAAATGATGAGATTTACAAACTGAAATGCCAAATAACTGATGATAAGGCTAGGGAAGAGATACTTCTAGAGAAGTATAAAGATCTCAAAGAAACCCTTGCAGTTACCCAGGTAGAGTGTGATAGATGGTACAATCATGCAAAGGTTTTGAAATGCTTCTTAGTAAGCAATCTGCTTCCAATGTGAAGTTTGGCATTGGTTACAATCACACTGCTCCACCTACAGATTTTACTCCAAGAGCAGAGGTAGAATCTGATGGTGAGAGTAATAACCAATCCATCTCATCATGTGATCTACTTTCTGATACAGCACAATCAGAAGTAGAAGTCAGCATCAAGCCCTCTCAGAACCTATCAGCTGATGTTGATGGTTCAAATGCTGACACTCACATGATCAATGAGTTGATCAACTCAGGAGTTAATTCTGAAAGTCCTGAAAGGACTAGAGAGCAGGATTTACACCTGAAGTTCAAACTCCAACTACTGTCAGTACTGAAAAGAAAAAACTGTCAGTAGAAAGAGTTTGAAGACTACTAAAGAGGCAGTCAAGAAAGCAAACAATGCTTCCAAAGCACTGAAGAACAAGTCTTCAGTTGCTTCACCCTCTTTAGTTGATGATCAACCTAAGATGAAGAAGAAACCATGTGAAGTATGTGGTTTGTTCAATCATCTTACAGATGATTGCTGGTACAAAAGAGGTTCCAAACTCAAACAAAAAGAAGAAATTAAAGAGAAAATGGTAAAAATGAAAACTGAGTTTGAGACCACATTTGTATCAGCAACATCAAATCCTGTAACCCTTAAGTCCTCAAAGAAATCCAAAAAGGAAGGGGTTAAACAGGTGACAGCTGAGAGTGCTCAAAAGAAGAAGGTGCAACATAGGAATTTATCAAACTCCACTGGCAATGTGTCTGATGAGCTGAAAGCTTTATCACAAAATCAGACACAGCTGGTTATGATGGTTCAACATCTGTTGGGTAGAGTTAACCAATTAGATGCTCCTATGTTGAAACCACAGAAAAGGATTCCAAGCCAAAGGATTCCTCTTCTTCACCATCTTCTTCCTCTCAGCTGTTGTTTCTAAACCTGTTAGTTTACCATCTGTTGATGAGACCAGGCCCAAAACCAAAAAGGTTTGGGTCTCTAAAACTAACTGATTGTTTATTATTGCAGGGTTCTCCAACATGCCAAAGTAGCATCTGGTATGTAGACAGTGGGGGATCTATGCACATGACTGGGAACAGCTCTCTTCTTCATGACTACTCTCAAGAAAGAAGGGATTTGTTTCTTTTGGCAATGATGCTAGGGGTTACATCATTGGTAATGGCTTTGTCTCCAATGGAGAAATCAAGTTTGATGATGTTAATCATGTGGAAAATCTCAAGTACAATCTCTTGAGTGTCAGTCAAATGTGTGATAAAGGCCATGTTGCTCTTTTCACCAGTCAGAACTGTAGGATTCTGTCATCCAAAGTTCTGCATTTGATTGATAAGGTGTTGGATGATCACACTCTCCTGAGAGCCAACAGGACAGGAAGAGTGTATGCCTTAGATCTTTCCAAGAAAATAGATCTCAGAGGCAATCCTTGCCTATTTTCCAAAGCCTCTTCTCAAGAATCTAAACTGTGGCACAGAAGGCTGGGTCATGTTAATTTCAAAAACATGAATCAGCTTATCCACAATAGTTTAGTCAGAGGCTTACCATAAAGGAGTTCCACTGTGATGAAACCTGCACTGCTTGTTTAAAAGGAAAACCACAAAGTCTCATTCCCTCCTATTGAAGAGCCTAAGTCCACTGCTGCTTGCAATTACTGCATATGGATCTATTTGGTCCTGTGAGAGTGATGAGCATGGCAAAGAAGAAATACTGTCTGGTAATTGTGGATGATTACTCCAGATTTGTATGGACTTTCTTTCTACATTCAAAGGATGAGGTTGCTCAGAAGATTATTCACTTTGTGTTGTATATTGAGAAGCAGTATTCCCTTCCAGTCAAGTGTATTAGGAGTGACAATGGAACTGAATTCAGAAACCATACACTTGATGACTTCTATCTTCAAAGGGAATCAAAAGGCAGTTTAGCATCCCAAGGACTCCAGAACAAAATGGAGTAGTGGAGAGAAAGAACAGGACCCTAATTGAAGCTGCAAGGTCCATGCTGGCTGACTCTGGTTTGCCACTGACCTTTTGGGCTGAAGCTGTAACACAGCTTGCTATGTGCAGAATAGAGTTTTAGTAAATCAGAGGTTGATGAAGACTCCATATGAAGTTCTCCATCACTTGGCTCCTCTAATTTCATTTTTCAAAGCATTTGGGTGTCCCTGTTTTATTCTCACCACAAAGGATCAACTCAAAATTTGATCCTAAGGTGGATGCAGGGTATTTTGTTGGTTATTCATCTACTTGCAAGGCATACAGAGTCTTCAACTGCAGAACAAAGATAGTTGAAGAGACTTTGCATGTGAAGTTTAATGAATCTCCTTTGGACAAGATTCCACAAAACCCTGTGGAGTTGTTTGATTTGGACATACTGCAATATGTTCCTTATCAACCTCCAGCTGTTGCAGATCCTGTGGATAAATCATCTTCTGCAGCATGTCTTCCACCTGGTGGTATTGATGATGATGATGATAATATCAATACTCACCTATTCAAGTTTAGCGACCAACTGCCTGTGTCTGCTAAATTTGATGTTCCTGTAGCTTCAGCAGTTCCATCCACAACAAATGCTGATGAGATCTCTGTTTCCTCTACATCTTTTGAGTTACCATCTAATTCTTGGTTTCAAGAGTCTACATCAACATCTGCTGCTGCTGAAGGTTCTACAAACACTTGCACAGATCTCATTGTTTATCAAGAACTGAAGAATCACCCCATGTCTCAGATTATTGGTGATATCAATGCTGGTGTTTCAACAAGAAGTCAATTGTCTAACTTCTGCTTCTATGCTCTCTTCATCAGTCAGCTAGAGCCAAAGAACTACCATGTTGCTTTGAGAGACAATGGATGGGTTGAAGCTATGCAGCTTGAGCTACTTCAGTTCAAGAAAGCAAGTGTGGGAACTGTTCCTCTTCCCCCAGGTAAGTGTGCAATAGGCACTAAATGGGTGTTTAGGAATAAAACTGATGAAAATGGGCTTATTGTTAAGAACAAGGCTAGACTGGTTGTACAGGGGTTTTCACAAGAAGAAGGTATTGACTATGATGAAACCTTTGCCCCTGTAGCCAGACTAGAGGCAATCAGATTGTTCTTAGCCTATGCTGCATTCCACAATCTTAAAGTTTTCAAATGGATGTCAAAAGTGCATTTTTATATGGTAAAATAAAGAAGAAGTTTATGTGTGTCAACCACCAGGCTTTGAGGATAATAACATCCTGAATGGGTGTACAAACTTGATAAGGCTCTTTATGGGTTGAAACAAGCTCCTAGAGCCTGGTATGAGACACTCTCTACTTTTCTTCTTAAGAATAATTTCACTAGAGGCTCCATTGATAAAACTTTGTTTATTAAGAAGGGGGATCAGCATAAGCTACTTGTTCAGATTTATGTTGATGATATTATTTTTGCATCCTCTGATCCCCAGTTGTGTGTGATGATTTTACAACATTAATGAAAAAGAGGTTTGAAATGAGTGCAATGGGAGAATTACAGTTCTTTCTAGGCTTGCAAATCAAACAAAAGCTGATGGAACCTTTATTCATCAGTCAAAATATAAAAAAGATCTTTTGAATAAGTTTGATTTACAAAACTGTAAGCCCTGTTCTACTCCCATGTGCAACACCACACAACTGGATGCTGATCAGAAAGGTAAAGCTGTTGATGAAACGCTTTACAGATGTATGATTGGGTCCTTGATGTATTTAACAGCTTCTAGACCAGATATTATGTTTGCTACATGTGTTTGTGCTAGATTTCAGGCTGCTCCTAAAGTCTCATTTGATTGCAGTCAAGAGAATCTTTAGATATTTGCAAGGTACACAATCTCTGGGTTTATGGTATTCCACTGGACACTCTTGCAAATTAGTTGCTTTTTCAGATAGTGACTATGCAGGGTGCAAGTTAACTAGAAAGTCAACTTCTGGTGGTTGTCAATTCCTAGGCAACTGTTTGATTTCTTGGCAGAGTAAGAACAAACATCTGTTGCTACATCAACTGCTGAGGCCGAGTACATTGCTGCTGCAAGTTTACTTCTCAGGTACTCTGGCTTCAGAACAACTTCTGGATTATGGCATTACAGAGACTAAGACTCCATTATTATGGATAGTGCTTCAGCTCTGTGTATTGTCAAAATCCAGTCCAGCACTCTAGGACCAAACATATAGAGATCAGACATCATTTTATTCGGGATTGCTTTGAAAAAGGTCTGATTGATCCTAAGTTTGTGCCTAGTGCTGATGAGCTTGCAGATATTTTTTACTAAGCCTTTGGATAGTTCTACTTTCCAAAACCTTGTGTTAAGGCTTGGTATGCTGCAGCTAGAATAAGTGACAACTACTGATGATTTCAGTAGTAATTACTGGTGATCATTGGTACCCATGTCACATATAAGTACTGATGAGTCCTTTCACCTTCAGTAGTTTTTATAACTACTGATGGCTAAATGCCTCACAAGTACTGAAGTACTTTATCTGTTCCAAACTACTGATGTAGTTACAACTACTGATGTAGTTACAACTACTGAAATCAGTACAACAGATAAGTACTGACGTCCTATGAAACACCTGAAAAGCAGATGCAAAGTCTGATGAGTAAGTGTTGAGGACATATGAAACAGCTGAAAGGCTATGAATTGACGAAAACTACTGAAGAGACTTTCTCTTCAGTTGTTTCAACAACTGCTGTTTCATTCTAAACAACTGAAGCAAAACCATGTCTTCAGTAGTTTTTATAACTACTGATGACTAATACCAAGTCTTCAGCTGTTTACAACAACTGATGACAAAACCACTGTCTTCAGTAGTTTCACAACTACTGATGACAAACACCAAGTCCTCAGTTGTTTCATCATCTGAAGTCAAAACCACGGCTTCAGTAGTTTTCTAACTACTGATGCCTAACACCACGACTTCAGCTGTTTCAACGTCTGATAGGGTAATACCATGTCAACAGTCGTTTTAAACTACTGATGACTAACACCACACCCTTCAGTCCTTTTCTCCCCCTACCCCTCACCTCTCGCATCCTTCTTCTCTCCCAAATTAACCTTCTCTTCTCTGACATTAGCTCTCTGATCTCAAACATGGCGACCATGAGTCTGAACAACGACACAACTGCATTGCTTACCTTACAAAGTCGGCTTTCTGGAACAAATATAATAATGCCATTGACTTAATGGTGGATTCCCCATATCGCACAGCCTTTCTCATGAATCCAACCATTTACCCTAATCCCTCAGTCATTCTGGTCAAATGCTTCTGTTCATACCGATGAGTCTACCGTCAGATCTCTGTTCGGTCCTTATCAACCAGAAACCAGTGGTCGTTACAGCCGACATTATTCGTCGGGCATTACATCTACACGATTCCACCGCTGTGCTGCATACCCAAAGGGCATAACCGATATGTCCTTTATCAATCATGGGTATGAGGTGATCTTCGAGCTACAACCGTTCTAAAAACATTTCCATGACGCTGAGAAACTTATTTTTCACATGGTAAATGTTGCTTAGCCTCCAAGACATCTTCTTGGGATCAAATGTCATCCCCTGGCAACAGGTATTGTATTCTATTCTAGAACACCAACCGTTAAATTTTTCTGAAATTGTGTTCCTAGAAATAAAGAACTTGGCTCAGAAACCTGTGGCAAACCGATGGTCATTATATCCCAGTTTCTGATGGCCATTATTTTGGATGAACTAAAATCTGATGGCCTTGTTGGCCTTGGAGTCCCTGCACCAGCTGTTTTGGCTGAGGTATACTCCAGGCACAACTCCGACCTTACACTCAAAGAAGCTGCCCGAATGCTAAAGCCCAAGCACAGGAACCCACAGCTTCCTCCATCAGAACCAAAGTCCCCACCAAACCCACCAAAAAGAAACCCAAAACGGCTACTCAGGGAAATGAGTCCCCTGAGGATGCCCTGCAACACAAACGAGTATATCCACTGGTTATAACCCCCTAGTGGATATCAGGACTCTTCCAGCCATAGCCGCTCACGATTCCTCTCAACAGGAGCCTGAAGCAACCACACAGGGGTACCCACACATCTGGGATCTTCCTCACTTGAGGGGATTGCCATTGAAGCACCTTCCTCCCCAGGTGCACACTGCTTCTATCCCTTCACCCCATGCAACCGCCCCCCAAAGTCCAACAATACTTATTGCAAACGTGCTGACTCATTGCATGCCTCTCTCCTCCCCAACAACCACCAACAAAGGGAGAACCACAGACATTGAGGAAGAGGATCAACATGTTTCTGACAACCCACAGCACCGGGGTTTACAAGTCTATCTCCTAGTGTAGATAGGGAGATTAGAATATCTAGTGAGGCTGCCACCTCTTCTGCATCAGCACATGATCAGAATGAGGCTGGTAACATTGCTAAGACCTCACTAGAGGCAACAGCTGATGATGGACATAGTCCTGAGGCTGGAAGTCCCCAGTACCAAGACAAAGGGGCACATGCTACAACTGGTCTACACCCAGTGCATGTACATCCTGCTCCAAGCAGGAGGTCAGGTGATTCAGCTTCTGCTGATGATGACCTGGGCTTTTTCTACGATGTTCTTGCCCAGAACACAATCCTTGAGGAGGAAGTCAGTAGGCTGCAAAACTACTTGACCAACTCTCACAAGGAGAAAGACCATCTGCCTCCCCAACCCACAGATGGCACCTTCAGTTGAAGGTTCCCCAAACACTGAGCCACTCCCAACAACTCAGCCACCTGCCTCTGCTTCTGGCACTATTTCTCAGGAATAGAACCCTCCTGAGCAAATAGTTGCTGTCCTTCAAAATTCCCTCCCTCTCATCACACCCATAATCACTGACATTGTGACTAAAGCCATTGATGAGAGGCTTTCCTCAACTTTACAACCATTGATTGATGCTGCTGTGCAAAAGACACTTTCTGCGGTACAAACCCTACCACCAATGCATCCAAAAAGGGGAGAGTACTGCAGTGAAAGAACAAAGAGGAAAAACAGAGGATGAGAAGGCCCAAGAGCAAGCCAAGAGGTGGAAAAAGAAAAGCAACAACTGATCACCTATAAACGAAAGAAAAGTGCTGATGATCAACCTACTGCTGAAGAAAAATCCTTGGAAGAGCTGGTAAAGATGCTGATGATACACACACCGATCCATGGATAAAATCATTAGCAACTCTTCAGGCAAGGTTTTGATACAGCCACATTAGATAGTGAAATCAGGAGGTTGGAAGTGCAGGAGATTCAAACCCGATGGGCTGGGTATGATGCCCTTGAAAAGGAGAGATTGGAGATCATGATCCGTTTTATTGCCAAATACTTAGGAAGATCTTTGATGGAGATTCGCGCGTGGACCAGAGACAGTATTCTGGCTATAGCCACCAGAATCTGTCTGTCTGAGCAATTCCACAAGGGGATTATCATTGAAGCCCTTGATGAGGCTGGGGCTGGTAAAAGGTTTGAAATGACAAAACTTACAAAGGCTAAACTCACAACAAAGATGCTGGAACAACCTTCCCTTCCACCCACTCAAGCACAGCCTACCCCTCAAATATCCAAACCAATCTCAAAGCCCAAATCCAAACAACCACAATCACAACCCACAAAACCAACTCCCTCACCATCTAAACCAACAGCCGATGATGCACCTAAGAAGAAGAAGAGAAGGGTGTTGAGGCTAGAAGAAGAAGAAGAAGAGGATGATATGGAAGAAGATAGGATGCCTTTGTCTGCAGTCCTAACACTGGCGAAAGCCAACCTATGCCCATCACTCCCACCTCACAGATGGATGTTGTGAGAGTAAAAATTGAAGGAGAGCAGCAAAAGCTTCATGATGATGAAATGCTGAAAAGCATTGACAAAACCTATGCTGCCTCCTCATCAATTATCAGCATGAAGAAAGAAGCTCTGAGATTGTACACTCTCGCCAACACATTTCAATATCAAAAGGAAGGGTGAGAGTATGGCCTGATCCGAGGTGGCTCACAGGATTGTAAAGAAAGACATTCCTTCGAGATACAAGGTCAAGTCAAGAGGATCGTAGATGAGAGATCACAGTGGCCCTTGTAGTATCACCCTGGGAGATTGTCGAAGATTTCAAGAAGCCCTACGAGACTAAACAACCACCCCAGAAGATGCTAGAGAACAGAATTATCAAAAAGGGTTAGTCTACAAGAGGCTGGAGAACTTCAAACAAATGAGCTCAGTCTGCTACTCGAAGGGAATCATCCTGATGAGTTTGCATATAAACAAATTACAACAGTTGAGCTCAAAACGGCAAACAGGCCAAGTACATCTCAGAGCTGTATGGGCGAGAAGGATTGTTTGATGGTGAAGCCGAGAACCTGACCATGGAAGAACAAATCATGTTTCTCAGAGCCTACACCAGAGAATCCTACAGGCTCATACACGGAAGTAGATCTCATGAATGGGATAACAACTCTGTGTCCAGTTCCCCAAAACAGAGTTCCCATTCATATCTTGCCAAACAAATATCAGAAACTTCTTCCCAGGCCGGAGCTTATATGGGTCATCTTCTCTACTGATCAAGAAGGAAAAAGACCAACCTTTTGCCAACAATAAGTGGGATAATAAATAAATTAGAGGTTTTGGCTGCATTGGTTCAGGGGGAGTTTGTTGGACCAAAAGAACCAATGAGCCAAGATCAGAAAACCTCTAAGTCCCACATGGTATCACAACAACTGCTGAAAGCTTCATCAGCAGTTTGACAAGTGCTGAAGACTTCAACAGCTAAGATCACGTGCTGAAGACTTCAACAGCTGAAGACAAAGTGCTGAGTACAACAGCTGAAGAACACAAGTACTGAAGCTGAACAGCTGAAGAACACAATACTGAAGCTGAATAGCTGAAGAACACAAGTGCTGAAGCTGAAGTTCAAAGTACTGAAGTACAACAGCTGAAGAGTTTACAAGTGCTGAAGATCAACAACTGATGTACAAAGTCTGAAGACAAAGAGTGAAGACATCAGCTGATGATATCTACAGAAGTCATTAGTTGATGAAACGTCTGAAGTTCAAGTCTGAAGATCAAGTACTGAAGTTTCAGTAGTTTGTCACAACTGCTGAAGAGTACTTCTTCAGTAGTTGTGATATCAGTAGTTTATATTTTTACTTTCAGTAGTTTTGTAAAACGCTGAAGAGGTTGTTCTTCAGTCGTTGTAGTTTCAGTAGTTTTATGTTTTTCAGTAGTTATAACAACTGATAACACTTAGCTTTTTGTAAGGAGATGTCAGCTGTTTTGACATCTTCAGTAGTTGTGTTTCAGTTGTAATAAATCTGTTAGTTGTCACTATCAAGTGACATCAGCAGACGTTCATCTCTTATGTAAGAGGTGTCGACCTAATTGTATTGTGACATTCTGTTACCACGAAAGCGAATATTGAATGAAATATATTTGCAGAATTCTCTCTCTATAACCGTCTTTGTTCTTCATTGAATATCGTTTTGTTCTTGTGAATCGACTAATTCATTGTTTGAATTCCGCTGCTATACTCTTCAATCAATCAAACATAGATCACTGATCCTAACAGACTAGAGTGGAAACATGGCTCCCACTCAGTCTAAGGTGTCTCCATCCTTCTTTTGACCTCACTATGGTTTTGAGACTCCTCAGTCTCAAACTCAGGAGCCTGACACCAAACCAACAGCCATTAGAATGATATCTACACTCTTCTGAATAGCCAACAAGGGACACCCCACAAGGCTCAATGCCTATAGACTTGATCAGGTCCCGAGTCAGTAGGCTTAACCTCCCTATCTTTCACTAACCTTCTCTTCAAAACTGATGGAGATACATCTCTCCATGGCAATGAAGTTGATCTAGAACACCCTCTTCAAGATTACAAGCCCGGAGAAATCCTTATTTCTAGCCCCCGCCAACACCTATAACTGAGGTAAGTCCCACTACTGTGGAGGGGACATATGCAGATTCAGCCGCCACTACAGAAGGTGCCTCAATGGAACTTGTGGACAGTGGTTAAGTATCTCAAACTGAATCTGTGGCAACCGAGCACTTTGATGACTCTGGAAGAGACATCATTGAGCACGGGAAACAAGGGTGACAAGAAACCACATCTAGTGGTGAGGCTGAACATACTAGGTATGTTACCTCATCTCCCCATGATTCTTCAAAAGAAGTTGAGGGAAGCATTAAACTCCTCATTCACGACCTTCTATCTAAAGTCTCAAATCGTGAATCCTTGGTTAGGACTTTAGAAGCAAGGTCCTCCACTCAGCAACTTAAGATTGACAATCTCAAGGCCAAACTAGCTGAGAAATACACAGAGAGGTCTGTCAGGCATGTAACTATTCAGGTCTCATTCACTTCTTCCTCTAGCTCATCTAGCTCTCAAGATGATGCTACCAAAAGGGGGAGAATGTTCAGAGACAAACATTTGAGGACCCACAACAGAGCCACACTTCAACTTCAACTTCATCTACTCCTATCATCACTATGTCTGAGCCACCTCAAGTCATTCTGTAGATTGACTCAAAGATGCTCAGTGATCTCTACAGACTCTTCACCAAGTTTATGTTGAGATCCTCCACAAATCAATGAAGCCCAGATGCTGCAATGCTCTACTTTGGAGCTGAAGAGCTTTAGAGGCTGACTGCACCTTCTACCACTATGGAAGAAGTTGGTCAACCTAAGGTCCACATGGAATCTAAGATTCATTTCAAAGGGGAAATGGGGACTGATGGCCCAGCAACTGAAATAGTTGGGACAAAATATGCATCTCCTCTAACTTTTGAAGCTGAAGTTAAAGCCTCAGAAGAACAAGCTGAATCTTCTCAAGCTAAAATGGAAGCTGCGAAAGGAGTGTTTAAGATGTCTGAGAAACTGATCATCACAGAGGCAATCCTTGAAATGGCATCTGAGGTGAACAACGAGGACTTTCTGAATCTTCTTCGATGCCAGACACCATCTCTACCTCTCTCACAATCAGAATCCACTCTCCAAGAACCACCACAGTCAGGCTCTTCAAAGGATAAAGGAAAAAGAAAGATGACTGCGAAACAGCTTCAGGAAGAGGAAAAGATTGAGAAACTTAAGAAGAAAGGAAGACTTCCAACTGAGAAGTTGCTAGCTGTCGGTACAAAAGCAACTACAACCAAACAGGAGGCTGTCAACAACAAGAAAAGAGAAGAGATCATTGACCAGCTTATCCAAATAGGAGCTGCCAATGAAGAGACACTCCTGCTACCACTAGAGGAGTTGGTGAATCTGGAGAAGGCAACCTGGCTGAAACATGAAGATGAAGCCAGGTTGGTCTTGGAGAAAGAAGAAGAAAAACAGAAGGAGGCTGAGCTGCAGCTGAGGAGAGACAGGATAAACTTCCTACTCTCCAGAGGCTTTAATCATCAAGAACATTCTCCACACAATGATGATACGATCCTATGTCTCTACAACAAAGAGCAGGATCAAATGGAGAAAGAAAGGAAGACGGCTGGAAGAGAAAAGGCATAGGAGAAGAAGAAGAAGGAAGAAACGGCTAGGGTCACTGCAACCAAGAAGCTCACTGAAACAACATGGATGAAAGACTATCTTCGGGCCCTTGGCTTCTCTGGCAGGCAGGTGGGTCCCATGTCTGAGAAGACACTTCAACGGATTATTAGTGAAATCAAGGCTGACATACGGAGGGGGAAGAGAAAAGATGTACAAAAGGGTAAATGGGATGACCTTCACTACAACCACTCCACCTCAACCCTCATCCTCACCCTCACCCTTTACCATCAAAACCGAACTTTCACCCCTGAACCACACCATTACCCACGTCTTCTCCCTCACCACAACCACCCAATTTTCCAATCCTTCAACCTAAAACACTCGCCAGAACCTCTAAACCTCACCTACTCAACTACCATCGAAACCATCCCCTCAGCTTTCTCAACATCTCTCTCTTGAGGAGTTTAAGGTAATCAAGACCAAGCTCATCAACTGCACAACTCTGAGCAAAGTCTCATGTGATGAAGATTCTGTCAACATTACCTATGTTGATGGATCCTCTTGTTCCCTCATAAGAGATCAATTTCTTGATTTACCTAGAGGAACACTGGACCAAGCAGCTAGACTTCTAGGCCTTAACTTAGATTCGTTAAATAATGAAGAGAAGAACTTAGAAGGAAACTGGTGACTCTGCTGGACACTAAGAAAGAGGACAAGATTCCCAGTCAGTCTCTTGTGCCTAGAAAGAAAATAGTCCAGTGGAGGTTCGATGAAACTTCTCACAACTTTGTTGTGGAAAGGGAGAATGGTGAAATCAATAGACTTAATGCAACCTCTCTGCTACACTCCAGCAGGTTTGATATTGCTGAGTTAGCAGAGAAGCCATTCTCTAACCCCTCCAATTCTGAAGCTGCTGCACTCATCAGAAATTATCTTAGCAGCCTTCACCTAGCCGAGTTAACTGCAAAGGCCAAGATTGAAGAAGAGTTAAGACTGAGAAGACAGGAAGACAAGGAAAGACCTCCCACCAAAGGCACTGCCTTTCTACAGATGGTGGAGGGTCCAGAATTGGAACCTCTAGTCACATGGGAATATGATTATAGTTCCCATCAACTAACTCTTTTCAAACGACAACAACAGAGGGTACATGTTATCCAAGGTGACAGACTGGATTTCCTATCCACCAAGGATCTATACAAACTCTCAACACCATATCAGGGAAGAACAAGGAGACAGACAAATATTTACTCTCCTTGGTGCTGAAAGTTTTGAGAAGCAGAAACAAGTGAAGTTTTGGTAGAATCAGCCTAGGGAGAGTTTGTTGGATCAAGAAGAAGGCTAATGGAACCAAAACTAAGTCACTTAGATAATTTTTGGTACTGAATGCAAAGGCTTCTGAAGCTTAGCATGGAACTTCTAAAGGTTGTAGAGTTCTTCCGAAGACAAAGTGAAAGATCAATTTTCGAAGACAAAACTCTACTTCTGAAGTCAGTGTATACTTCCAAAGTTCAAGCCTTAGAATACTGAACTGAAGACCACTTTCGAAGTATGATGAAAAGAAGAAGTCTCCAAGCCTTGGAAGAAGTAGCCTCTTCTGAAGTATAAGTGGCTTCGGAAGTACTTACTCTTCCGAAGCTATTTAACCTTCGGAAGAAACTGCTATGACTAGTGGACACAAGTATGGTGTCTGACACTCCGCTATAGACCTCTAATACTGTATGGCTTCTTCCTAAAGAGCCATGCAATTGACCATACTTTATTCCACTGTTCACCTTTTCATGATAGTACATGTTACCAACTTTACTTGGTGACAAAAGGTAAGTCAGGGACATGTCCTGACTACCAAATCTCGGGTAAGACTTTATTCGAGATAACTTAAACTTTAGTCTTGTAGTATAGATCTTAGCTATAGGATCCCAGCTGGTATAAAAATTGATGGACCAAAAGAACTAATGAGCCTGATCAGAAAAACCTCTAAGTCCCACAGACATTACAACTGCTAAAGAAGAACATAACATCTGAAGACATGAGCTGATTACATGGTCTGAAGACAAGAACTGAAGACTACTACTAAAGACAAAGTCTAAAAGTAAGAACTAAAGACAAAGTCTGAAGCTATCAGCTGAAGACAAAGTCTGAAAGTAAAGTACTGAAGACAAAGTCTGAAGCTATCAGCTGAAGACAAAGTCTGAAAGTAAAAGTCTGAAGACAAAGACTGAAGACAAAGACTGAAGACCAAAGTGATGAGTAGTTGTCACAACAGCTGAAGTTATCAACTTCAGTAGTTGTGATGGTTTCCTTTCAGTACTTGTAATTTACTTTTCAGTAGTTATAGTTTCAGTAGTTTTATGTCTTTGTACTTAAGCATTCTCTGAGATGTAATCAGTAGTTAAGTACATTCTTAGTAGTTTGCATAGTTTCAGTAGTTTGTATAATTCTGTTAGATGTCACTATCAAGTGACATCAGTAGACGTCACATTCCCTATATAAGGAATGTTGACCTAATTGTAACGTGTGACATTTTGCCACCACGAAAGCATATGAATAAAATATTTCTTTTGCAGAATTCTCTCTCTCTCTATAACCGTTTACTCTTACATTGAATATCAATTGTGTTCTTGTGAATTGTCTAATTCATTGTTCGAATTCCGCTGCAAGACTCTCTAATCAATCAAACTTAGATCACTGATCCTAACAAATGATATCAGAGCAGGTTAGTCAATGATCGATCTAACAATTGATCATTGAAACTGCTATTTGATATCTATGATTGATTGAATTAGCATATTTGCAAGAATGGTTATAGATCATTGAATTTCTGCTGCTTTCGTTATTTGCTTTGAGTTTTGTTAGGACCTGGTATTTGAACGAAATACCTAGTGATTAGCGTGTAAACCAGATCAAATAGTGCGGAATCCTATTTGATTGGTGATCCAATCAGTGAGAACACACGAAGAATCAATCAAGTATTGAATCTAACGTTAGAAGTCGATTGGGAATCGATCTAATGTGTTTTGTGAACTTGGAGAAACGAATTGGGAGGCTTCTGGACGGCTAGGGTACGTCTGGAATCGTAATTAAAGAATGCTCTCGTTTTTCCACGAATTGGGTTTATTTATAGGTTAGTATTGTTCATTCGTGCGACTGAACCATTAGTATGGTTCAGTCGTGTGATTGAACCATGCGGTTGATTCATTCGCACGACTGAGTGTTCAGTTGTGCGACTGAGCCAATCATATGTTACAATCATACGACTGATCCAGTCTCCTGGTTCAATCGTGCGACCGAGTCATTCGTATGAAGTTATTCATGCGTATGGTCCATTCGCATGGGCCATTCGCATGAGAACTTCATTTTGTTAAGTTTGAATGTATTAATTAATATGATATTTTGTGTAACAATCAAACAACCACAAACCTAATTAACCAACTCAACATCCACTCATTAATGAAATATTAAACATTATAAATAACAAACAAACAATATCATTTCATTAATCATTCCAAGCATTACCTCAGAATGAGACAAACAAGATCTATTACATTCATATCATGATCTAGGGACATACATGTATCAAAAAACTCCCCCTTGGACCTAGATCTCTCTAATATCTTGTTTTCTGCATAACCTCCTTGTATTTCTTGTACTTCTCCTCTTTTGTGACTCCCTTGTGAATCTCAAACGCAAAGCAGAGTCGTATAACGTTCTAGAACTAGAGGGCTTGTACAATATCTTGCGTATCATAGAACAGTGGCCACTTTTATAGCGTAAAGACATCATTATCCGACAAGTTTGTAAGCCACATGAGGTCGAATACCCTGATCGTATCCATTTGTCCCTCTTTGCTTAGGACTATGACCGCTTCAGCTGTTCTCCAATCGTAGTACCACTACTTAAAATGTGGAGTGAAGTCCTGTGGCATTTCCCTGAGTGGGATTCTTGACATTGTGCGTGGAGGATTCCACTTCAAAACTATCTTGGGCTTGCCAGTAATAGCATCAACCTCAGACCTTCTGATATACCTAGTAGGCTATTGGGGTCTGAAGTTAACCAATCTTGTGTGGTTCTCCTTCTTTAGGGCAGCCTCAAACCAGCCTGACATCTTCCTCGGTTCAGCATACAAAAGCTTTAGCTTAGCCAGCTGGTTGAGCTCAAAACCTGGTAGAGTCTTCAGATCATGTGGGAATCTGAAGTACTCTATGCCCTGTTCTCTCTTAACCGCATAAGCATTAAGATCCTCAAAATACGCCCATGCTATGATCCTTCCAAACACCTTGTGATGTTTCTTGACTCTGTAGAGTTTGGTGTAGGCATCCTTCTTTGGTGCAGCACGTTGGGCTCTAACTTCTTCAAAACATGCAGCCCACTTAGTCTTTCGAATGTCGACATCATCATTTGAGGCTTGGGCTGTTCCTACTGCTTTCTCTGTTTCTTGCTCCATCTTGTTCAATACCTCAAAAGTATCGCTGACAAGGGATTCACCCAGATTGGGGACCACATTACCCTCATTGTCAGCGTACTGAGGGTAATACTCGGCAGTGACATCTTCGATCTCGACTTCATCAACATCGTTGAGCTCTTCATCACTAGTCGAATCGCATGTCGGAGCATCTTTCACTGTCTCATCTGGATTTAGCTTGAAAAGCTCTGCGAGTTGCTCGTTTGATAGGTCATGAATTATTTCCCCTTCTTCAAGGGTATAATTCACTGACCTCCTAACAATCCCTTGCAGATCAAGAATCATTGTTAGCTGAGTCTTGACCTGCTGAAGGGGAGCAACATAAACTCATCTCTTTGGTAATTTCGATCTGTTTGATTTAAACATTCAACACATAAATCATTAGTAATTAATCAAACAGAAATGCATTAACTTAATACAAACATTCAATACATCGTTTTCAATATAGGATTCAAATACAAAAGTAAATAAATACATAAATCTTTACTTTTATCCTGTATCATCGTCTCATCACTTGGAGGAGCAGAAGTAGAAGCTGGTTGGTTTTGTCTGTTCTTTGACCTTTTCTCTTGATGTGAGGCCGATGCAGCTGCATCCCCTACTTCTGCTTTATCATCATCGTCCTTCTCCTCTATCCTATCTCCTTCGGTTTCCTCATTCTCCTCTGTATCACTCTTATCATCCTCATCATCATCTTCATCATCATCATCTCCGTCCCCTTCCTTGATCTTCAGCTTTAACATGATAGTCTTCTTTGCCTCCTCCAACTCCTCTATCTTCTTGCTTGATGTGACACTATGTGCTTGGAGTTGGGCTATCTCAATGCTCTGAGCAGCCATCTGTTAGGCCTGCTCCTCTATAACTCGAGCCTGCTCTGCAATCTGGTGAGATTGTGCAGCAGTCAGGTTAGTAAGCTGGCGGATCTGGGCCGCCTTTTCCTTATCTGCAGCCAGTAAGCGCATCACCATCCTGTTTAGCGCAAACAACTATTCCTCTACCCCTATTGGAGGTAGAGGTGATCCATAAGTATGTGAGGGATGGGCTGAGTGTACTGCTTGGTGTGAAGTGGTGGTGGTGGTGGCTGTAGTGAAGATAGGTCTGTGAAATGGTGGAGGTGATGTGGGAGTAAAGGATATGGTGGTGGATGGAATCTGTACTGTGGTGGGAGGTATGGTGGTGGCTGTGGTAGCTGTGGTGGATGTGGTGGAGATAGGTCTGTGAAATGGTGGAGGTGATGTGGGAGTAAAGGATATGTTGGTGGATGGAATCTGTACTGTGGTGGGAGGTATGGTGGTGGCTGTGGTAGCTGTGGTGGATGTGGTGGCTGTGGTGGTGACGAAGGTCAACCGACGTTTCTTCTTCTTCTGACCATGGGGCTTAGCCATCCTCTTCCTCCTCGTCCCCGTTGAGGTGGATGCTCCCCCTACAACCCTGCCTGCTGACCCCGGTGCATAGCTTGGGTTAGTATCAGTCTCTCTAGAGTCTCTTGGGTGTTCACCAACCACCCTTAGCCCATGTTCTGTGGGAACAACTTTGCTTCCCACAGTTCGCGTTAGGGGCTCCTCATCCGACTCCTCCTCCTCCTCCGCACCATGAACAAAATCCTGATGGAATCCAGCTGACTCGGCTACTTCTCCAGCTGGGACGGACACTGGAGGTACAACATCAGACACAGTGCCTCTAGGTGGAATAGGCATACCGTCTCCAGCATCCCCACTGTCATCATCATCCGAGTCATGAGTGGGTAGAGCAATCTGCTCCCCATCAGAGTCACTATCATCGTGGCGCCACTTTCTTTTTGCTGGCACCACGTAGTCCTCCCGGGCCAGATGCCCAAACAGCCTCCTGACAAGGGGTTTCACTTGCTTCCCCCTATACACCTTCATCCTCCCCAAGGTAGTGTTCTCCATCACCTTGAGGACTACCACATCCTCCTTCTCCTTCGGCAGGGAGGGAAGCTTCTAATCTATGATCATCTGCATAAACCTCGGGTACATACAGAAGCCTTCCGTCCCTTTCCCCTCGATGTTCTCCACTAGGTAGGTGAAGATCATCTTGGAGAAGCTGAACGGGTGGTTCAGCACCAACGCCACATACGCGTTCTATATCTGGTCGGATAGCTCATCGAAACCTCCCTTCCTGGACGCTATGCACTTAAGCAGCACGTGCGCAAGATACTTAAACTGGGGATAGATGTTACTCTTGTTGAGTACCCCAGCATTGATGTCCCCAGAGTACTTGGCTCTAAGAAAGCATCCTCTGACTGTGAGGGGGTGTAATCAAGTCGGACAATCAGTGTCATCCCCCAACTGTAATACGATCCTTAGATCCTCCTCTGAGATAGTAATAGCCTCTCCAAAGATGGTACTTCTGATGCAACGAGGCTCACACGATCTATCAACTGTAGCGCCTTCCCAGAAGGCCTGCTGAATGGATCGATACGGAGTACAAGGAGTAGATATGGCATGTGCAATCTTCGATCTCAGTAGAAATGTGATGATGCCAGAGAAATCAGCAGCGTTTCTGGATGTGAAATCCAGATGAGCACATATATTGTGCTTCGTGCTCATAGTCCATCGACTCGCCATCTGTTACACAAAGATAGTAAACGTCAGTACCATTGGCTAAGAAAGTCATGAAACACTTAAACTTGAAGAAAATCTTTCTGTCATGCGATGAGATTGTGCGACTGAGATCAGTCGTGCGATTGAACAGTGCGAATGGGGTTCAGTCGTGCGACTAATCCCATGCGTACCACTGAGTGTGCGACTGGGCTCATACGTATATACCCTCATGCGGTTACACCAGTCTTGCGACTGAACTTCATACGCATGGTTCAGTCGTGCATTTAAGCAGTTCGCACCCTTCAGTCGTGCGACTGAAGTTCATCAAGCTGTCCATTCGCATGATGTACTGACTGTTCAATTAAAATTCACTTTTTCACCACTTTTGAGTTTTAGACATCGTTTTCTGGTTCATTTGACTCGCAATACATTCTTATAACACCTAACATCTTTACTTTCGTTTGTTTGAGTCATTTAGTTAGGTTATTTAGTCACTTAAGTCTCGGTTCTTTTGCGAGTCCGAATGTACCGATTTTGCATCAAATTGAAAGTTATGGGAGTGCTTCTTTACCATAAATTATGTGACATCTGTCACCTTAAGGTCCGTCGAACGAAGTTGATTCGTACAGTACTTCGTGGACCGTATATGGGTACCCAAGTGGGGAGGTGTACGTACCTTGGTCATGGATGAAGCACATAAGATGCTATATTCTATTCATCCTGGTGCAGACAAGATGTACCACGATCTCAAAGATCTGTACTGGTGGCCAGGCCTGAAGAAAGACATTGCAACGTACGTCAGCAGATGCTTGACATGCTCGAAAGTTAAGGCTGAACATCAGAAACCATCGGGACTATTACAGCAACCTGAGATTCCTGAATGGAAATGGGAGAACATAGCCATGGACTTCATTACCAAACTCCCTCGAGCGAGCAACAGGCATGACTCGATATGGGTCGTAGTGGATCGAATGACGAAATCAGCACACTTCTTGCCAATCCGAGAAGACTACACAATGAACAAGTTGGCAAGATTGTACATAAAAGAGGTCGTGACAAGACACAGAGTGTTGGTGTCAATCATATCCGACCGTGACGGCCGATTCACTTCACGATTTTGGCAAACACTACAGAAAGCGATGGGCACTCGATTAGACATGAGTACCGCCTATCACCCTCAAACAGATGGCCAAAGTGAACGAACCACACAAACGCAAGAAGACATGCTGAGAGCGTGTGTAATCGACTTTGGTGGTAGTTGGGATACTCATTTGCCATTGATTGAGTTCTCTTACAATAATTGCTACCACACCAGCATTGGGTGTGCTCCGTTTGAAGCGTTGTACGGAAGGAAGTGTAGATCACCCGTTTGTTGGGCCGAGATTGGTGAAAGTCAGTTAACAGGCCCGAAGATCATCCAGGAAACAACCGACAAGATCTTCCAAATCAAAGATAGGCTGAAAGCCGCTAGAGATCGCCAAAAGAGCTACGCCGACAATCGTCGAAAGCCTCTAGAATTCAACGTTGGGGACCGAGTGTTACTCAAAGTCTCTCCTTGGAAAGGAGTTGTTCGGTTTGGAAAGAAAGGGAAGTTAGCCCCGAGATACGTTGGACCATTCGAGATTACAGAAAGAATTGGTCCAGTGGCTTACCGATTAAGGTTACCACAAGAACTCAACGGTGTGCATGATACTTTCCATGTGTCGAACCTCAAGAAGTGTTTGGCTGACGAATCACTTCACATACCCATTGACGATATCAAAATCGACGAAAAGCTTCATTTTATTGAGGAAACCATTTAGGTCATGGATCGTAAGGTCAAACAGTTGAAGCGCAGCAGAATACCAATCGTTAGCGTAAGGTGGAATTCAAAACGAGGCCCATAGTTTACATGGGAACAGGAAGATCAAATGAAACTCAAATACCCACACCTATTCGTGGATGACACTCTTGGACCTAACTCCAGCTGAATTTCGGGACGAAATTCTCTCAACTGGGGGATACTGTGGCATCCGTCACTTAAGGTCCGTCGAACGACATAAATAAGCATAGAATTATTTTAATTATTTTCCCTTTTCTTCATTAACTCCTGCTTTAAGGAATCATGTCTGCTTTATTTTCCCTTGTGCCTGTACTTCCTCCGAGAACGGTGCTAAGCAAAACCTTTTATAAATTTCATCACCATTACCACCAAATATATCATTTTTAATTTCAACCATTGTCATTAATAAAACCATTTTAGACTTCCAATTACCATTAAACACGCTTTTAACCTTAATATAACGAACATTTTAAGGTCGTAATCAACCGAAACAAATTTTGGGGAACTCGAGGGTTAAGTGCAGGGACTAAACTTGCCATTTTGCAAACTTGGGCTGGGTATATAAGCCCATACTCCAGCCCTTAATCTCATTTCATCTTCATCTTCTTCATCCTCTTCACCTTCTTCTTCACATCTTCTTCATTCTAGCACCACATCCAACCCGCTTGTTGTTGTTCTTGTTGTCTAGACTCCATCTACGGCCTAGTCTACTCTATTCTAGCAAGTAGACGACCTTGGTTGTCCCTTTCCTTGCCTATTCACGGCTGTCCAAACTAGGGTTTCGGGTGTTCGGGTTCAACTCGAACACATGAGGTCGTGTGGGTACGTGTGAGGTCTTTCTGCTTGTGTTTCATGTTTGTGTATGTTTGTAGAGTGTTTCTGGAAGTCCTTGTGGTGTAAAACCCGTGCTCGGAGTAGCCGAAGGCTGCTCTGCACTTCTCCAGTCGCGAACCTGCAGTTCAGGCGACTGGCTCTATCATGCTACTGAGCCGTGCGACTGGGCGAGTCGTGCGACTGAGTCATGCAATTGTGTCTTTCGGGCGACTGAATCGTGCGACTAGGGATGTCATGTGACTGAGTTGTGCGATCGAATGAATGTGTGTGCAATTAAGTCAATGTGAATGAGTGTGTGTGCGATTGAGTCAGGTGACCGACTGAATGTATGCGATTGTGCGTGTTTCGCACGACTGGAGTCCAATCGCATGAATGAAGGTTCAATCACACGAAAGTAGCTAATTCGCATGATTGAGGGTTGATTCGTGCGCATGGAGGTTGGGTTGTGCGAATGTGTGTTGTGTGGTACGACTGAATGCTAGTCATGCGAATGAAGACTCAATCGTACGAATGAAGCTGATTCATACAATTGATGGCTGATTCGTACGGATGGAGCGTTGAGTCGAGCGTCTGGTCCTGTTGTGTGACTGATGATGTTGAGTGTGAAATTCCCCTTGAACATCTGATGATGATAAGGTAACATCAGTAAAAGTGTCATTGCTTGACCACAAAGATTAAAGTCAACGCTATCAACATGCACATACTATTTCAATTGAAAACAACCTAACATTTTACAATTATCGACAATCCAATTGGAACTCCAAATACTTAACAAGTGCTATCTTTCATAACCGCGAGATCATTTCACGGATGTCATAAGCAATGACGACTACTCGTAGTACTTGGATCTATATAAGATCTGATACGTGTGTCCGCTTGTGTGTGTGTGTGCTACCCACGACCGAACCGATACAACCCGAACCGACCAAACATTACTATACGCTTTATACACGTCATTAATGCTTAACAATAACTGTCAATAGGTGTTTGACTGTTCTCTTCATACAAATGTTCGGAATCCCAAATCATTCATACTTGCCACTAAACATGTGAGTTTCGTGGCCCCTTTTTGTGCTTATACTACATTGCAAACATTTACAATCATGGGGGAAAAGTATGCTCGCCCGTTTTCTATGCTGTACAACATACATACAATTACATACTTGGAATCAACATGCTACTGTTTTGTGGGTACTTATCTGATACATGCTTGAGTCTGCTTTGTGGTTCTTTCTTACAACCATTTAATTCCAGTGTGGAACCGACGGTTAGGTATTGGTAGTACTACTGGGTTGACACCCCCACCCTCGTGTTGGTATACTAGTTAGTACCAACAAAAGCCAGGAACGGGCCTTGGGTGAATATATTTCGACAAGATTCTTTGTGTACGTCATTAGGTTTGGTTGTAAAGCTCTTGTCATGTGATTTTGCTTACTTATAACTGTATGCACGGTATTCTGCAACAACTTTATACAGCATCAATTACTTATTTACTTTAAACCTGCGAACTCACCAACAATTTTGTTGACCATATCTTTTCAGGTGATCATGCTAGCTAGGGTTCTAGGTGTGCTGCCTTAGTGGAGACCCTAGGATGCATTTTCGGGCTAAACTTGTCTTTTTGAAAACAATTGTTGTAACTGTTTCAAACAACATTACACTTTGTAACTTGTTCCCGGGTTGTGGGAATTGCATACAATGTTATTATCTATGTTTATCTTATATCATGTTTATGCTTATGGCTATGTGGTCGTGATTACTGACTAAACACGACACAAGTCCCCTTGTTGTCGGGTGTCGTCATGACACACTTGTCATCATTATTATTGCATCTCTATCGCTTACCATGTGTTATGACGATTCCCGTCTCGTTACACCCCTGTGTTTCCGCTCTTAGCGGGGCTGTGACGAATTACCCGTAGAGTCGATGTATATGGTCAGTAATCAAGAAACGGGGGGATTTAGAGATCAAATGAAATTTGGGCAGAGTGGGGTTAAGTCGTGCGATTCAGGGTTAATTTGAGGGTGGTGAGTCTCTGCGACCGACTCCCCCTCTATTTATACTACCCCAAGATTCAATCGTGCGACTGAGCTCATACGCACATTTCAGTCGTGCGAGTGGGACTCAGTGGTGCGATTGGTTCAGTCGTCCTTCTTCAGTGGTCCGACTGGATCTCAGTCACGCGACTGACTCACTCATCCGCCCTTAAGCGTCCGACTGGGCCAATCGTATGGGCCATTCGGTTGGATGGTCCATATTCATTGTCCATTCGTATGATTGGTCCATATGTGTGGTTCATTCGTGCGAATGGGTCATACTTATTAAATTTTCTGCCAATTGAATATTTAACTTTTAAAACCCCTTTAACTGTAGAAATTAACGTTATGAGCATTTGATCATCTCAGACATGATCATTTTGACTTGAAAACTTTTTGATCACCTCAGACGTGACTGTTTTAAACTTTTAAAACACATGTGGTCATCTGAGACATGACCCTTTTAGTGAGTTGATCCCTTACTGATTTTCCTGATGTAGTCTGACAAACAAACAAACTAAAACGACTAACGAAATTAGAAAATTAAACTAAAGAATGAAAATAAGAATTATTTTTGCTCAATTCTTGGTGTTCATCCAGAGTTGTTATCAACTTTAGGAAATCATACTGGAACTATTAGATTACCACATTGATTTGAACTTTCAAGAATTGCAGCCACAATGATTGTCAATATGTTTATCCACTTAAATCCATACACAGACTTTTGACACAAACTGGTGATTGTTTTAGGTTTAATTATTTCAACTAACATGTGTGGATCCCACACTTATATGGTAATCAACATTCCTCAGGAGCTTTTGAGTGGTCTACAGGTCTTGAGGCAGTGAGATACATGAGGGATCCAATCATTCCTCGGTACATCGTGGCATCTACAAGATCTCCATTTTCATCAGGTGCTATGTCGTGATTCGTAGCAAGTGGAGTCCCAGTAGTAGATGCATTCTCCATGTCAAAACGACTGAGAATGTCTCCTACATACTTGGTCTGATGTAGAAAGATCCCATTTGGTGTCTGATCCACCTATAACCCGAGAAAGAACTTCATCTCCCCCATAGCACTCATCTCAAACTCTTTCTTCATAACTGCTTCAAACTCTTTGCATAACTCTTCGTTCTTTGAACCGAAGATTATGTTATCAACATAGATCTGTACGAGCAGTAGGTCGCCATCTTTTCCTTTAATGAACAGCGTGCAGTCAATGACTCCCCTGCGAAAGCCGTGTTTCACAAGATGAGTCGAGAGTTTCTCATACCAAGCTCATGGAGCTTGATGAAGCCCGTATAAATCCTTGTCGAGCTTGTAGACTCTATCCTGATGATAAGGATCATCAAATCCCTCGGGTTGACTGACATAGACTGTTTCTCTGATTTCCCCATGAAGGAATGCACTCTTCATATCTGATTGATAAACTCTAATCTTCATGTACGATGCATAGGCAAGGAAGATACGAATGGCTTCCATCCTTGCCACGGGTGCAAACACCTTATTGTAGTCAATTCCCTCGACTTGGCGAAAACCCTGAACCACCAATGGAGCTTTGTTCCTGATAATGACCCCTTGGTCATCCTTCTTGCATTTCAAGACCCATTTGGTGCCAATGACTTAGCACCTTTAGGTCTATCAACCAGAGTCCATACACCTAACTTCTTGAACTGAAGAAGTTCTTCTTGCATGGCACTCACCCACGACTCATCATTTAGTGCATCACTTACATATTTTGGCTCAAACTGCGAGACAAAACACCGATAAGCACCATCATGAATGTAACCCTTCTCCATAACCGAGGCATATTCAGCTGAATAAAGCTGATTTTGGGTTTGTACTCCTGATCTTACATCCCCAATGACATTGTCTAGGGGATGATAGATGTTTAATCGGGATCCTGGAGTAGTGGGAACAACTACCTCAGAGCCAAGATTAGGAACATTTGGTTCTGCATCTGAGATAGTTGGAGTTTGAGGTTCCGTAGTCGAAGGTGCATCACTTGTAGATGCTTGTGGACTTTCAGGAATTGGAACCTGTTCCTCCTGACTGTTCAGGTCATCTTCTTCAGCTTCATCTCCAGAGGAGGAGTCACTGTCATCGACTACTTCCCCTAACTAAATAGATGATTCTCCCTGTGAGCTAGATGGTGTATTTAAGATATCATACATCATTCTTGTAGCTAACTTGTCATCCGAGGGAGAGAGAGGGATGTTGAAGGACTTGAAGAATCCATCATAGTCGAAAAAGTAGGCGGGTCCTTTGCCAGTAGATGGTGTGGTATATCTCTGAACGTCAACATTACACCACCCTTCTACTAGACCCGTTGAGTTGTTGTAAACTCGCTTGTTCGGTATGTTGTATCCTAGAAAGATTCCTTCATCTGCCTTCTCGCTGCATTTACCTTCTTGTGTCTTCTTCAGAAGTGTGCACGGCGTGCCAAATGGTTCGAGATACTCCAAATTCAGTTTGCGTCTTTGTAGTAGCTCGTAACATGTCTTTCCGTGGCACTTGACTATCAGGACTCGATTCAATGTATAACATGCATTCGCCACTGCCTCATTCCAGAATTGGATAGGTAGTTTCAAGTCTGCCAGCATAGTCCGTGCTGTCTCTATCAAGCTTTTGTTCTTTCTCTCAGCAACCCCATTCATCTGAGGCGTGTAGGCAGAAGTTAATTGATGCACAATTCCTATTTCCTTGCAGTATGCCTCCATCCATTGGTTCTTGAATTATGTTCCATTGTCTGAGCGTACTTGTCTAACCATTAGCTTGTAGAGAGATTCCAGTGTGGTTACCAACTCCTTGAATGACTCAAATGTTTCTGATTTGGATTTCAAAAACATTACCCAAGTGAACCTTGAGTAGTCATCAGTGACCACAAAACAGTACAAGTCGCCTGCAATGCTCTTTGTACTGACTGGACCAAACAGATCCATGTGAAGAAGTTCAAGAGGAAGTTCTATTGAATGAACTTTCTTTTCCATATGTCTTTGTCTGTTTGCCTTTCTTGCAAGCTACACAAAAGTCAAGAAGCTAGAAGTTCTTGACATTAACTCCTCTCACCAGATCCTTTTGAATCAAGTGATTCATCTTCCTTTGACTAATGTGTCCCATTCTCCTATACCAGGAGATGGAATCCTGCTCAGTAGCTTTAGATAGAAAACACTGAACCTCATGATTCGTTGTAGAAGTTGTTGACAGATCCAAAATATGAAGGTCTTTATATCTTGAAGCGGTCATCAGAACTTGGTCCTCTGGGATCATGTAGTCTTTCTTTAGCACGTAACACTTCTTGTTGTCGAAGATGACTTTAAATCCCTTATTACATATTTGGGAAACAAAAAGTAAGTTATTTTTTAGTTGTTGAACGTAGTTCACCTTATCAAACTTAACTTTGTGATTCCCCACTTCTCCCTAGGCTGTGATATAGCCTCCCTTGTTTCCAGCAACTGAAACATGCCCTCCTTTTATTTGCTTGACGTTTGATAAAAGGGCCCTGTATCCTGTCATGTGCATGGATGCTCTGCTATCTACAATCCACGTGTTAGTTTTAGCACTGTATCGAACACCCTGCACATACAAAGTAAAGGATTAGTTTGGGTTAGCAAGCCAAGCCTTTACTGGCTTGGGTTTTCCAGAGGCATCACACATCATAAATTCCACCCATTGACCCTTAGAGGATGAGGGTAGCTTAGGTTCCTTCTTGTCATCATTATCAGACACAGAGGATGTCTTCTCCTTCCATAATCCAGATTTGTGCAAGGCCTGTTTGTGATCAACAGTCGACTGACTTACAGGTTGAATTTTAGGTTCACTAGTTCTTCTAGGTGGAGTCAGAGAATTCCTCTTAGAAGACCTAGGCTTTGAAACCTGAGGTTCAATCTTCTTCCTAGGTGTCTGATAGAAATGACAATAGGAGGCAATGTGTCCATATTCACCACAGTTGTAGCACGACCTGCTATCAACTTTATGATTAAACTTTCTTTGTGGAGAAGTGTGTGACACTCTAGTAATATCACTCACTCTAGGTTTTGACTCTAGTTCTTTTGATGTTTTCTCTGGTTTAACAAAGATAACTGTTTTAACCTGTTTAACATCTTTTTCTTTTTGGTTAATTGGTTTTTGACTTGAAATATGTGAAAGATTAACCTTAGAAGTCCTTTTAGGTTCTGATTTGACTCTGTTTGACCCTGACTTTAAGTTAACCTTTTCAAATTCCTTTTCCAGATTAACACAAGGCAATTTACCCTTTGCCTTTGAGGTGGCCTGCTTTTGTTTGTTTCCAGAGTCAATAGATGAACATAAGGAATCTGGATCACTAACAAGAGGAGTAGACACCACATGATCCTTGATTGGATTATAATTTATTGGTCTAGTCTTAGTGTTCATCAAAGTCTCACGTGGTGGTGGAACCACTTTATAACCCAATCCCTCCCTGTTGTTCCTTTCTCTCACTAAGTGTTGGACTATGTGTGAAGAACTAGTCCAACTGTGCAGTTTCTGTTTTAATGAATTTACTTCTACTTCTAGAACTGTGTTTTGCTTCTTAGTGTCTTCTAGGGAGTTTAGATAATACCTAATGTCATTAGCTTGGTTAAAAGCAACTACTTCAGTTTCCCTAAGCTGTTTAGTCAAAAGGTCTATCTTTTCTTTATAACTATGCTCATTTTGTTTTAATACCCTATTAGCCTCAGTGCACAGTTGCAAATCTTTTACTAAGTTATCATTATGATCTAATAACCTAGCAAAATTTGCATCTATGCTATCCCTAAAAGTATCACAATCAGAAAAAGCATGATTATCAAACATTTGGTCAGTAGTACTTACCTGAGTTGATTCAGAAGAGTTAGCCATCAACACAGCATCAGATGTCTCTGGTTCTGGTGATTCTGTCTTTTCTGTCTCTGACGTGGTAGTCTCCTCTTTAGGCTTGTAACTGACCTTGGTTGTAGTTGCTTCTTCACTATGTGACATCGTTATCTCAACTGCTAGATCTCCTTCACTAGCGGAATCATTGTCAATATCTTCCACACTTGCAATGTTTGATTCCCCTGGTGAGACAAACCTAAAGCTCCAATCCTGTCCTTCATCATCATGAGCAGTCAAGGCTTTTGGATCCTTGCTTGATGAAGTAGGACTGGTAGCTTGCTTTTCTTGACGAGTGAAGGACGAGAACGGGTTCCCGTTACTCGTGTTCTTAGGCTTGACACATTCTCTTTTGAAGTGCCCCTTCTCTCCACAGTTGAAGCACGTCACTTTGCTCTTGTCAAAGCCAAATGTGGTATCCTTAGTAGCTACCAAGTTCTGTCCGGTTTGTTTTACAAACTTCTTTAACCTTCGGACAGCACTAGCTAAGGCCCACATTATGTCCATCCTCTCAAGCTCCATTTCGTCCACCTGCTCGTAGTCCTCGTCTGCCAGATGGCAGTTTCCAATCTTCCCAGCAACAAGTCATCAGAAGAATGAACCACTGCAGCCAAAAGATCCATGTGTTCTCGAGCTACTTCCACAGTCACATTACTGAGATCTCGGTCTTCAGTTTAGTAGCACTTGTTTCGGATCCAATATAGTGGGTACAAGAAGGTCCCGACGTGTCTGATCCTGAAGGAGACGCATGTGAAGGACCCGATGAGCTAGACACAAATGCAGTCTGGAGAGGTGCTCCAGATGTCTTAGCTTGAGGCGTGGCGTTGTACAAAGGTAGATTTTGATTGTACGAAGACTTCTGAGCTCTGTACTTCATCCTAAGTGCCTCTTCTCGCAACTTAAGAATGAAGTCATTAATATCCAGTTTTGCCAGCATTCCATTCTGTCTAATGTTAGACACGAATGAAGCCCACTTTTCAGGCAATCCGTCTGCAAAGTTAGTAACTTTCTCTTCCATGGTAGTAGCCACCCCATGTGTATGCAGTTCACTCATCAGATGGTAGAATCTATCTATAACGTCATCTAAACTCTCGTTTCCCATCGATGAGAAGTTATCGAATTCCTTCTTTAACTCCTTAGCCTTGATTGCCTTCAATGAAGCATTCCCGTCATACCTCTTTTCTAGCTCATCCCAAAGTTTCTTGGAGTGCTTATTCTCTGAGTACTGGTGGAATATGTCTTTAGGAATAGACTGTGTAATCAATGCATAAACTCTTTCCTCTGCATTGTATTTAACTTTCTGCACGTCCGTCATCCCTCCTAACGTTAGCTTAACTCCATCAGCTCCCACTGGTGTACTATGTCCAATCTCGATGGCTTCCCACAGATTCGGATCCACTCCATTGAGGTAGATCTCAAAATGTGTTTCCAGTGGGGAAACTCATCTAACGTCAAGAGCTTTGGTGGTTTATTATGATTACCCACCTCACTCTCAAGCAACAGCAGGTTCTGTATCCTAGAGTCCTTCCCAGCAGTAAAGGCTGACATTTGATCTTCCATGGCGAATAACTTTAAGTCTAATAAAACAAACTGTCACGGGTGCGACTGAAGGATGCGAATGGTCTAGTTGTGCGTATGAACTCTGCGACTGGTTCAATCGTGCGGCTGAACTAAGCGATTGGCTCAGTCGTGCGAATGAATCTGATGCGTATGAGCAATGCGAACAATGGTTCAATTGTACGAATGGAGATGCGACTAGGTCCAATCGTGTGTCTGGACTATGTGAATGAAGTCCAGTCGTGTGAATGGACTCTCGTGCGACTGAAGCTGTTGTTTTGCGAAATTTTCTAGGTTAAACGTGTTTCAGCCGTAAAAATTCAAATATTCGCAAGGTCTAATCGCCTAAGTCCGTAGAAACCAAACTTTGATGAGCAAGGAACGTCCAAGATCACTTTTGACACCAAAAATTGCGTTTTAATGCAAAAACACAAATTTTTTTATCAATCTTGATTGAATCACACGTAATCAAGAGCCAAAGCTCTGATACCACTTGTTAGGACCTGGTATTTGAACGAAATACCTAGTGATTAGCGTGTAAACCAGATCAAATAGTGCGGAAGCCTATATGATTGGCGATCCAATCAGTGAGAACACAAGAAGAATCAATCCAGTATTGAATCTGACGTTGAAGTCGATTGGGAATCGGTCTAATGTGTTCTGTGAACTTGGAGAAACGAATTGGGAGGCTTCTGGATGGCTAGGGTACGTTTGGAATTGTAATTAAAGAATGCTCTCGTTTTTCCATGAATGGGTTGTATTTATAGGTTAGTATTGTTCATTCGTGCGACTGAACCATTAGTATGGTTCAGTCGTGCGATTGAACCATGTGGTTGATTCATCCGCATGACTGAGTGTTCAGTTGTGCGACTAAGCCAATCTTATGTTACAATCATACGACTGATCCAGTCTCCTGGTTCAGTCGTGCGACTGAGTCATTCGTATGAAGTTATTCATGCGTATGGTCCATTCGCATGGTCCATTCGCATGAGAACTTCATTTTGTTAAGTTTGAATGTAGTAATTAATATAACAGTTTGTGTAACAATTCAAACAACCACAAACCTAACTAACCAACTCAACGTCCACTCATTAATGAAATATGAAAATAAACTTTATAAATAACAAACAAACAATATCATTTCATTAATCATTCCAAGCATTACCTCAAAATCAGACAAACAAGATCTATTACATTCATATCATGATCTGGGGACATACACGTATCAACAAGTTTTCTCTTGGTTCATATTGGTTTGTTGTGTTTTGCACTAAATCAGTTAAAACTTAATTGAATTTGGTTGAATCTGAGAATGACCACTCCTTCTAATGACCCTCACAATACCGGTTCCTCAACCAAGCCTCCGATGCTGGTTAGGACTGAGTATAACATATGGCAACGAAGAATGCTTCATCACCTGTCTATTAATAGTTCAGGTTGTTGGACATCTGTGCTACATGGTCCACACAAGCCTATGGTGAACAATCCGGAAACCAACCAAATGGTTCCGAAGAAGGAACAATACTCAGATGAGGATCGAAAACTGTTTGAGATTAATGCTAAAGCGCATGGTATTCTGGCCATGGCTTTGCCTAATGAAATCTATTCAGGGCTTATGCATCATGAAACTGCTCATGACCTCTGGAATGCATTGAAGGAACAATTTGGTGGAACAGATGAGGTCTTAGCAAACAACAGAGAAATCCTTACCCAACAATATGAGACATTCTCTCATAAGAAGGGTGAGACTCTGACTCAACAGTTGAGCGTTTTTCCTGTTTGATCTCTGAGCTGAAAATGGTCAAACATGAATGCACCAATAGCCAGATGAACAACAGATTCCTCAGATCACTGGCTGAGAGATGGGACACATACACCATTGTCCTACGCTACAGTGCAAATCTGGATAGCCTATCTCTCACCCAACTTCATGGGAAACTGCTTACATTTGAAAGAGAGATAGAGCAGACAAGGAAACTGGCATTATCAGGAAAGCTCACTGATGACTTTATACCAGGGAACACTACCTTGGTTGGTCATGAGTCAGAATATGCTGCATCTGAAAGTAATTATTATGAGCATATAGATTTCTCTTCAAACAGTTCTGATCATGCATTTGTTGGTGTTAATAGTCAGTCAGGTTGTAATAGTGACAACTTGTGCTTTATTATGGATGATTTGAAGGGTATTGCTGATGATGACTTAGAAGAGATGGATATTCTAAGCCAAATGGCCTTGGTTAATATCAGATCTCAAAAGTTCTACAAGAGAACTGGCAGGAAATTTCCAGGACTCTTTGGCAAAACCAAAGTTGGTTTTGACAAGAGTAAGTTGAGGTGTCACAAATGCCACAGGCTTGGACACTTTGCAAGAGAGTGTAGATCATCTGGATCTAACTCCTCTGCACCCTTGTGACTTTTCCAAGCAATAGTCCACAAAACAGAGGGCATCATCCTACTGATTCTGGTCATCAGTCACAACCTATATCTCCTGCATATTTTGTCCCTCAGGGTCCAATGTCATATCCATATCCCTGCTATTACATGCCTCAGTCAAATCCAATTCAAGTTCCTACTGCACAACAACCTCAAGCCTTATCTGAGCCTCTAAAATCTCAACCATCTCAATCACAACCTCATCACAGCTTCTTCACCCTTGGCATTGTTGACTGGAGCAGTTTACCAGATGATCTCTCTGGTAATGAGCATTTATTTGCTGGTGATGGTTAACATGGTGGTGAACATCCTTTTGGGAATCTAGCTCTCATGGCCCTGGAATCTACTGAGAGTTCATGCTCTAATGCATTTTCTTCATAGGTAACCCAGGTATCCTCTGAGGCTAAGGCCAAGCTTTGTTCTGAATCTTGCATAGATGCATTTATCTCTATTAGAGAGGCAAATGTAGCTTTAATAAATCAAAATCTAGAGCTTGTGTTGGACCAAAAGAAACAATGAGCCAAGATCAGAAAACCGCTAAGTCCCACATGATATCACAACAACTGCTGAAGGCTTCATCAGCAGTTCGACAAGTGCTGAAGACTTCAACAGCTGAAGATCAAGTACTGAAGACTTCAACAGCTGAAGACTAAAGTGCTGAAACTCAACAGCTGAAGAACACAAGTGCTGAAGCTGAAGACCAAAGTACTGAAGGTCAACAGCTGAAGAATACAAGTGCTGAAGTTGAAGACCAAAGTACTGAAGTTCAACAACTGAAGAGTCCACAAGTGCTGGAGATCAACAACTGACGTACAAAGTCTGAAGACAAAGACTGAAGACATCAGCTGATGACATCTACTGAAGTCATCAGCTGATGAAACGTCTGAAGTTCAAGTCTGAAGACCAAGTGCTGAAGTTTCAGTAGTTTGTCACAACAGCTGAAGAGTACTTCTTCAGTAGTTGTGTTTATCAGTAGTTTTATGTTTTTACTTTCAGTAGTTTTGTAAAACGACTGAAGAGCTTGTTCTTCAGTCGTTGTAGTTTCAGTAGTTTCTTATCAGTAGTTTTGTAAAAAGTAAACACTTAGCTTTTGTAAGAAGATGTCAGCTGCTTGACATCTTCAGTAGTTTTAGTGTTTCAGTTTAAATAACGGTTAGATGTCACTATCAAGTGACATCAGCCTACGTCATCTTTCCTTATATAAGGAAGATGACCTAAATTGTAATTTAGCGAAAGCCATGCCAAAGCGTGTGATTGAATGAAATATTCCTTTTGCAGAAACTTTCTCTCTCTATAACTAATTCTGTTCATTGCTATATCTTTGGTATTCTTGCTCGAATTGTGCTAGTTGGTACTCTATTCACCTGCTGAAATCATTCGAATCGATCAAACTAGAAGCTGAGATCCTATCAAATGGTATCAGAGCTGGTTAATCATTGATCGATCTACTAATTGATCATTGAAACTGCTCATTTGCTCTAAGTTTGATCGAACTAGCAAATTCGCACGAATCTGTTATAGAGATTGAAGTTCTGTCGCTTTTGGCTATTTTAATCGAGGTTCTTATTGGTTTTGAGCTAAATTTGTTTTGCTTATCTTGAATTTGTCTGAATTTTCGAAAATGACTACACCTTCTAATGATCCACACAATACTGGTTCCTCAACCAAGCCTCCGATGCTGGTTAGGAATGAGTATAACATTTGGCAACAAGAATCCTCCATCACCTGTCTGTCAATAGTTCAGGTTGTTGGACATCCGTGGTACGTGGACCACATAAGCCAATGGTGAATCATCCGGAAACAAATCAGTTGATTCCGAAAAAGAAGGAACAATACTCTGATGAGGACAAGAAGTTGTTTGAGATTGATGCTAAAGCCCATGGAATTCTGGCCATGGTACTGCCTAATGAAATCTATTCCGGGCTTATGCATCATGAAACTGCTGATGACCTTGGAATGCACTGAATGAACAATTTGGTGGCACTGATGAGGTCTTAGCAAACCACAGGGAAATCCTCACCCAACAGTATGAGACTTTTGCTCATAGAAAGGGTGAGACTCTGACTCAGCAGTTTGAGCGGTTTTCATGTTAATCTCTGAGTTGAAAATGGTTAAACATGAATATACCAAAAGCCAAATGAACCACAGATTCCTCAGATCACTGCCTGAGAGATGGGACACATATACAATTGTCCTACGCTTCAGTGCAAATCTGGATAGTCTATCTCTCACCCAACTTCATGGGAAACTGCTTATTGGAAAGAGAGATAGAGCAGAAAAGGAAACTGGCTTCATCTGGTAAGCTCACTGAAGACTTTGTACCAGGCAACACTGCCTTGGTTGGTCATGAATCAGAATATGCTTCATCTGAATGCCAGTATGATAAGCATATTGATTTCTCTTCAAACACTTCTGATTCTGCATTTATGAGTGTTGATAGTCAGTTTACTGGGTGTAATAATGACAATCTATGCTTCATCATGGATGATCTCAAGGGGATTGCTGATGAGGACTTAGAAGAGATGGATATTTTGAGCCAAATGGCCTTGATAAATATCAGATCTCAAAAGTTCTACAGAAGAACTGGAAGAAAGTTCCCAGGACTCTCTGGCAAAACCAAAGTTGGTTTTGACAAGAGTAAGTTGAGGTGTCACAAATGCCACAGGCTTGGACACTTTGCTAGAGAATGTAGATCATCTGGATCTAATTCTTCTGCACCCTTTGTGACTTTCCTGTCAATAGTCAACAACACAGAGGGCAACATCCTGTTAATTCTGGTCATCATTCTCAACCATAATCTCCTGCATATTTTGTTCCTCATGGTCTAATGCCATATCCTTACCCTTGTTATTACATGCCACAAAACAGTCAGGTTCAAGCACCCATTGCTCAACAACCACATGCTCTTCCTGAGCCTCAACCATCTCAATCTCATCAACCTCCTCAACCTCAACAACACAGCTTCTTCACCCCTGGAGTTGTGACTGGAGCAGTTTACCAGATGACATGTCTCATCATGAACAACTGTTCACAGGTGCTGGTCAACATGGTGGTGATAGTCCTTTTGGGAATCTGGCACTTATGGCTCTGGAGTCTACAGATGGATCATCCTCAAATGCCTCTTCGTCACAGGTATCACAGGTATCCTCTAAGGCTAAAGCCAAATTATGTTCTGAAACATGCATAGCAGCATTTGCCTCTATTAGAGAAGCAAATGTAGCTTTAATTAATAAGAACATAGAGCTAGAAAAGATCATTTCCAAAAGAAAGCTGAGTTTGAGTCTATGCTTAAAGAGAAAAATGATGAGATTTATACACTTAAATGCCAAATCACTGATGATAAGGCTAGGGAAGATGTACTTTTAGAAAAGTACAAAGACCTCAAAGAAACCCTTGCAGTCACCCAAGTAGAGTGTGATCGATGGGTACAATCATGCAAAGGTTTTGAAATGCTTCTTAGTAACCAATCAGCTTCCAATGTGAAGTTTGGCATTTGTTACAATCACACTGCTCCTCCTACAGATTTTGCTTCAAGAGCAGAAGTGAAATCTGATGGAGAAAGCAATAACCAATCCACCTCATCATATGATTCACTTTCTGATAGAGCACCATCAGAAGTTGAAGTTAGTATTATTCCCTCGTTGAACCTATCAGCTGATCTTGATGGTTCAAATACTGACACTCACATGAAAGAGTTGATCAACTCAGGAGTTATTTCTGGAAGTCCTGAAAGGACTGGAGAGCAAGATTTAACACCTGAAGTTCAAACTCCAACTACTATCAGCAGTGAAGAGAACAAAACTGTCAGTAGAAAGGGTTTGAAGACTACTAATGAGGAAGTCAAGAAAGCAAATAGTGCTTCCAAAGTGCTGAAGAACAAGTCTTCAGTAGTTTCATTCTCTTTAGTTGATGATCAACATAAGATGAAGAAGAAACCATGTGAAATATGTGGTTTGTTCAATCATCTTACAGATGATTGTTGGTACAAAAGAGGATCCAAACTCAAACATAAAGAGGAAATTAAAGAGAAAATGGTTATAATGAAAACTGAGTTTGAAGCCACATTTATACCAGCAACATCAAATCCTGTAACCTTTAAGTCCAAAAAGAAATCCAAAAAGAAAGGGGTTAAACATATAACAGCTGAGATTGCTCAAAAGAAGAAGGTGCAACATAGGAACTTATCAAACTCCAATGCCAATATGTCTGGAGAGCTGAAAGCTTTAGCACAAAATTAGACACAGCTGGTTATGATGGTTCAACATCTATTGGGAAGAGTTAACCAATTAGATGTTCCTATGTTGGAACCACAGAAAAGGAGGTCCAAGCCAAAGGATTCCTCTTCTTCACCATCTTCTTCCTCTCAGGCTGTTGTTTCCAACAAACCTGTTAGTTTACCATCTGTTGATGAGAACAGGCCCAAAACCAAAAGGTTTGGGTCTCAAAATCTAACTAATTTGTTGTGTTTTGCAGGGTTCTTCAACATGCCATAGAGGCATCTGGTATGTAGACAGTGGAGGATCCATGCATATGACAGGAAACATATCACTTCTTAATGACTACTCTCAAGGAAGGAAGGAGTTTGTGTCATTTGGCAATGATGCCAAGGGTTACATCATCGGCAAAGGCTTTTTTCCAATGGGGAAATAAAGTCGATGATGTTAACCATGTGGAAAATCTCAAGTACAACCTATGAGTGTCAGTAAAATGTGTGACAAAGGCCATGTTGCTCTTTTCACCAGTCAGAACTGTCGGATTCTGTCATCCAAAGTTCTACATTTGATTGATAAGGTGTGGATGAATAGACTCTCCTGAAGGCCAACAGGACAGGAAGAGTGTATGCCTTAGATCTTTCCAAGAAAATAGATCTCAAAGGCCATCCTTGCCTATTTTCCAAGGCTTCCCTCAAGAATCTACTCTATGGCATAGAAGGCTGGGTCATGTTAATCTCAAAAAATAAATCAGCTGATAAACCATGGTTTAGTAAAGGGACTGCCTATGAAGGAGTTCAAATGTGAAGATAACTACACTGCTTGTTTAAAAGGAAAACCACACAAAGCTTCATTTCCCTCCATAGAAGAACCTAAGTCCACTGCCTGCTTACACACTTCTTCACATGCATCTCTTGGTCCTGTGAGAGTGATGAGTATGGCTAAGAAGAAATACTGTCTGGTAATGTGGATGATTACTCCAGATTTGTATGGACTTTATTCTTGCATTCAAAGGATGAGGCAGCTCAGAAGATTATCAACTTTGTGTTGTATGTTGAGAAGCAGTATTCCCTCTCAGTCAAGTGTATTAGAAGTGATAATGGAACAGAATTCAGAAACAATACACTTGATGAGTTCTACCTCTCAAAGGAATCAAGAGGCAGTTTAGCATTCCAAGAACTCCTGAACAAAATGGAGTAGTGGAGAGAAAGAACAGGACCCTTATTGAAGCTGCAAGGTCCATGTTGGCTGATTCTGGACTGCCAATGACTTTTTGGGCTGAAGCTGTCAATACAGCTTGCTATGTACAAAATAGAGTTCTAGTAAATCAGAGGTTGATGAGACTCCATATGAAGTTCTTCATCATTTGGCCCCTCTAATTTCATTCTTGAGAGCTTTTGGGTGTCCTTGTTTTATTCTCAACACACGGATCAACTCCAAAAATTTGATCCTAAGGTGGATGCAGGGTACTTTGTTGGTTATTCATCAACTTGCAAAGCATACAGAGTCTTCAACTGCAGAACAAAGATGGTTGAAGAGACTCAACATGTTAAGTTTAATGAATCTCCAAAGTACAAGATTCCACAAAGCCCTATGGAGCTATTTGATTTGGACATACTGCAATATGTTCATTATCAAACTCCTGCTGTTGCTCCTGTCAACAGTTCACCACCTGATGGTACCGCTGGTGCTGATGATGATGATGATAGCAGTACTCACCTCTTCAGGTTTAGTGACCAACTGCCTGTGTCCTCTAAACCTGATGCTCCTTTCATCCACAACAAGTGCTATGAGATTTCTGCATCTTCAACTTCATTTGAGTTGCCACCATCTACATGGTTTCAAGAGTCTACATCAACATATGTTGCTGCTGAAGGTTCTACAAACACTTGCACTGATCTCATTGTTTATCAAGAGCTGAAGAATCACCCTGTCTCAAATCATTGGTGATATCAATGCTGGAGTTTCAACTAGAAGTCAATTGTCCAATTTCTGCTTCTATGCTCTCTTCATCAGTCAGCTAGAGCCAAAGAATTATCATGTTGCACTTAGAGACAATGGCTGGGTTGAAGCAATGCAGCTTGAGCTTCTTCAGTTCAAAAAGCAGCAAGTGTGGGAGCTTGTTCCTCTTCCCCTAGGTAAGTGTGCAATAGGCACTAAATGGGTGTTTAGGAATAAAACAGATGAAAATGGGCTTATTATGAAGAACAAGGCCAGACTGGTTGTTCAGGGGTTTGCACAAGAAGAAGGTATTGATTATGATGAAACCTTTGCCCCTGTAGCCAGACTGGAGGCAATTAGATTGTTCTTAGCCTATGCTGCACTCCACAATCTTAAAGTTTTTCAAATGGATGTTAAAAGTGCATTTTTATATGGTAAAATAAAAGAAGAAGTTTATGTGTGTCAACCACCAGGTTTTGAGGATAATACACCCAGAATGGGTATACAGCTTGATAAGGCTCTTTATGGGTTGAAAAAGCTCCTAGAGCCTGGTATAGACATTATCTAACTTTCTTCTGCAAAATAATTTCACTAGAGGCTCCATAGATAAAACCTTATTTATTAAGAAGGTGGATCAGCATAAGCTACTTGTTCAAATTTATGTTGATGATATTATATTTGCATCCTCTGATCCCCAGTTGTGTGATGATTTTACAAAATTAATACAAAGGAAGTTGAAATGAGTGCAATGGGAGAATTACAGTTCTTTCTAGGCTTGCAAATCAAACAAAACGCTGATGGAATTTTCATTCATCAGTCTAAATATACAAAAGATCTTTTAAATAAGTTTGATTTACAAAACTGTAAGCCCTGTTCTACTCCCATGTGCAACACCACACAATTGGATATTGATCAGAAAGGTAAAGTTGTTGATGAAACGCTTTACAGATGTATGATTAGGTCCTTGATGTATTTAAAGCTTCTAGACCAGATATTATG